>CM071956.1:18830000-19242500 GCA_036784905.1 Acrossocheilus fasciatus | reverse complement strand
GGGGACAGAGAAAAGTGGGGTCTATCGATCGCCTCCTCTGGCCAGGAACAACCTTCCTTCAGCACTACTCCGTTGACCCTCAGAGAGCGTGAGTCTGAGAGGCAGACGTGCATCCATGCTTCAGTGCAGGGTGTCACAACGACTCAAAGCGTACCCACGGATAGGGCTGGACCCCAGCAGAAGCGAGGCTCTTGGCACCACAGTAAATGGGCTTCTCTAATTGGTCTACAGAAATAAGCTGTTCATTTACATGCCAACTTATGCGGCTCATTGTTCAGAATCTACAGCCTCAAAGGAACTGAGCTATGGTCTCAAAGTCCCCATCGTTTTCACGGTGGTCCAATTAGTCGCCATTCTGTTGAGAAAATACTGTCAACTTATTTTTTTTTATTTTTTCCCAATTTACCATTAGGTTCAATTTGTTAAAACTGCGATGTAGTAGAAGCAGCAACAGATCTTTTTCTTCTGCACTGTGATACACATCCAAAACAAACAGAATACTGAAAAAAAAAAAACAAGTGGTCGGGACTTTTATGCATCAGTTGTTGATTGAATGGAGGAAAAGCTGAATGTGATCTGTAGGTTGACTGTAAGAACGTTTTGGGTTTGAAGCAGACTAAATGATTGAAGACATCCAACATACTGTACTTAACATTATGACTTTTCAATTAAAAAAATAAATAAAATATATATATATATATATATATATATATATATATATATATATATATATATATATATATATATTTTAATTATATGAATATCAAAATATTTTCAAACAGGTTTCCAGAACTCTCCCCAGATAAAAACACCCAAACAGCCCCAAAATGGCATCCTTCTCTACATATTAATATGGGATAGAAGAAAATAGTCTTGCATATTCTAAAAATTACACACTGCCTCATCTTGTGGCATTAGACTCCCACATTTATGGCCACAGCCCTGATACAAAAACCCGTCCCTGTCCTGATCCAATAAGAATTTCTGAGAGCCTGTTACAGTACTTAATGAGTGTGAAAAGGAAATTGTGTGAACGTGCAGACTAAGAGGCCCATAAAACCATTTTCATAAATGAACAGTACTCCGGTGCTCCCCAGACAAGGTTTGCGATGGACTGCAACGTTTTTATCCCCTCTATTTGGTCCAAGCTCTGTGCGCATTATGTGCTGAATAATTGAATCAAGCTGTGATTTGGTTCTGTTCCATTGAACAAGTGTTGAGATGTTTCATGACTGTGGTTCTCCTGGCTTCCTCTCTCTCATAAAACACCTACCCGCTGCCAACAGGACCACAACAAGCGTTCTCGCTGCTTAGCGATGAACGCTACACTTCTGTTTCCCCAGCGATGCCTGAAAAACCAAACCGTTAGGGCACTCACCACTGAGAGGATCCTTCTGTGCCGGTTATCTCCAGAACGTCGTAGTCTTCTTCCAATTGAAAGTCAGAGAAGACCAAGGCGATGGTGTCTCCTGGTTCAGCCAGCACGGTCCAGGTGCAGTCCGCATTGTTGTTGTACTCCTGGGGGTAATTTGGACTGGTGATGACACCACTTTGACCCCGTAGGGTGCCGCCACAGCCATCGTCCGCTGTGAAGAGGTGATACAAAAATAGACACATTTAACTTCTTAAATCAGCTGGAAATAAGAGAATGATAAGATGCCATGGCACTCAATGGCGGTCTTGAGGTTTCAGGCAACACTTGCAGGCCAGTGATGCAACACACTGTAACATGGGGGTAATTAATTGAGATCTATGTAAAATTCTGTTAATTATTTGTAGTCAAAACCTGTTCTACTCTTTAAAACTGTGTTAAGGAGACGATTATATAACAAATAGGCACTTAAAGGCTGCTGTGGTAATTGAGCCCCCTGGCTCTCCCAACCTTCCTTAGTGAATCAAATGCAATCTCTCTATTTTTCACTCTCTTGATACTCAGTCTTTCTTCCTGACAGCGAGTCCGTGAGGTGAGGAAAAAGAGCCAAGCCAACTGAGGGTGAAGGCGAAGCAACAGACCCACTGACTTCCCTCCCCCTGTTTTTTTTTTTTTTTCTTTTTTTTTTCTATGCGTCCCTCCCCTGAGAAAAGGAAGAAATCAAAACTTTTTGACATGGAGAAAAGTTGAGTCTAGATACCTGACCTCCTTTTCAAAAAGACTATTCCCCAACATCACCTAAAGAGGTATTGTCTCTAGGACGACGTACATAAAATGAATATAACAAATTGTTAAGACAACCAGGCTGCATCTAAAAGTATTTTTGTAGTTGATAAGTTGGAAAAACTCTTTGTTGGAGATTGTACAGGTAACTGGGGACTACAAGATATCCATGGTGAGTTTTGGTAGAAATCATATACAATCTGAGATGTTTAGCTGAGGTGTCAAAGTTGGGTCATCTCAACAGACCTTAGTCAAGGAAGAGTCACATTTAATCTTTGACAGGAATGAAAACAAGGCTGTGAGGAATAGATGTACAGTGCGTTCAATGGACTGTACGGTTGTTTATCAACATAAAGTATGTTCTTCTGACAAAATATATTTCCAAAAAACTTTCAGTAGACAAAAACTCCATGAAACAGTTTTGAAAGTTGTGAGTTTTGTAAAGTACTTGTGATCTAGAACCTTCACACAGTGTGTGCCATTGTGAAAACTGTAAGTCTATCTTTCAAAGCCTTATTCATCCAAGCAAAGTTCAATGGCATCTACCCTGATTAAGGTTGATTGAAACTGCAATTCTTCAAAAGGTCCAAAAGTCTGAGACTATTATTTGTTTGTTTATTATTATTGTTCAATTAACATAACACATTTCAGGATATTTTATTCGATTATTGATGCAGAATATACAAATATACTTCTGAATATACAAATATGAGAAATATTTATCATTCAAACTGTCAATGTTTATTTTTTTAATACTTTTTTTTATGTTAACTAATTTTATGGTAATAAAGTTTAATGTACACTACCATTCAATTATTATTGTTATTATTATTATTTTTTTTAAGAAGTTTCATGCTTATCAAGGTTGCATTTACAGTATTTGATCAGAAATACAGTAAAGCAGTAATATTGTGAAATATTACAATTTAAAGTAACTGTTTTCTATTTGAATATATTTTACAATGTAATTTATTGTAGTGCTCACAAGCTTTTGAACTCCACTATGTAGGAAAAAAAAAAAAAAAAATTCACACTTACAGTAAAAAGACATCCCTGCCCCGTAAAACCTCTAGTTTGATAGCTATAGAAAAATTCTGAATTATGGGTGCATGCCAAGTGGATATGCTGCCTTCCAGGCAAGTAAAGGAGCAAAAAGCCTCTGTGTAAGCGAGTGAGTGAATCATAATGATAACTAGGAGCCTCTCTGGGGTAAAACAAGGGTTGAGGGGAAAAGAGAGTGATGGGAGATTTGTTTAGGAGGCGTTTGAGTTGGCGTTCGTGTGTGAGTTCGAGAGGGAGGAAGGAAAGACAACACGAGAGAAGAAGTGAGTCATCACACCTACCTACCGGGCAAAATTCTCTCTCACCAGCCAAATAAACAAACTCTATGTCAGAGCGAGTGCAGAGTGTGCGTATATGCCTCACACAGGTGAAGGAGCCTGCTTGTCACTGATGGGTGATGAGTTCTTCTCTGACAGGCCAGCATGGGATTCATTAGCAGTGACTGGCTAATCGCATGATTTCTTTTCTGTGAGTGGAAAACGGCGGGAGGACCTGGGCCCTGTCAGTCTTCCGTCGGATCCGTCACTCTTACATTTCCCCGGAGAGACACAGAGCATATGTGAGGAGCAGCCTCTGAGAGTTCTAGAACAGAGGGATGGAGAAGAAAAAAAAAAAAAAGCGCAACAGAGGCAAGGGAGGGAGGGCTTGGAGAGAGGACCGGCTATTGGTATTCCAGCCGAGAGTTTCCTTCACACTTCAGTAGAACACACCGATCACTGGCCTCAGCTCTGCTTCTCAGTTTGGTCGTTTGATCTTGTAGAGACTTTGTGACTTCATGTCTAAACTGCTAATATTTATAAAAGGCTTTGTGAAAAATTATTTACCAATTGCATAAAACTAAAAGCATCACTAAAATCTAAATTAACAGTTCATGAAGACGATATCAGTGTTGGCTTTAATGAATAGATATATACAAGGAACACATGACCAATCACAATTCATTATGCATACAGATGTCAGAATGACAACCTGTCACAATTCGCTACACGTACAATACTGTTTAAAAGTTTGGGGTCAGTGAGGTGTTGTTTTTTTTTGGAATAAATTATATTGATCAAAAGTGACAGTAAAGAAACTTAGAAAAGCTTCCTATTTCAAATAAATTCTGTTCTTTTGAACTTTCTATTTAGCAAAGAATCCTAAGAAATGCAACATGTTTTCCACCAAAAATATTAAGCATCACGACTGCTTTCATAATTGACAATAACAAGAAATAAAATCAGCTTTTCTATCACATAAATACATTACATTTTAAGACATTCAAATATAAATCAGTTATTTTAAACTCTAATAGTATTTCATAATATGAACCACCCCAAATCTTTGAAAGGGAATGTATATTGGGGGGAATAGTAGGGGGGAAAACGCCCCCCTACTATTTTTTCCAAAATAACCACAAGATAAAATCAAGATCAATTTTTATTGTTACTATGGACTACATTGGCAAGAGTGATGTAGAGGTTTTCACCATGAAGCTTACACTGATGATGTACCGGTGAGAAAACGGATTTCACAGTAAATGATCTAATTTTCAACAGTAAAAAAAAAAAAAAAAAATGTATGTAATGTATTCTAACTAGGGCTGCACGGTATATATTGTATGCGATTGTCATGCACATCTCATCAGTAAAGCCGGTTCACCGACAAGCTACGCAATTCGCGCTCAGAATCGCAGATGAATCCCCTTCCATATTGAACATGATATTGCATAGCTTGTCAGTGAACTATGGCTCTGTGTATTAAATGCCGCTCCATTTGAAAACAGGTGATGGAGATTTACCGCTAATCACGGAACCGACTTTACTGACTAGATGCGCATGACAATCGTGTACAATATATCGTGCACCCCTAATTCTAACTAGTTAAAGATTAGCCCATAGGTGGGGTAATACGCCCCCTTTGGTACAAATTAAATTTTTGTTAAAAATTGAATAACTTGAAAACTCCGGACATTTTTCATACTTGGTTTATAATTTATGCCATTGTCACTAAAACTATGATAACTTTTTCGGACGCATTTAACTTTTGTTTCATCGAAAAAAAAAATTGCACAATCCTTAAGGGGGGTGTTTTCCCCACTCTACCTTACTTTATATAGTATTTATATTGCATTACTTTGGAATGACAGTCATTTTTTTTTTCTTCTGCCATTAACATATTGGAAAGACCATCATTGATTTATTTATTTATTTGCTATTGGCGCAAATGTATATACAAAAAACATATTTCCTGTTATTTCCCTATCATCACTATAGAATTATACCCAAATGTGATGATTTCTGAACCCCAGAAATGTGAAAAGTGTCCATCACTGAGTAGTATGAGAAAGAGACAAGTATAACCTGTTGGTTTTACCACAGCAAAGCCATTTTTTGCACCATGGTACATGAAGTACAATGTACAAAATACTACAGTACACATCGCAATCATTCATTGTCATAGTATGTAAAAAGTATCAAAGCACCCCTCATTTTTGCCCCATTTTCTGACAATTACTGTATGTGACAGAATTTTAGTTTAAATCAGTCAGTTTTCTTAAGCTCAGACAGACCTTTGAACTGCCCCAAGGAAGTCTCTTTAATGTCAAAGTAACTTGTTCAATTGGCTTGGATAAATGGATGATGTGTGATGCATAAAGATCTAAGCCCCTACAAAAGATGGTCTGCTTGTGTTTCATGTCTCTTCATACTGCCTTCCTCGGGCTCTGCGGCTGCCATGGTAACACAGCAGCGAGTAGTGTGCAGCGGCACCCTGAGACCCGAGAGCCAGCACTGATAAAGAAGAACAACAGGGAAAAGAAAAGGATTTTGGAGGAACAACAGACCCAACCGGTTCGTGAGATTTCAACTTCTCGGTTTTCTCTTATTTTCTTTTTGGAAGGAGTATTCCTGTTCAGTGTGCCATAGAGGAGGGTGCCATACCAGCAGCCCACCATTTTGACGTTTTGATTGCGGAATACTGAATCTATTCCCAACAGTGCGAGTGAATGTGGGGGTTGAGAGGGCTGTGAGGATACAGACCATGTGGAGATGCTTAGATGCAGAGATCTGAACGTATATGTTCATCTGGGAAACTATTAATGTAAAATATTTATAATGTGCTCTATAGGAAATGGTAAATAAGTGAAGAGGCCTGGAAGGTAAGCAGTAATGAGGACAGAGAAGAAAGATGGCTTCTGGAGCCTTACTGACACTGTGTGACTCCTTTGAGGGAAATGACCAAACATCCTGCCACCTTCTGGCCACCCATAATCAGAGCCAGAGATGAGGCTGTCTGCTGTCTGCTACCACAGCCTCCGAGTTGCTGTTTTCTCTACTTGTGTACAGAGCAGAACTTCATTTGGTGTCAGTGGCATGGCTAATTAATTGGAAAAAACATTCAAATAGAAGAGAGAAAGCATGAAGGAGGATAGAGGATACAAAAGTAGCTAAGATTTCAGAACAGCGATTTAGTGTCATATACTGTATATGTTTAAGGTTACTTCCCTGCTGATTTACAGTGCGTTTCCACTACAGCGTCTAATCTGCGCTCAGTGCCGCTGGCAACGCTACAACGTCACTGATTTGGGGCGTGTCAAATTTAGGGCAGGGCACGCCTCTTAAAACAATGTTTATACCCATGTTTGTGTTTCATCGTCCTCTTTTCACAGCGATTGGTTGTCGCCCAGCATTTTTCACTCGACATTTGCTGAGGAAAGTCGAGGAATGCCCAACATTTTTGACGCTCTCAGCGCTTTCTCCGCGCCGCTTTCAATCCCATAATACACAGCGCGAGCGTTTACGCTCAACTTCCATAGGAATGAATTGAAAACGCTCACTACGTACCAGTGGAAACGCACAGTTAGTCTATAAATATAAAATAAGCTGTTTTTTTGTTTGTTTGTTTGTTTGTTTGTTTTATTTGGCACCAGAAAATGGACAAACAAGCATTTCAAATTTAAATTATAGCCTATTAATTTCATCGCTTTCCATGACTATCGGAGCTTTCTTTGGCGGTATGTTGATTTATTTTTTTTGGACTTAAACTAATAAAACATGTTTGTTGGTGATTCCCAGCGCTGGATGCAACAGATTTCATTTGCATTCGTTTGCGTTTAACACACAAAGCTGATTATTAAATGCAAGTAATAAAGTTTTAGGCCTTGTTTCACAGAAAGGGCTTAGATTATGCTAAGAATAGGCCATAGTTCAATTAGGAAATTTAAGTTGTTTTTATAAACATGGCTCAGGGACAAAAAAAAAAATCTTTATCATTGTTTATCTTGAGATAAAACAATGACACTTACAGTAATACTTTACTATAGGGACTAATTCTCACTATTAACTAGATGCTTATTAGCATGCCTATTATTAACATATTGGCTATTTATTAGCACTTATAAAAGCAAATTTTCTGTGCGACCATATTCTACATCCTCAATCCTACCCAGTACCTAAACTTAACAACTACCTTACTAACTATTAATAAGCAGCAAGTTGGGAGTTTATTAATGGAAAAGGTGTAATTAATGGTTTATCAATAGCGAGAATTAGACCTTTTAAAAAAGTGTGACCGAACGTACATATTTTAAGATGTCAGTGCAAGTTTCCTTCAGTCAAAACATCTCAGACAAGCATTTTTGTCTGGGACTATGCCTTGCCTATGAAACTGGGGGTTAACGTTACTTCCCTTATGACTTTATTCTGATTACAGAAGTCTAACTACAGATGTGATGATAACTTGTGGACAGAAACAACATTTTAAAACAAGACAGACAGCCAAAAAAAAAAAAAAAAAAAACACAAATGCAATGGTTGCCACAAAATAATACAATATGCTAAATAAATTAAGATGAAGTCTAAAGGTTGATTTATACTCTTGCATCAAACCTACGGCGTAGCCTGACATGTGTTGCATTTCCTCACATGCATTTCTGCTTCCGACATAACTACAGTGAAAAGAAAGATGGACTAACACGTCAAGCTGCAACCACCATTACTACCAACATTTCACCAGCAACATTCCTGTGGACACTGCCTACTAGTGGTCTGCATGCGTAATTGTACGTCGTCATGGACAATGATACAGAAGTATAAATGAAAACCGCGCAGAGGCTACAGCATAAGTCTGAGGCATAACTATAAATCAAAACCTTAAGGTTACTTCACTTATGACTTTATTTTCATTATATAGGCTATAGATGAGATGACTTTATTCTTTGCCACCTTTTTTTAAACCAAAAAGTTGATCCCTAAATACATTATCCCTGCTGTACCCTTCTGCATTCTGGTTAAGAACCATAAGATTAACTGTACCAAGAACTGCAGTATGATTCAAATACGGCACACACACGTCTCCTGTAATATTTTTCATAAATACTTTATTGCTAAAGTTAAGAAGGAATGAGCAGCTGGAGACATATTGTTGGATCGACGGTTGTAAAAGCCATGAACTGCTAACACCTGGCACAAGAAAGTGGAGTGATGTGATGGTACAAAAAAACAGATAAAAACTGTACAATGAAAAAGAAGAAGAAGAAAAAAAAAATCATGCGGGGCAGAAGGACACCAGTGAAGTATAGTGGAGCTTCAGCATTGGCAAGTGGGGGTCTTCTTCTGGCATTGCGTGGCTGAGCATGTGTGTCTTTACGTGGGCTTCCTGTCCCCCAGCCCGGGCACAGATGGCCCTAGTTCATACTGGCCTGCGAGAACACACTCACACCCGATCTGGAGACCACAGCTACTGTGCATTACACTCGCATATGTCTAATACATTATACATGCTATTATCTGTGGAGCACGTTTTCATTGTTTTATTAACTGCTAGACCTGTGTATGTTTTTATGAGAGTGTCATGATTATGTGAATATGCCCATGTACAATTCATTTATGCATATGTATGAGCCCTTGTGTATAACAGAATGGACGTAAAATGTAAGCACGTCATGTCAATGGGGGTTCAACGTGTTAATATTTGGCCTCAAACTGTCAGCATGTTTTCAGTGTATCATGACCGAGAGCATTTGGATATCCCTTTTCCCCAGGCAACAGCTACCACGTGACCTCGCTGTCTCACAAAACGCATTCATGTGGCTTTCACACGTCGGCAGGTATCACCTCGGGGGTCTCTACTGCGTCTCATCCAGGAAAAATAGAACTGTGCAGCCAACCTGCTACTAAACGCTGGGATATCTGTCAGCCCTGATAAAGACACTTGGTAACCTTTTCTCAAGTCTCTCTTGAGGAGGTTCAATCCCACCTGGCCCATTTGGAGCCCCCAGACTCACCTCGGCAGTACGGCAGGGGGAAGTCCCAAGCAGCGGTGCCGGAGGAAGTGGCCAGGCAGGAGAGCACAGTGTGGCCCTCCAGCACATAACCCTGGTTGCAGCTGTAGCGGATCTTATCCCCGATGTTGAAAGTAGAGCCCTGCTGCATGCCGTTCAGGAGCTGGCCTGGATTCCCACAGGTATAGCTTGGAAGGGCTGGAATGCGACAGAAACAAAAGGTTTTAACTGTAAACTGTTTTCTATATAATAAACAGAGAGAGAGAAATGCATTGAGATTTTTAATGTATGAGGTATTCCTGTAAAATTAAGTCTAAACTGAAATTAACTGCATTTTAAAATACATTTTAAATTGTAATATTTCACATACAACTGTTTTTACCATATTCTGTATCTATTCTATATAGGCTAAAAGACTTCTTTCAGATACATTTTTCGTCTTTACAAAAGTCTACAATATAGACATGGGGTTCCAATTTGCGGTAATAGCCTGAAATTATACAGTAGGCTATATCTATAATGCAACCTCATAATACCTATAAAATCACAGCATTAATTTTAATTACTATCATTTTCAACCCATTTACAGTACTTCAACCCATCAGAAGTCATTGTGATTTACAATTTCATTGACATTTGTCAAGATTTAAGACATTATGTACATGATAAATGGATGCAAGACATTAAGGCAACATTAATGTCTAAGGCAAGACAGTTTACTAGGAAAAATGAAAATTTTAACATTTCAAAAATGTCAAACGACCAGTTGGACGACAATTAGAATTTTTGTTCTTCTGCACAGAAGGCTTAATAAAATATAGACAGATATAGAATGACCAACAGACAGAATAGAAGGAAGGAAGGACGGACGGACAACAGAAAGATATAGAATGATAGATAGAACGATAGATCGAACATTTGCAGGTACAGATTTACAAAATACCCATACTGGCAGATAAGCTCTGCTAATGGCAACGATCTGTTAGCAGGAATAGTACACTGCTGTCTTAGTAGTGCTGGCTATGGAGAGACAGCTAGTGAGAGAGAGAGAGAGAGAGAGAGAGAGAGAGAGAGAGAGAGAGAGAGAGAGAGAGAGAGAGAGAGAGAGAGAGAGAGAGAGAGAGAGAGAGAGAGGTGGGCTGACTGCTGATTACATCAGCGCTGATTAGGAGAGCAGTTTCGTCACTGCACATGTGAGAGCATGTGAGAACACCTCGTTTGACTCGCACACACACACACACACACATACACATATTTATCAGCATGCATATTAATGAACAGTTACGCAGGTGTGAGAAATATACACTTGAGATTGTGTGATTTTAACCAGGACTGAGTTGAGTGCTCCCTTAACCGTTAATTAACTTGATTGAACGAGTGGCATGAGTATGAGCCAGAATGCTAACTAGATTCCCCTGTCGCTGGTCCGGCAGAACTGTCCAAAAGAATAAAGACCATCTACTTTCTCATTCTGATTTTGCATATACATAAATCATAAATGCATAACGGATCTGTTTCTTAAAGTCTCTCAAGGCCAGTAGGGATTTCTGTTTAAGTATTCTGCGCAGCCTCTGGATGTCCCCTCAAACACTGTTCTCCCTGTGGCCCCGCTGCATTTGTCATCTCCAGTCTATAACTCACAGGACTGACTGTACCACCCTTGCAGTTTGACTGCTTTAACCATTTTAAGGGTCGCTATATCCTGCCCGAGTGCTGAAACGGCAAGAGATGCTTCGCGCATTACGTCTGCATCTATGACCCTCCTTCTATTTCTCTTTCTCTGTCTCCATTTCCACTGAACCAGAGAGAGAGAGAGAGAGAGAGAGAGAGAGAGATTGGGGAACAAAAGAATAAACGCTATCCTTGTAAGTTGGTGAAGAATAGGATTCAGTTCTAATATTTCCATCACTTTGTTCTCCTTTTTTAACAAGTTCCACTTGAGAACTACTGTCACAATTACAACAAAGTCTGGTGCACTTCGTAACTCATTCCAGTCAGAATCACTCACTTGGACAGGTAAACACCATCTGAACAAAATGTAAAGCAAGCAGTTGCAGATAAATAAATAGATAAATAAATAATATTATTAAAAATAAAAATAATGATGGTCAATAAATGTTTATATCTTTCTCAAAAG
The DNA here is from genome assembly GCA_036784905.1 of Acrossocheilus fasciatus. Lineage (NCBI taxonomy): Eukaryota > Metazoa > Chordata > Actinopteri > Cypriniformes > Cyprinidae > Acrossocheilus > Acrossocheilus fasciatus. The sequence continues at coordinate 19,230,884 of CM071956.1, read as the reverse complement.
TGCTCAGTACAGCAACCTGATCAAAATTTGTGTCTGCGATCAAGAGACGGGTATAAATGACACAGCAAGGTCAAGAAATGAAGTTTGCGTGTGTTCACAACGATCGTGACACTCATAAACTGCTTAGCATGCAATATTTCCACAGCAGATTCAAGAGAACTGATTTTATGCTGATTAGGATTGATTTGTTTTACCAGCAAAAAATAACTGAAGCAGCAGCAGGCGTAAATAAGTAATTTGCAACAGCGAGAGAGCAACATATAATAAAAACATATAGTTACCTAGAAAGCAAGTCTGTCTGAGACTTTAGCACGTATAGGTTATGTTATGAAAGTTGCATGTCCACGCACATAAAAATGAATATGAAAGCTCTGGCGCAATCCGCTCCGACACGCCTACCACTCTCCACAGTCTATACTTTAAAAGTGACATTGTGAAATTGATCCCAACACACTAGCACATTAGCTCAATAAGCAGTTTCTGCTTTGTTGAGCAACGATTCAATCAATGCCTTTCTGTGCGTGCACAATTACCAGGCAACTGCAGTGAACACTCATCACCCCCCTGCACACAACAGGCAAGACGTGCAATCTTTGGCAAATCCCACAATTCCTTCTACATAGGAGAAGAGTATTAGCGGCTTCCCACTAAAACGTAATGACCCCATGCATGAGTTCCAGCTGAAAGGAGACTGTTGAGCTGTGAACAAAAAAAAAAAAAAAAAAATAGACTTTAAATCAAATGTTTGTACGTCCACCTGGTCTTTTATGCTTTCTGAGGGATGTTTGAGCACAAAAAAAAAGAAGTTTAAATGCTTTAAAATATGAAGTTAAAAAATAAAGGTCTTCACTCCTTACTCATTTTTTCCAACCTTGTATGACTTACTTTCTTCTGTCAAACAAATCAGACTTTAGTGGGGTTTTTTTGTTTTTTTTTGTTGGTTCATTCAATGAAATTAAATTAAATGGGGTCCAGTGTTATTTGGATGTTATTCTACATCTTTTTTTCCCCCTCAGATGTCAGTCAGCTATACAGGTCTGAGGTAATCTATTTCTTCTTTCTTAGATCAGACTAAAAACAAAACAAAGACATTACGAAACTGCATATTTTTGTCAAAGACATAAATGTGTATTTTTGTTTATGCCCCAGAGTAATAGCTGTTAAAATTAAGCTTCAAAATGCAATTTTGTTCAGATGATTATATAAATAGACCCAACAATGGAACTTTTTAAAGACAGTTTAATAATTCTTCAGTTGAAGATAAACCTACAGGGATTACATGCTCTTTCGGCCTATAACAACCACCACCACCACCAAAAAAAAAAAAAAAAACTGCTTCATATTTAGGAGATAAAAAGGGATATTTACCAGAGACCTGCCGAAAATCTCTTAAAATAACAATATAAATAGCAAATATATATATATATATATATATATATATATATATATATATATATATATAGATAGATAGATATAGATATAGATATATATATATATATATATATATATATATAGATATAGATATATATAGCAAACAAATTAAATGCAATTAAAACGTCTACTTTAACGTTTCAAATAACTTGAAAAGTTAAAATATAGGAGAAATGTTCCAAACTGCAAAAGTGTCACTTTTATTTTACCATTACACCTATACACATAAAATACCAAGTTTATAAAAAAAAATAAAAAAATAAAAAGATTCTTTGGCATGCTCAAACAAGTGTTGGCTGCATTGTATTATATTATATTATATTATACTATACTATACTACAGGGATGTTTGAATCTATATGACTGATGAAAGTTCTAAGGTGTGCAATTATTTTCAAGGCTTTCACGCACAGCCAAAGTAGTTCCAGGCAGATCTTGACCGCATTACATTTCCACATCCATAAGATTTCTGTTATTTCAAAGGTCCTTTCATCACTTGAACAATGTCTTGAGGTGTAGTAACCATAGTATAAGCTGTCCGTTGAATTATTAGAAAATAAAGCACACCTGAGGTGGATCACCACCTGTGATATCAATGTTTTTTTTTTGTCAATTACCAATGTTTCTGCATCAAATACTGTTCATAATGTTCGACAAGTGTTAAGTCAACAATAGGTTCTTCAGTCAAAATTTTGTTTTGTGCAAGCCATTATGACATCCGAATGAGTCAGTGGATTCACACTTAATCCCAAGGGGATTGTGTGAAAGTCAAGAATACCCCAGCTTCAATGAGTGTTTCTCTCTCTCTCTGTACCCTGAGTCACAAGGGCTCTGGTCTCTTTGTGTGTCATCTGGATCTAGTTTATTTCTATTTTCTTAGTAGCTTGAGTCAGCAGAAAAGCAGACACAGAGGTAGGGTAAAGATGAGCTTAATAAATACACAATTTATGTTCTCAAACCACTGGGGGTTGAAGGTGTCTGTCTCACGTTGAATGGTCAGTAACATTATGTGCTCATAATTGGCTCAGCATCTGCCCAGAGGAAACCTGCTTTGATTCTTCATTCTGTGTGGTTGTTACTTATATATATATATATCTCATCTCTGAGGTGGCAAGATGTGCCATAAACAGCAGGATTTCAGAGCCAATTAATTGGTAGTATGGCCAGCTCATAATCACATTTGGTTGAGGAAATATTCACACACACACACACACACACACACACACACACACACACACACACACACACACACACACACACACACACACACGCACACAAACATGCTGACAGTATAATTGTGATGATAACTGCGTTATAACAAGAAATTAACTCATAAATTGGAATGAACCTAGATTTCTTCTTAAGAGAATACACACAAGGCTGTTTGTGACAACCTGTTGCTGCAGTGACTCTAGATGGACAAACCAAAGCCCATGAAATATTAATAAGCACTCAGACAGACCCTAAAATTCAAGACTGTGTAATCCATTGGGCCCCTTAGAGCTTGTGGAGCAGAATCCTTCAAGAATGTGGCCGTCAGAAAGTGACAAGAAAAGTGAAAGAACAAGAGGCATGAAGAGCAGCGTCTCTTCCAGGAACGAATCTACAATTTCAGCCCTCGGGGGTCACAGCCTCTCACTCAGTATAAGATGTTGTAGTTTGACATTTCTTATTTTAAGTATGCAGGGTGGCAAGTTCAAATCTTGGTCGACTGATAATTTTTTAAAGCAAACTGTCAGAAAATGCATATTAGTAACTGGATTTTTTTGGCTGTGTGTTATTTTGTGATTTAGATGACATTCAGAAACGACCATACATCCAATAAAAATAAAAAATAAAATACAACATTGTTAGCATACATTATATAAGATAATATATTTTATAAAATATAAACTTCTATTCTAAATTTCGTTGTCAGTAAGACTTTTAAAAATGTTTTTATCTTCTTATGCTTACTGAGGCTACTTTTATGTAATCAAAACAGTGATATTGTGAAATATAATTAGATTTTTATTTTTTATTACAACCTAATATGCAATTTATTCAATTGGCACAATAACATTTTTAGGAGCCATTACTCCAGTTTTCAGTGTCACATGACCCTTAATCCTTAATATTTGTGTGTAAACTGATACTTTTTTTCTAGGATTTTTTTTTTTTTTTTTTTTTTTTAATGAAAATATATATAGTTTTTAAATGTATTATTTGTCATCACTTTTGATCAAAATAATGCATTGTTGCTGAACAAACTTTTTTTCAAAATTAAATAAACAAACAAACAAAAGAGCAAACAGAGCCCAAACATTTGAATGATAAGGTATATTAAAATATAATTTCATCATATATTATATAAAATAATGCCAATTTTAAAATTCATCTGTTAATGTTGCTGCTTACCAGACAACAAAAAGTGACAGCAGAGGTAAAAAAACAACAATAAATAAATGAAGACATACCTAATAGGAATTATGTGATCGCTAACTGCACATATTTCAGAACTAAGACTAAAATGAGTTTGCCTCGTTTTATATGAATACTAACAGTGTTAGCGCAAAATTTTAGTATGCTAAGGTTAAATTAAAATCACATAACTGCCTATGGCCTGTTCATCCTGTGCCCCATAAACATGGCTTTTACCATCGGCCCTCTGGGCTTCCAAAAATGTTTATGCAATGTCTTTATATCATTCTTATCTACATCTTTTTGTGTCTAAGGTTGCAAAAGTCTAGTGGCACCTCACTAGACCGGGCAGCTTTTTCTTTCTTTGATACCTGCTTCTCAAGAGCACTGAGGGCCAATACACTTAATCTGGAGGCGTCTTGTCACTTTCGTTCTAAAGAGCTCTACCGCTGAGAAAATTTCAAACCACCTGGGCCTGCTATGGCAGGCACATTATTAAAAGCCTTTCATACAACCGTGCACTGTTATATACAGCAGTACAGAGACTGAGCACCTCTGGAGAAGAAAAACACACCTTGGATGTTTTACTAATTCGGAATTAGCCGATTTATTTGCTTATACGGTGTGATGAGCGAAGCAACTGAGCAAATAATGTGAGCTTGCTTTCCACAGCAACATACTCGGAGTCAGACCTTAGTCTCATCGCGTTGCCACGGCAACAGGCACAGGTCCACCTGGGTGCGGTGGGCCGGTGTCAGCAAGGAACACAGAAGGACGGGAGTGTCAGCAAGCTCGTGTTTGTTTGTATCTTCTCTGTTTCACACATTAGAGGGACCCCCGTGTGTGAGGAAGAGTTTCCAAACGTAGCTCCGGCGTTACCGTTTACACCTCCACTAGTCTGCTCTTTCTAAGAACTGGCGGTCTCACAGGCTGATTCGCACCGCTCACCCACAGACAAAATAATCCCCGCTGTCTGCCTTTAAAGCTATTTAGCAACAGGCCCATGTACCTTTTTAAATCTCCATGTGTAATGATGCTACTTACTGCGTCCTGCGGTGAGGATAAGGAACTATACATTTGCATTCAAACACATGATAAATTAATATATGTTTTGGTAAAATCACAGGTTTTTGTGAATGATTCCTCAGTCTTGTGTTATTCCAACTATGATGGATTTTCAGTATTTTTTTTTTATTATTGTTTTATTTATTTTTTTATTATTATTTTTATTATTATTTAATATTTATGCAGCTCTTTCTTTTTTAAATGCGATGACATTAGTATGTGAAGATCCTTAAAGGACAAAATAAAACACTAAAGAATATATTATGTACCCCATATCCTTACATTAGATTTGGTAATTATTAGGGATGCACGATATTGGATTTTTGCCGATATTTTTCAACTCATTTTCAAGTCTCTCCTGTGCAGAAATTATAAGCTAAATATTTTTAATTTTGGTTAGTTTTTAACAAGAATTTATTTGTTAGAATTAAATAAAAAAGAATGAAGGTTTTTTGACAGTACATTGAAGCTTTGAAAATAACTATAAATAAATATATATATATATATGTATGTATGTATAAAACTATATATATCTCAATCACTGCATTTCCCCCCCAGAAAGATGCAGTGTTAAGTGTTAACCCTAACATTTTATTTTAAGATTTAACATTTGTAGATGGTCTAAAGCAAAAGAGTTGTAAAAATTCAGAAAATCGTTTAGAGCTTATGATTTGTTTTTAAAATAAAACATTACACATTAATGAATAAATCAATATATATATATTGATTATTTATAATTATTTAAAAAGTCATGTTTGTGTTTTCTTTTTTTTTTTTTAAGGTAAGCTATAGCTTCTGACCATTAAATCAAAACACTCAATTTATGACATCAATTACTTCTTTATTTAATCAGAAACACAGTCTAAATGTTATTTGTGTAGGCCATTTTACTTTTAATTTAATTAGAAGTAGGCCAACATCACCCCCTACAGATTAAAACTCCTAAAGAACGGGCTTTAGGACCCGGGGGAGGCTGCAGCTGCACATTCCATTACTGTTTACTCTGTCACACACTGAAGGCGTCATTCTGTACATGCTTTCACAGATTAAATTCAGCGATCCAAAAGAGTGAATCTAATCGTCATTCAGACAAAACTTTGCTTCAAGAATGAGCCACACTGCTGACGTGATATAATCCCTAGAACACCTTGATCACATGTGAGTTAACATATTCCTCTTATCGGCATAATTTTTAATATCGGGCAATGCCGATATTTACATTTAAAGCCATTATCAGCAAATTCTGATATCAGTCTGATAATATTTTGCATTCCTAGTAATTATAACAGGTTGCAGTTTAAATAATTATATATTTCCCTTAAAATGCATTTATGTTCAAATTTAGTTCCTAAAAAAAAGTATAACACTCATTATACTAGATTAGATTTCACTTTGTTTTTTGTGTAATCACAACCAATCTACTTTATGATTAGAAAATGAGATTCACAAGCTGCAGCTGAGGGGAAAATTTTGAGAGAAAAAAAAAAGTTAAAAATGAATTCCTTCCTAAATGTAGCCTATTGTATTATTGTGCATTTATTTATTATTATATAAAAATAATTATATTTCATTTTTAAATCTTTTTTGAAGGTTGATACATGGTAAAAAAGCTGCATGCATGATGCATTTATTTTTATTATTTTATTTTATTTATTATTATTTTTCATAATTTTGGAGGTTGATACATGGTAAAAAAAAACTGCATGCAAATTCTTCAAAGAACAAAAAAAGAACATTTCAAAGTACATGAGAATGATGCTTTATGAGTTCAATGGAAAATGCCTTTGTGGACAGGATGCTGCTAGCAGGAATCCCTGGACGTGACGTCAGTCAGACAGTCTGCGTGTGTGAAAGAAAGCGCTTGCTTCCTCTCAGAAATCACCCTGCCATTTGGGAGATTTCCATGTGCATCCCTGTGAAATCAATCCATGCCTAACAGGGATCGAGGAAGCAGATCAGAGCCTCTGTAGCCGCTCCTAAATTACACAAAGCTGCCGGCCTGCCTCAGACGAATGTGAAAGAGGAGATGTAAAGCATGCTCGAAGAGTGGTACTGAACAGAGAATCAGACATTTTAAAATGAGGAAGCAGAAAAAAAGACACATTGCTGGGGTGACCAACCTCAGCAGAAGAAAATAAGGGGTACTCTGCATGTCCAACCAAGCTACAGAATCACAGTATACAACTGTAGAAAATAATTAAGCGTGAAACGTATTGGAGACGCAATCACTTTGATTTTTGCTTATTGACATAAAACTTGCATTTATTTTGATGGCATAGTAATGAGTCAAACAAGATAGCACATTAGATTAAGCAAATTATAACACTAAAGAATTATGACCGAAAACAATTAATATTAGCTACTAAAACAGTAACAGATCCAGTGAAAATGTTCTCCACTTTCAATGTCAACAAAAACTGGTACAAAAAGTGCAAAGCCAACAGATAAAAGCTTTTTAAAAAAAGACTAAAAATAACACATCTGTACTTTTCTGTTCTCAGATCCCTTTTGTATACCACTCATTTTTCCACCCTCCCTTGATCTGTCTTGATCCTTCCCCCGCTGCCAAGTGTAGCTTCCATGTAACGCAGCAAAAGCCTGTGTAAGGCCTTTACACAACTCAAGCGAAAATTATGTTGTTTTAACATCCATTTTTCATGAACAGCAATTACCATTTTGACACTTGCATGCAAAACATACAAAAAAAACTGAATTGTTCTCAGCTGTAAAGTGCTTAAAATAACATTTAATTTTTTTTTTTTTTTCTTCGGTTTGCTTTTTTTTTTTTTTTTTTTAAGAAATTCATACTTTTATTAAGCAAGGATGCATTAAACTGATCAAAAAGGATCATAATCATTTATTTTTCTTTATAAATTAATTATAATCGTTTTCTATTCATTACAGAATCCTGTAAAAATAATATTATTAGGCAATAAATGTTCCTTAAGCACCAAATCATCATATCAGAATGATTTCTGAATAAAGATGTGACACTGAAGACTGGAGTAACAGATGCTAAAAATTCAACTTTGTCATCACATAAATAAATTACATTTTAAAATACTATACATTAAAACAGAAAACAATTAGCCTACTTTAAACTGTAATAGTATTTCACAATATTACTGTTTTTACTGTATTTTTGATCAAATAACGACAGAACATGAGACTTTTCTTTAAAAACATTCAAAACTGACCCCAAACTTGTGGTGATATATATTTTAATCTACATCTCTACATCGCTTTAAAAATAGGGAACATGTTACTTTATGACTGACAAGCAAACAATCAATAAAAATAAATAATAATCAAGAACTTCTTTACAGGTGCCACTCACTGTTTGGGACTTTTCTCATTTACATGACCACACAACATTCAGTTTCTGCACCTCTGCACAAGTCTTTTCCTCCAGCTTTTCAGTGTGTCATCCCATAGAGGAAACAAGAGAACACGTGTGTACAAGGACACCGTGCTGTGTGCAGTGTCCCGCAGTGACCTCCACAACTGTCTCTGCCATCCCAGGGTGGAAGTACTCTAGCTTTGATATTAAGCCTCAGGGTAGGAATCTCACAGGATTCCCCTTCCCACAATTAATATTAAACAAGCATGTCAACATCCCAATGAACACTGCAATGTCTAATATTTTTGTATGGGACTAAAGTGTATAATGGACAGTTGTTAACATGCTGGTGCTACTCTTCAAACCAATATGAGTTAGAACAGCTCACTGCCTCCATTCAGCAACTCAAAACTGGAAGATACGGCAACTAATAAATATGACATCTTTGACACTGTACATGACTAGAAACTCATATTCATCCATCCAAACATGTTATTATAAACAAAAAAACTTAAAATTATTGAACTTGTTCAGCTAAACATTATTTGTTTAAATGAACTTATTTTATTCTTGCTCTACCATCCTAAACTAACTGTGTGGAAAAGTTTCCTTAATTAAATTAACTTCACTGAACAACTTTTTTTTTTTTTTTTTTTCTTTTGTTGAGTATATAGTAGCCAGTGTTGGGTGTAACGCGTTACTAAGTAACATGTTACTATAATTAAATGACTTATCCACTGAAAAAGTTTGTAGTTTTTATTACTGCTCATTTTTAGGTAATTTAATTACAGTTACTTATAAAGTACTAGCGTTACATACAGTAAATAATTTCAACAGTTCTAAAATCAATCGGTTTTATTCAGCAGACAAGATTTAAAAATTTATTCTTACCTACATTAGTTAACGTGTTATTTTTACATAAACCTGTATGGATTTTACTAGTTGGGCTTTTTAGATTGGCTGATTTTCTATTTTAATTGAATGAGAATGAAGAATGGTTATTTCTACAAGTTGCTTGCTAACCATTCAAAATAGTACTTTGTCAGTACTTGGCTGTTTAATTAAATTATGAGTAAGCCTCAATACAGTTTCCCCATCACTGCAAATGCAACACACATGACAAATCCCCCTTCACTTCTGGATGTGTGGCCCATGCTACAGGTAAACATCTGGAGCTAAATCATGTAACATCTGGAGGCACAGCCTACAGATAAATAAAACTTGCAATAATTTCTTAAACAGCTGAGTTGACAGATCAGCTCAAAGAGTGTATAGATCACATGAGGCATTCGCATATTTAACTAACTAGTAACTCCAGCAATGTTGGTTAAGCCAATTACGTCACATTGTTCTGCACTGCATGATCGGAGAACCTGCAAATGAAAACGCAGAGCAAAAATCATACAAAAGAAAATCATAGTGTACATGTATGAAATATTAAACACTTCAAATCGCATGAAAGACTGCATACGGCGCTGCAGATTTCAAGAGGTCTTTTGTTAGAGTAAACGTATCACACAAAGGTTCTTTAATGTTTCCAATTTGCAGAAAAAAGGAAACGTACAGAAGATTTAAAGCATCTGCTACTCTTGCGCCTCAAAACAGAGACCTTTTAACCGAATTTAAATGAATTCAGATGAGGACCTTCTCAACCAGATTCAAATCAGCTAAAAGCACGGAGCCAGCATGACTCATGCGGTGGGGTGTCTATGAGGAATGTTTAATTGGATGGCTTTACCCATAATGATTCACTCTAATCCTAAAGCAGCTTACCTAAATCAACGGCCAACAGCGTTACATGTATTTGTATTCAGAGTTAGTGGAGAAACCTGTCTATGTGCTGGTATACAGTGAAGTGGAAAGCAATTGATTATCAATAAAGACTCTAAAATAAGGACAAATGCTGACCTAGAAGACCATTCCTCAGTGCTCTATTGGTCATGCTTTCTCATTTAAAGGGCATCCAAGTTAATCTCAGATTTTTAACTGCCAAAAAATGCGCAACTTGGTAACTTGGAAGCGATCCACCGATGCGTCCACGAATGCCTTGCATTGACGGAAATTGTTCACTGTGGTGGTTTCAAATGCAAAAAGACAATCCATTGACCCGGTGTTTGTTCCTTGACCTAAACGGAGTCTTAATTAACAATCCTCTCTTTTCTGTCCACCAAAACAACTCTTGTACGCAGGAAAAGTGAGGGCGGATCGATTGAGTCTGCTGATGAATTGCACCATAGCATTATGCTAGAGATTTTTCCAAAGTTATCAGCATTAAAGGTAAACCTCTATTTATAACAATTAACCTTGCGGATGTCAGTTCTGCACAACGCACACAGCAATAGTGACACCCGTGACCTTGTAAATCCACACTAGCTGTACTTGCTACCAATGCTAAGTTAGTCTAGGTGGTCTTCTGCTTCAGGAAAGAACGGGAATGGAAAAGGCTCTTGGTTCAATTGCGGGGTTCAATCCCCCCTCCTCCTGATCCCACTTGTTTCTTTTTATGTTGTATATTTGTAGCACCGTAAGTACTAGCAGCAGCTGTTTACTCAAAAATGCCAGTTTCAATGTTTTATTCATGTTTTTGGTCGCTTTGGATTTACCCTCAAACTTCACATGCACATTCGCTAGTGTTTGTCTGCTGTGGATGTACTGCAAGAAAAATGAAGAATACGTGCTTCTCTCTGAAGGCAATTTATTCAGAAACAAGAAGCAGTGAGAAATGGATTTTAATAGAATATTGTGACCAGGAGTGGGCAAAGATGCAAATTAAGTCATTAATAGTGGTTCAGTTTAGTGATTTAGGACAACTTGCTTTTTATACCAACTAAAAACTACACCGGTGTACATAATGTGCCCCCATCACAGAGTTTGCTCGGAAGGAGGAAAAATTTTATTTATATAGCACTTTTAAAAAACAGTGTTCACAAAGTGTTGTACAGTGAAAGTAAACAAATAAACAAACATACATACATACATGTAAATATTTTCAAAATATACACATGCATGTGTGTGCATACATAAACACAGTACACATACATATAGTATGTAAATAAAAACTTTTATTTTGGATGTGATTAATTGTTTGACAGCACTAACAGAAGCACCACTTTGTCTCATGCGCACACTGTAGATTTGTGTCAGGATTTAACCGTCAAAACTTTTTCTCAGGCGGCTGATTTCCTTAATCTAGTGCTAACAATGGCCTTATTTTTTATTTTTTTGCTGAAACTGCATATATTCATAAAACTAAACCCATTTAATGCATTTAATTGCCATATTACATTCAAAATACAAATATATAAAAATATCTAAATCAATTTCAAATTACTTTAAAAAAGGTAAACATAGTACAACCTAAAACTAAGAGATAAATCAAAATAATAGTAATAAAAATAATAATAAAACCTAAACATTGTGCAAATTAACTTTCAATTTTCAGCCTAACTACAGCTCAGGCATGACATAAGTCTTTACTGTCTTCTTAGAAGGCTTTGTGGCTTTTGTAAGAGGCAAAAATTAGTGGGCAGGAAGCTAATGTGGAACAAAAAGAAGAGTCCATACACAACATTTATTAACACATTTTTTTCAGCAACATGAATTTAAAGTTATTTGGAGAATAAACCCTCTTAAATGTCTCTCTGCATACTGGTGTGTGTGTAATCAAAGGAGCATGTGGTTGCAAACACAGTGCACTCTATGCATTTACAGGGATGCACCGAAATGAAAATTCTGGGCCGAAACCGAGAATTCTGGATGTGCTTGGTCGAAAACCGAAACTGCTTTGTAATAATTATTTATTTTATTCAATAATATAAAAGTAGTTTAAGACTTTTTCATTTAACTCAATTTTAATGACACAGAATTTTTTTAAAAAAAACACAAAATAATAAAATAACCACACTTTTATTGAAAGAAAATTGGACAGAAAATATGTTAATATTAAATATCAATGTATTATTTTTTATTCAGTTCTATGCAACAGAATCAGACATAACTGTTGTTGTTTTTGACTAATTATCCAAATAATGTATAGTCCTGCAAACAGGGTTTTTCCTTTCTCAAAATGTGGCGGAGGTGGTACCATCCTGATCATGTGCATTGTGCACACAATGTACCCACCCTTCAAGTGGATGAAACAAACACTTTTTACATGCAACATATTTTAGGTGTTACTATAATTATAGCTATGATTAAAGAAAATGACAATTATAAAGTTGTGTTTTATTTTCTCTCATCTAATGTTTTATTGTTAGTTATTCTTAAAATAGCCTTATGAAATGTTTTATTTTTCCTCAGAAATTCTGTGTTGTTTATCTGGTTATCAAATGAAAGCATAAAACATTAATTGTATTTATCTTTAAATGATTGAAAATTAAACTTTTTGGCAAACAAAGGGGATTTACTATTAAAATTAAAACATGGAAGAAATGTTGTGTGATCATTCCTTAAAAAATAAAGTTTTCATAATTTTAGTAGTAGTAGTATGTACATTGAACAATAGTAATATATTTCTGATGCAATGTCTTCAAATTAAACCAGACTTTTATTTTGATGGGTTGCCGTGAATTCCTTTAGATTTTTGTGTGAATATGATATGTCGCTAGTTTTACTCAAATGAAACTGTGGAACGCTCATGAACTGACTCTCAGAGCAGTTCTGGAGATGTTGTTCATGTGTTTATGTCCTCATTGAGTCGGCAGATGCTGAAAGCACCGCGAGCGTCACGCACGCTTCAGTGTGTGTGTGTGTGTGTGTGTGTGTGTGTGTGTGGTATAGGAAAACGCACGTCTCTGCCATTCATTCATACAGAGAGAATATGAGTTAATGCTCATCAGATCGCGTAAATCAGTGGAAAATGAATAGAAATGATGATTCTGTGTACAGAAATATCAAGTAAACGTGTAAAAATATAAAAACCCTGGCAAAGCTATTATTATCATCGCATGTGAGCAGAGCGTAGCGGGGAGCAGATCAGTGAAGGAGATTTTACCAGCATTGCCCAGTACAGCACAGATACGCTACTGCAAACAGGAACAAGTACACTACATAGAAATTTCTTATCACGCGTTATTTGAGCGAGCTTAGCTTTTCCGGTGAGCATGAGTGGTAAATGAGCAGAATGCACATTGATAGAGCGGAATATTAAACGGAGCTTCACGCGGCGCAGTGATGACTGCTGGAGGAGAGTGAGACCTGAACACTGCTGTGCGGCGAGGCATATATTTTCGGCGGCCGAAAATTCAGTGCATCCCTAGTAAATAGACTAAAATGATTCTTCGAAGCACAATAATTAGCCTCAATGATTTTTTGTATTCGAGTTACTTGAATTACTCAAGGAATCGTTTCAGCCCTATTTGTAAGTGATTTTCTTGAGTAAATGTGTACATCTGAAATGCTAATTTCTGCAGCAATATAAAAGGCTATGAATAGCATATTTTAACAACAGTAAACGACCAAATTCCACATGTGATCGTAAAAGGAAGTTATTACAAACACTCGATGGTGGTTTGAAGTGAGTTCTGAGTAAAAGTGTACTATTAATATCAGAAATTGTCTGAAGCATGATGCTAATATTAGCTCTAATGCACCTGCAGAACAGGTCCAATTCTTCTTCATAATGCATTTTGTCATAATACTTCATGTAAGATCGCAAGAAAATGTTTTGTTGTATTTATTTGGCATTTACTAACCTCGGACCCAGAGTTGAGTCCTCTTTTTCGATATCCTGCGATGATTGTAAATAAGTGGTCTAAAAACTTTAGAGATCTTCTTGTACGTGCCCGGTTTCAGAGTACGGTCTCTCCTACATCTCAATCCTTATTGAGTCCTATACAGAAAGGAAATTATTGGTGCAGTAATTGTGCACAGTGTAATAATACATTCAAAACTGTGTTTTTTGTCATCCAAGGTCGAAATATAAAATTAACTATGTCATTACATGTGCTTTAACCCATGTTGTGTACCTTATTCGATGTCCATGTCGTTTGTGTTACGTGGGAAAAACATCTCGACAATTGAAACAGAGGATCAGTGAACATAAGAGCTCCATTAGGAGAAAGGATATCAATTATCCAGTCGCTGCACATTTCCTTTCTTCTAATCATGAAATGTCCTCCCTACGTTTTTTTTGGGGATTGAAAAAGTGTCAGTTCCACCGATATTGTGGTGATATTGAAACTCTTTTATTAAGATGTGAATTGTTTTGGATTGTGACTTTGCAAACCTCATCACCCTTGGGGTTAAATGATTAAGCATTATTTAATGTAATGTTGTAGGGTGTTTCTTTTTATTGTACTGTATTTTTGAGTGTCTAAATTGTGAAGAGATGATATTGTAATCTTGTTTAGATATTTATTGTCTAACAATGTGACTTTGCAAATATCATTAGATTTGTTTATAAAATAGGGAACACCGTTTATTGGTAATACTGAAAAGTGCTTTTTATTGGATATTTGAGTCATCGCTAATCATGTCTTACAAGTTGGTGATTGGTTCACATGTAGTGTCGATTACATTCATTGGTGGTGACTGTTTTTAAATGTCTTGTCTGTAACAGCATACACAAGCTTGATGAAGGTCAGTGGACCGAAACATCGCTGTTTTTTGTAATAAATTTCTATATTTAGCATGGACCGATAGTGTGCGGGATCATAATATTTTATTGATTGGATTCCACTTCGTTGGAGTTTTTTCTTATGCACCTATCAATTTCTCAGGTGTGCTGAGTTTGTGTTGATTGTGCATTTATTTAGAAATACTTTTGATAATAGTTGGGTAAATGTATACTGGGATTGAAGTGATGTGGCTTGGTAAACGTTTTATTGCCAGTATAAATGCTGATAATGGCTGAATAAAAACAAAAGAATAATAAGGATTATGTCTCATACCTGGCGGAAGTGTGAAAGGTTCTGTTTCCTTAAACTAGTTTGTCATGCATTTCTTTATTTCAACACATTTACAGGTAAATCCTAGTATTTTAAATTTGTGATTAATCATTATTAAATCACAGTCCATGACTGTGATTAACGCGATTAAAATTTTTAATCGATTGACAGCACTAATGTAAAATAAAACATTTCAAACAGTTTTTTTGTGTGTGTTTGTTGTTGTTTGTTTTCATTTTGATCATTAGAGCTTAACAGCTCATGAAAGTCAAAAATCCAGTATCTCAAAATATTAGAATATTTACATTTGAGTTTCATTAAATGACAATTCTTGCAGTATAAATTCAGAGTATCTCTTGTTCTTTGAAACCACAATAATGGGGAAGACTGCTGACTTGGCAATGGTCCAGAAGACAATCATTGACACCCTCCACAAAGAGCGTAAGTCACAGAAGGTCCTTAATGAAAGGTGTGGCTGTTCACAGAGTGCTCTATCAAAGCATATTAAATGCAAAGTTGACTGGAAGGAAGAAATTGGGTACGGAAAGATGCACAACCAACAGGGATGACTGCAAGCTTGAGAATGCTGTCAAGCAAAGCCAATTCATACATTTGGGAGAGCTTCACAAGGAGTGGACTGAAGCTGGAGTCAGTGCATCAAGAGTCACCACGCTCAGATGTCTTCAGGAAAAAAGCTTCTGAAACAGAAACAACATCAGAAGCATATTACCTGGGCTACAGAGAAAAAGAACTGGATTGCTGCGCAGTACTCCAAAGTCCTCTTTTCAGATAAAAGTAAATTTTGCATTTCATTTGGAAATCAAGGTCTGGAGTCTGGATGAAGATTGGAGAGGCACAGAATCCAAGCCGTTTGAAGTCCAGTGTGAAGTTTCTGAAGTCAGTGATGATTTGGGATGCCGTGACGTCTTCTGGTGTTGGTCCATTGTGTTTTGTCAAGTCCAAAGTCAACACAGCCGTCTACCAGGAGATTTTGGAGTACTTTATGCTTCCATCTGTTGACAAGCTTTATGGAGATGCTGATTTCCTTTTCCAGCAGGATTTTAGCACCTGCCCATAGTGCCAAAACCACTTCCAACTGGTTTGCTGACCATGATATTACTGTGCTTGATTGGCCAGCCAACATGTCTGACCTGAACCCAATATGGAATTTATGGGGTATTTTCAAGAGAAGTATGAGAAACAGTCGATCCAACAATACAAACGAGCTGAAGGCTCAATAGTGCTTCAGCAGTGCTACAGGCTGATCGCTTCCATACCATACCTCACTGATGCTAGAGTTTGTGCTAAAGGAGCCTCGACCAAGTATTGAGTGCATAAATGAACATACTTTAAAGAACTTGAACTTTTTGGTTTTGAAAATCCTTTTTTTGATTGATCTTAGAAATTTTCTAATATTATGAGATACTGGATTTTTGACTTTCATGAGCTGTAAGCTCTAATCATCAAAATAAAAACTAAAAATAAAATAAAAAAACCTTTTGAAATGTTTTACTTTCCATGTAATACATTTAGAATATATGAAAGTTTCACTTTTTGAAATGTTACAGAAAAGAAATTTGAACTTTCACGATATTCAAATTTTTTTGAGATGCACCTGTACATATAGAATAAAATAGTATTAAAAAATAAAATAAAATGCAAAATACAAAATTAAATAATAAAATAGAAATACACAAAATAAATTAGGTCAATTTAAATATTTTAAAAAAAGGCATAGAATATACCAGATAATTTTCTTCAGATAAATTAACACAGTTCATAACATATAGTTAATAAAAATCATTTTTAATATCCTCCTCCTCTCAGTTTCTGTTTTCCTTTCATAAACCCTAATGGTATTTAATAGCAATAAAAATAAATTAAGAAGAGAAGGGAATTAAATAGTTAGAGGAAAGACTGCATAAGCGTACTTTGAGATACCTAGAAAGCCTCACTCGCACCAAGCAATCAAACTAAACTTGTCAAATGGTCTCAGGTCTACAAAGCAATCTCTAGTGTGAAAGCACTTTAAGTAGTCCATGTGACCATTATGTGTTGCTGTTCTGAGAGTTAGCGATTAACTGGAACACTGACAGCATGTACAAAAATGGATGAAAGACTGTCAGGGCTGTCAGGATCCCCACTGATGGTTTAACAGCAGGATGCTGGGTCACTATGGGATAGATGTCTTTTCTCTCCACAGGTATGGATGATTTTGATTTCTGCTGGTTATTAATTTGATTGGTTGGCATATTTCTAATGCAATTAGTCTTGTTTACATTCCATTTATTTAATTTACATGATCACATCACTCTCGCCTGGGATGTGCAACATACAGCATGCCAAAAAGGTCAAATGATGTCAGGTCGGTTTCCCACTGAATAAATAAGGCAGAAAGTCTGAAAAATAAATCCAGTCTCGCACACACACCATTAGGAACCAAAACTTCTGCAAGAAGAGCTCCTCTGGAGCTCATCTAAAACCAGCTTCATCCCTCCACTTCCTGTTATTTGTTCAGCAGCCCAACACATTCCTTCTCTATAAAAAGATGATGATGTAGATGCAAACTGTGTCGCAATATTTTATGCAACAGAGCACCTCAAACGTGTTTCCTTACACATTCTGGCATTTCAGTTGGGAAATGCCGCACCGGTCCAGCTTGTTCAGCAAAAGTTCTAATTCAAAGTTTTATTTTGTCAGTCGATACGGCACGCACAACAGAAATCGCCGTCCTGCAAGGATCCACACGGGACAGGGATGTTGCCATTCTCATACTCAAACGGTCGCACAAAAGCGGGCTTATCCAAAGACAACGGAGGTCTAATCCGCACAAAACAGCGATTCGGAGGTAAGACAAAACGGAGAGCCGGGTGAGAGAGCCTAAGCTGCCGTACGGCAGAGCTAATCCTGATATGTGATACAGAGATGGGAAAGACTGATAAACATCCACAGCTAATGAGAACACAACCCCCCCACCCCCCGCCTCCCCTCATCTCATACGCCGCCCGAGTGTGCGCTTTGGAGCCAGACAGCAAGAGAGAAATCGGTATAAAGAGACAAAACACAATTACGGAGTGAAAGGGGACCACTGTTTGAGACAGAAAGCAAACATGTACCTCCAACAAGTTCTCCATTCTTAGACAGATTGTTTACCTCTACCTTTGACATCACTCGCAGGAAAAAACAAATAACAAGACACGCACGGCAAGACAATGCAAAGTGAACGACAGCTGCGGCGAATGAGCGGCGCCAACCTGAGCTGAACGTGGCAACCTGCCTGTGGTTGACTGGGAAGAATGGCAGTAGTCCATTACCGAGGCTAATGAGAGTGTGAAAGAAATCAGCTCTGTGCAAAAGCCTATCCAACATACTGTCAATTCAGCCACATCCGCCAACAGACGGGTTTGGCCGTGCAGACGGGTGGCACACACAATCCAGTTATTCCACACTGATACGGAACTTAGCAAGACAAAAACACCTACATTTGCACCTGCCACGACTGAAAATGGCATCATGTAGCATTAGCGTACCACTGCGCACAGAGCTGGAAAAGTCATTACTAGCAGGTTGAATGGTGCAATATAAATGTTAAACAGCTATTTCGGGTCTAATACATGTTTCAAAGACATTTCTGCGCTTTGAGTGTACTTCTGTGTTGGAGTGCACTGACTATATGGAACACTATTATTTTCTGTCATTATTTTCTGCTGAAAACTCAAGCATGCTGGGCCCAGGCTGGTTTATGTTGGTTTGTGCTGTTCTATCATGTTGGACCAGAATTGGTGTGGTCTATAATTAATCCAGAAAGGTATCTGTTAGCACTTCCATTCATCTCGTTTCCAGATGCCCCGCATGGAACATAAGAAGCACTGTATACAATTTGTATTCTTTGCTGTTCAGACAATTATTTTAAGCCAATTGACCCTTCGCAGGGGGCTTGACTGACAGGCGATCTGATCAATTATAACTGTGAATCCACCATTTTTTCTGTTAAACAAACCAGGAGAGTAGATTAACATGGGTGGGTAAACTTGAGAAATGATGTGTATTGACATCTGAAATAAAATACCTTCTGATGTTCATTTATGTTTATTTCATGCTTTAAGTAAATATGAAAACACGATTGTTCACGTGCCGATTGAACTGAGGAGCTACAGCGATCTGTCATGACACATCAAAAAGCCACAAAAAAATTGTTCGATTTTCTTTAAAAAAGACAAAATTTGTAAGCTAAGACTTTGTTTCATACCAGAAGAAGCCTGCTCTGTCTTGTCTGTCGGTGTGTCAGTTTCCTCTTTACCAGGAATTTTTCTCCAAAACAAACCATTTCTAGTGACCCTCATTGTTCTGTATTTCTAGTGAAGCTGGAATATGCTGGCCACCAGCTGGACACAGAACTTGTGCAGAATTAAAAGCAAAATTATTAATAATAACAACAATAATAAAAAATAATACAAATGTACAAAAAAATTACAGTACGAGGAGTTGTAGTGAAGTAGTGAAATCACTAAAGGTTCTCCTGAGTCTAGTCATTGAGAGTGTGAGAGAATAAATGAAAGAATGTTCTTCAGGATACATAAAAGGAAGACGCCTTATCTCTGAAAGTATTGCAAGGTGACCTCTTGTGGTCTATTCTGCCCAGCGTGGTGAGACTACAGTCTAAAACATGCTCAGAAAGAGAATCCTTCAAGTTCTTGGATACACACTGTGTCTAGCTCACTAAAGCTCAATTGAATTACAGTCCACCCGAACTAAGAGGGACCCTGAGCACTATCGATTGGGAAGCAAGCCGCTACTCTGTGGTCAAGGTCGGCAAAAATACCTGTAATAAGTAACTGTAAGGTACAAGATACTCACGAGTATCCACTCACATCCACTGTAAACTCAAATTCATACAGTATATGTACATTACGTTTAGGAGATTATCCCATAATTTTAATTGTCAATATTTACGAAATGTTTGCAAACAAAGATCTATAAATTAATTATCTATCCTAGAATACATTCTAAGATTCGTTTCTTAATATGATTTTATTTATTATTTGTTAAGCTAATATAAATTAACATTATTTAACAAAGCAAAAAAGAAAGAGCAAGAGGGGGAGAAAGCAGGAAATAGAGGATATAATATATGTAGTGCTTTTCCCCAATAAAGTATTAAGACAAATATAGGCTAATAACTGGGCAAAACACTGTAGCTCTATTCAAACACGTATAGTGAGCTGCCTCACTGCCTATACATAGGCAGCTACTTTGTAAGGGAGCATCATTAAGTTCTCTATCATTTGGAGTAGGCTAGATGTGTTTCCAACACAAAGCCTTTGATAACTTCAGAGGCACCCTAAGTAAGCAGCTCAGCAGGTTTCTGAAAAGAGCAGGTTTAGTTTGCTACATGTTTGTCATATCAACAGTTCTTCCAAAGATAACAGAATATAGGGGTCAAACTACATTTCACAAACACTTCTCTTGAAAGATGCTCTCTCTCAGTCTCTCCTTCTCTGATATTGAAATGCAGAAGCTCTGGCTCAGGTCAGCGTTCTGTTCAGTCTCTCTGATGCTGCAGGATTGTGGTGGTGGTGGTGGGGGGGGGGGGTTCGGGGACCTTTCTGGATGTGAAGATAACACCAACGAATGGCCAACCCTCTGCTGTGCATGTGCGCTTTAATGTGAGGTGACACAGGCACACATGACCTATTGTACTGTACTCATTAGGTCATGTTTGTCAAGCATGTATGCATGTTTTCATTTTCTCTTTGCCAAGCACATATTCTCTTCACTTTCTCTGGCTGAAAACACTAGCTTATACTACTTGGTCAAGCTCAAAGATATTAGACAATAGAGCTGGACACTAGGCTGGGTTTACAGTATGATTACAGCACTGTAAAAAAAAAAAAAAAAAGTTGAGGAAACTTAAAAGTTTAAGGACACCAGCTTCAGCAGATTTGAGTTTTCTCTACTTGTTATTTTCAGTTTATACAACAAAAAGTACCAAAAAAAAAAAAATTATATATATATATATATATATATATATATATATATATATATATATATATATATATATATATAAAAGTTTATTTTAAAGTTTACTTTAAAGTCATACAGTATTTTAGTCAAGCTTTAAAGCTCCAGTCCTCACTATTCACTGTAAAAAATCAAAAGTTGAGAAAACTCAAAAATCTGCTGATTTTTTTTAAGTATCAGGTATACAAATAAGTTGTGCTGTCTGATGTCAAATAAAAAAAAAAACGTGTAGAAAATTTCAAAATAAAGTCAACAGCAGAAATACGAGCGATCTGATATTAAAAAGAACAACAATTATAACATTATTATTGTTGACAAGAAAATCTGTGATATGAATTTTGCATTTAAGTGTTTATTATGCATTTAACAACACATCATAGTAACCATATTTCAAGTGAGGTCACCATCTACTTATTCACCTGCAAACAGCTACAACGGTTCTCTCCTGAGTGCACTCTAAGAGACAACTTGTAGCACAAACCCATTCATCTTTAGAGAAAGGATACATATGACAGAAACTATTTGAACAGTAGTAGGATTTTCTGCTCAACCACTGAAGTCTCAAACAAACGCAAGCTCACCAAAGACCCCACTTCACTAACCACTGACCCTGAAAACAAACAACTAAGAGAGGAAAAGCAGCAGGAATAGAAGAAAAAGCCAGCAGTGAGTGCATGGAAAAGGAGGCGGCAAGAAAACTGTGGGCGAACAGAACCTGTCAGAAGAGCTTTTAGCTCAAGTCACTTAGCAAATGCTCCTTAAGAGGATGCTGAGAATTGGCCTAAAATATTAATGAAAGGCAGAATATATGTGTGTGTTTTGCAGAATCAAAACCGAAGTATTTACTTCCCAGGACTCTGTATATTTCACAGTCTGACACCTTTAAACATCATTATGTATATTAATATGAAAAACTGAATTTATTTTAATCTGCATCCTAAGTTCAGGCCAAGTAGCCATGAATTATGGCATTATAACCAATCAATCACATTGGCCATTAAGAATATGAAGAAAATGTTATTCCAAGTGGTAAATCTTATTAAAAATGTCTTTCGGACATTTTTCGGGATAAATGACGCACATTACCATCCTAAAAAAAGATGTATGTAGGGCAGCGTAAAGGTAAGCAGGAACAGCCTTGTTCTTGTCAGTAGCTAGGCTGCGGATGGTAGAAAATGGGGGGGGGGTCTCAGGGTAATTAACTGTCAGAAACATTTAGCCGCGAGCTACTAGACATGATTTCTAACTGATACTAAAAGTAGAATCTAAAGTCTGCAGGAACTGTGACTTCTGAGAAAACAATTAAATACATAAATCCCATATTCGCATTTGCCCCTCTACTGTAAACATGAGCCTTACTAAAGGAGGACTCACATGTTCTTATTAGTATTCCTTATTGAACCACAGCTAATAAAGCACTCATTAATAAAGCAGTCTCAGAGTGTTTACTGCTAGGTTTGCAGAATGCTTTAATTATAAGCTTAAGCAAATGATTAAAGAGAACATTGCGTTCAAATTAATAGCAAACAAGATATCCGTTGTATTTCGATTCAGTCACGTTTGAGGCCGAAGAGATTCAGGCTTTTGACAGTATCCTAAACATTTCCAAAATACAAATCAATTTCACAAATAAGAACCTAAGTAACATCTCTTGTATAAACACATTCGTATAACATACTACATTAATTCACATTAAATCTGTTACATACTGGTTATCTACCAATATCAGGTTTTTTTTTTTTTTTTTTAAAGGTATATATTTAATTGTTTGTGTGCATTTGTTCTATTTTTACATTTAACTAACGTTCATTTAAAGTTCATTTGTAAAAACACTTACATTTTATAAATTTAACTTTAGCAAATCTCTGAATATATTATTTATAATATTTTTTTTCATTGCAATGTTGTGATTCTTAATTTATTTGTAGCGACTATTGATTTTAGTTTTTTAATTTATTTAAAATGGAATTTTAATAAATCGATTATTTACCAGTTATTAACCATAACATAAAAATAATTATTGGCTTGTCGTATCAATCTCGTAACATCTAAATTAAACAAAACCTCAGGTTGGACTCATCAAAAAAAAAAAAAAAAAAAAAGAACAAGTAGGCTCTTGCATTAGTCTTTTACACCATCCTATGTGTCATGAACAGTTAATAAGGGCTCTGCATGCAAAAGCAGGAGGTCGCATATGGTGGCAGCATCCTGTGGGGTTTAAATGACACAGCAACTCAGGATTAAAGTCTTACAAACTCTCCAGACACAACACACTCTCTTCAGCCCTTTCACTCTGCTTTTCAGAATAAATTTTGGCATGAGGATTTACAGGTGCTGTGAGCTTTCTTTTTTTTTTTTTTGGAGTACCATGCCTCTACTATGGTTCCTCCAAACTGTCAGATGTCACTGGAATGGCCATCCTGAGCAATCACACCTGTCTCTGTGACAGATTTGTGCTCTTGAAATGGCAAAAAGGAGTTATTGGAGCGGCCAGAAAACTAGCAGTATTTGAGGACCTAATTCAGTGGCTGAAAAGTCTGGAAGAATTTAGGAAAACGACACAGTTAAGTTATATATCGATGGCATTTTACCAGTTAATTTTGACAGGTATAGTAAAGAGAGAACATGATACAACTGGGAGTAAACTGGTGAATGAGAACACTTAATTAAGCTAAAAAATAATCTTGTACGCGTATCAACATAAAATGTGCAGTAACTGCTGCACCACAGCTTGGACTAAGCTCTGAAATATCTTGATATTAACAGGGAAAAACATTAAAAAAAACATAACATAACTACATACAAACAAAAGATAACTTGAGCATAAGTAGGTTTACACAAAGATGCATTTTCTGTTTTCCGGCAAACATTTCCTCAAGGATATAATGATGAGACATCATTCAAAAATCAACTGAAACATTTACACACATAAGCATGCTTATAATAGGCATAAAACAATTAGATTTTGTGACTCTTGATATAATTGGGGAGACCGAGGCACTTGAGGACAAAAGCGCAAGATGGGCAGCCACTTCAACATATTTAAACCATCAAAAGATAGAAGGTCTCTAAACAAGGGAATAAACACAGCCATGCACAAAAAGAACGAGTGGCATAGAAGTGGCTGCGGCTCCTATTGACGTACTTATGGCTTCAGTTCCACCGCTCAAAGACTTTCAGCTACAAACAACTGTGAAGTCAGCCGTGTAAGAACGTCTGTGGACATTGGAAGCTTTCCCAGAGCTTCCTCATTGTGGTATAATTAGCCTTCCGTCAACATTACCATCCTTAAAGAACTCTAAAAAGGATTGGAGAGGAAAAAATATCTTAAACTTCTCCTGCAAGCAATGTTACAGAGCAGAATGTTTTTGGTTAAAGAATCCACTGAGGTCACTGAAAGACTAGTGCCTTAAGCCAAAACAAACAGATTTCTTCAAGTCAAATTAAATCATTTGTTTTAGTCTGTTATTCTTTCTTTCTACTGTATTTACACTCATTTCCAAAGAAGCAAAGAAACTAAACAAAAGCATTTTGGAAGGTTTTCTGGGTTCCCACAGAGAGAATGATAGCCATGAACATGCTTTGTAAAGTTCCTTGTACACTCTTGGAAGCCAAGTATACAAAAGTAAAACCTACTATTGACCTTGGTCAATTCCATTACTTCAGTAACATTTTACATTGTATGGCTCAATTCCTCCCCCCCAAAAAATTATATTTTAGCAGTATAACTTGAATAACTTCATAGCTGCATAAGTTTGTTGCATATGCTTTGTATGGGAAAAAAAAGATGAAAAAAAGTAAAGAAAAAGAAAATGGCATTTAATTGAAACTATATTAGAAAAATATATTTTATTTTGTACTGGGGACCAGGAAAATTGTCAGAAAAAGAAAAAAAACTTAAATGGTTACTAGGCTTAAATGAAAATTCTGTCATCGTTTACTCATCCTTATGTCATTTCATTTGTAAGATACAACCATTTGCACAGCAATGAAACCAAAGCTCACTCTTTATTTGTCTTATGATGAAACACTCTGCCAGTCATGGAGCGAACAAAATTAAAGGGCACAGTGAAATTTCACTCACACACAACCCCTTAAAAAAGCTAACATATCTACAAGAAAAATACCCAGAGCAATGCGGGAAAAAAATAAAATAAAAAAAATAAAAAATAAAAAAATCACGTGCCAAAATCCCTTTAAAGCCAGTTAGTTCATTTGGTGGCCGATTATTACTTTTATTTGAAAAGAAAAAGAAAATCTCTTCAAGAATTTGTCAATATTATATTTCAATAAATTTCAAATAAGCATTAGATCAAGTTGGTTTCCTTAACTCAAATGCATTCCTACAGCGACCATATTACATTTTACAACATCCCCCATTCATATTTCTACAAGTGGTCCATATCTTAAGCATGTGTCTGGTGTTACCTATGGTATATCATCTCACATGAACTTGGGCTTGTTTATAACTCGTCATTTCAACTGCAGATCTTGTTTCAGCAAAGGATTTTGATATGGCACCTCAATAGGAGCACATCAGGCACTTCCTGTGACCCTTAATGCCAGTATCCAGCCTCAGACCTCATCTCAGTCCTCTGCAGGCCTTCATGCTGCCATACGCCATTAGCCCAGTTTATTCTGCAAAAACATCCAGAAGACTCTCAGGATTAGGGCAGGTGGGAAGCGGCACTGGCTGCCCGCTGCCAAGAACAATGCCATCCCTCATCTGCAGCTCTGCTGGAAGATCTGGGTCAGGCTGGAGAACTGGCCTTCAATGGGTGGCTAATCTTCAAGCAAACAATTTATGGACCACATGCTAGTCTACCTTACCAAAACGTCAGCTGCTTCCAAGACTAGCTCAACTCAACCCAAAAGAAAGGACTACAAAAATGCCTTTATAAACTGTATATTGTGGATCTACAGATGTAGCTAGAAGTGGAGCCATATAGTCATGCCTATTTACCAATTCCCCCTTTTGAGAAAATAAATTAATAAACAAATAAAACTAATTAATAGATTAAAAAAATAAATAAATCTACAGTACGCTGTCATCTCGCTCCAAACTACTTGTATAACTTTTAAAGTGGATTAAAATGTCAAACCTGCTCTTTTCATATGAAAATGTAAATGCATAAATAGGTTTTAAAAATACAAAATTAAAAGCAATACATACTAAAAATTATAAAAAAAATAATTATGAAATTATATGTGCTCGAATTCATTCAAACAGCCAGTCCACCGTCATCTCGCTCCAAACTACTTGTATAACTTTAATAGGCAAGACAAGTTTATTTATATAGCACATTTCATACACAGTGGTAATCCAAAGTGCTTTACATAAAAGGAAGTAAAATATTCATTAAAAATAAATCAGTCATTAAAAAAAATAATAAAATCACTACAATAAAAAAGAATTTAAAAACATTCTCAAGCTTTGTTCAAACTCTAAGTGAAACTAAATGAAAAAAAAATCTTCCAAAACACCTAACTACTCCACTACTTCACCCTCTACTTACTTTGACCATCATGAACCAAACAAATAGAACTCAGAGGTCCTACTTTCAACTGATTAACCAACACACTTGTCTTTCTTTGCCCACATTCTCTTTACCATCACAGCACTTACTTTAGCCTTCTGTTTAAACGTTTAAAATGATATAAAAATGTATTTAAAATGAATTTAAAACAGTTAAGAATAGAAAATGATTATAGATAAAATGCAGTGCAATTAGTTCGGACATAGCACAGTGCTCATTCAACAAATGCACAGCTAAACAGATGAGTTCTGAGTCTGGATTTAAATGTGGCTAATGTTTTAGCACATCTGATCTCTTCTGGAAGCTGGGCGGCATAATAGCTAAAAGTTGACTCTCCTTGTTTTGTGCGAACTCTTGGTATTTCTAACTGACTCGATCCTAATGATCTGAGTGGTCTGTTTATATTCAGTGAGAATATTTGCAATGCATTTAGGTCCTAGGCCATTGAGTGATTTATAAATAAGTACTTTAAAATAAATCCTAAATGTAACTGGAAGCCAGTGTAAGGACCTGAGGACTGGTGTGATATGCTCAGATTTTCTGGTTCTAGTCAGAATCCTGGCAGCAGCGTTCTGGATGAGCTGCAGCTGTCTAATGGTCTTCTTGGGAAGGCCGGTGAGGAGACCATTACAATAATCCAGCCTGCTTGTGATTAAGGCATGAAAAAGTTTCTCCAAGTCTTGACTGGAAACAAACCATCTAATTCTTTCAAAGTTTTTGAGATAATAGTATGCTGATTTAGTTGCTGCTTTGACATGACTACTAAAACTAAGGTCTGTTTCCAGAATCACCCCAAGATTTTTGACTTGATTTTTAGTTGTTTGACCCCGAGAGTCAAGGTATGCATTCACCTTGAGAACTTCATCTTTGTTTCCAAATGCAATGACTTCAGTTTTCTCCTTGTTTAACTGAAGAAAGTTCTTGCACATCCAACTGTTAATTTCATCAATGCATTGGCAGAGGGAGTCAATGGGGCTATAGTCATTTGGAGATAGGGCTAGGTAAATCTGGGTATCATCAGTATTGCTGTGATAGGCAATTTGGTTCTTTCTCATTTTTTGACTTAGTGGGAGCATATACAGGCTAAACAAGAGTGGTGCAAGAATTGAGCCTTGTGGGACTCTGCATGTCAAGGACGTCCACTTAGACTTATGCTCTCCT
This sequence comes from Acrossocheilus fasciatus, assembly GCA_036784905.1. Classification (NCBI taxonomy): domain Eukaryota; kingdom Metazoa; phylum Chordata; class Actinopteri; order Cypriniformes; family Cyprinidae; genus Acrossocheilus; species Acrossocheilus fasciatus. The sequence goes on along the minus strand of CM071956.1, from coordinate 19,203,043 downwards.
TTACTCACATAATAACCTCTCCCTTCTAAGTATGACCTGAACCATTTGAGTACCATCCCAGAAAGCCCGACCCAGTTTTCCAGTCTCTCTAGAAGTATGTTATGATCGACAGTGTCAAATGCAGCACTAAGATCTAATAGTACCAGCTTTGATATTTTGCCAGAATCAGAATTAAAGCGAATATCATTTATTATCTTAATGAGTGCTGTCTCTGTGCTAACATTTTAATAGTGGATTAAAATGTCAAACCTGCTCTTTTCCATACAAAAAAAATAAATATATACATGAATATATGAAATTGTAAAATTATTAGCAATCTATAATTAAAATAAAAATGAATTATGAAAATCTGATCTTTAAATAAATAAGAATTGTTAAAAAAATAAACAAATATTCCAAAAATATAGAAGTTGTTTTTCTTTTTCAATTTTTACAGAGTGAGCCAGCGCTTTCACTGGTTAAAAAAAAAAAAAAAAAGGACCCTGAGGTTAAGTCTGTTTTGTTTAATTATAGCTATGTGATGAGATGCATGAGATGACTTAAGAGTTTTTGTTCAGTGTCTGCAATTAATTAATTGCTATTTTAAACTCACCAATACATTAAAATTCAAGCCATCCATATTTAAAAGTTGCAACAATGAGGCACCAGTGTTACTAAAGTGAGAAGAATATGCACAGACACTGCTTCAAAGGTGAAAGGTTAAGCGCATGAGTGACAAATACATCAAGGCCCTGGGCTACTGCAGGAAATCAAATGAAAGCCATTCAGGGTAAGATGAAGGCAGCAAAGGGGCTGCTAATAAGTGGCCTACTGCATTAATTCCAGACTCAGAGTGTCTGCTTGCATTTTTTCAGCCTTGGCAACAATATGTCTGTTAATGTCACCCGCACACTGCATTAATGTATGTGCTATGTGTGTGTTTTATTTATACATTAAAGTGCTTAATGCAAGCCTGTAGCAACTAGTCACATTTAATCAAATAAGTGGGTCTATTTTGGTCGAGAAGGCAAACAATAAAACTTGAATAAATACAGAAGAACTAACAGTTATGTGATATGAGCGTCTGTGAATTGCTTTTAGTGATGGGGAATGAAATAAAAGAGGACTTAATAGCAAGAATGGTGACAGTAGAAATTACGCATCACATAATCACACAGAAAATGCATATTGTGTGCATTAAACACTCTTGAATACTCAGATAAGTGCATTACTAAAGTAATGGTTTTTTTTGTTTGTTTGTTTTTTTGCGACCTTCCCTGACAAATACAATATAAAGTTTTTTTTTTTTTTTTTCGTTTTTTTTTTCTTTAAGGCAAACATATCGTGCTGGGTAATTGCATAAGAATCACTTTCATTCATTTGAGTCTTTTTTTTTTTTTGTATATTTTGCATATTTGTATTTTTTTAGTAAACACATCGCACAATACCACCTCTATCTCCTGTAATACATTCTTAATACATTTTTAATGCAGCCTAAAGAAATACTATAATTAGTTTAACAAAAAAAAAAATCACTATAAATTACATTAAACAATAATTTAACTTTTGAGAAGTAAACCAATATAAAACATCTAGGATGTTTAATTAATTCTTATGATTATTTTCTACAGGGAAATATTGTGTGGTATTGTCTAGATATAAGAATAATACGTTATTGTGCTAATCTGATTACTATATAACTAGTAGTTATTTATCTTTAAGTAAATATATATATCCTAGCATGATAAATATAGACACATGATCTGAGCTGATGTCCTTTTAGCAAACCTACTGCTTCATCACAACCATTCTTTAAAAGGCATCAATGAAAAATATTTAAAAATATGTTTTTGTGTATATAAAATCAAACCATATACACAATAACTTGCCTTAAGTTTGGACTTGGATAAATTATAATGCCATTCATGTGCTCTTCCTCACTGAGTACAGAAAACTACATCACAAAGGCGCACCAATAATTGAAATAAGCAAATCTACTGCTAATCTTTACAGTTCCCAAATGCATGCTGCGATTATGTTCTCATGGAAGCTCATTTTTCTTGTGGAAGCTCATTTGCCTTCCTTTTTCGGACCTCACACAAACACACACCACAGAAAGACACACCTGTAATGCCAAAAGGAAGCTTAGCAGTTGGTCCCATGTGAAAAGGGAACATTTAGGGGCTGGGAAAGGATCCAAAGCATAGCTAAGGTCTTGTCTTTATGGTTTCATTTGGCAAACGCTTTCATTTAAAGGGGTGTGTTTCGCTTTTCAATTACAGCCCTTTTCTTCATGCTTGACTGGGTTTTGATCTTCCTCACCCGAGCTGCTCAGTGCTCATACACCTCTGTTAACAGTGAAGGGGTTTATGAAGGACCACTGAGCCTGTGATGCCTAGAACTTCACGATTAGAAGTGGTTCTGAATAGAGGCATATTTAAAGAAGCACTTTATCACAAAATGAAAATTCCACAATTCACTCATCCTCATGTGTTTCAAAACCTGTATGACTTTCTTTCTTTGGTAGAACACAAGAGGAGATACTTAACACAATGTCCAAGCTGCTGTTTTCCATAGGACAAAAGTGAACGGTGACCATGTCCTTTAAAGGGATAGTCCATCAAATAAAATAATAATTTCCTCACCCTCATGTCATTCCAAACCTGTATGACTAACTTTCATCTGTAGAAAACAGAATTTAAAAATCTGTTCTTTTATGTAGCACAGAAGAACAAAAGTGATATAGGTTTGGAATGACATGAAGATGAGAAAATAATGATAGAATTTTAATTGTGTGTGAACTATGCATTTCAGAATGATTTATCTTTTATTTTCTATGGAATGAAGAAAGTCTTATGGGTTTGGAACAACATGAGGGCGAGTAAATGAGGGAATTTTCATTTTGGGGGAATTATTCTGGATACTCCTTTAATGGGTCATTTTATAAAACACTGTAATGTAATAATGTATGTAATTTGAATATCACCAGTGCAACAATTTAGGCAATGGGGCAAAGAAAAGAAAAGAACAGATGGGAAGAAATTCAACTTAATAGAAGAGGAGACGAAAGTTGTCTGCTTCATGTTTGCATTCATTCATTTTCAAAATGAAAAATTGCAAGGAGAGATACAGAAGATGTCCAAGCATTCAAACATTTCAAAGTGTTGCCATGGGGACCAAAAGTGAAGAGCCAAAATGTAGACTGTGTCATTATGTGCTTTGTTTATTTAGGTAGAGGCATTTTGGTACTTTGAATATCAGAGGACCGTGCACTTCAGAAGATACAGAACTCATCACAGGCCATCAAAATAGTTACGGTGCTCTTAGAGGACAGCCATTACACACATCTGAGACTAATGCTGTGCTGGGGTCTCCTAATAGATCCTCTTAATAATCACCTTCACCAAAGATCTAATTCAGTGACTGGGAAATTCTAGAGCAACAAAAAGGTGTGAGGCTGAAAGGAAAGATCGTGTATATATAAAAAAAGGAGAGAGAGAGAGGGTTGGATATAATTGACAATTGACTTATTTAAATTTGAATTACAATGCTGCACCTTCAATTTCAATTTAATTAAAATTCAGGGAACTCATTTGGAATTTAAAAGGCATTATCAATTCAATCCTAAATGGAGCGCAACCCTGAAGTGCACCTCCTGTAGGCTGCAAACTGTGGCATCACTCTATTCTGCATTTAACTGAAAAATCAATTAATGCTCATGGTAACAAGACGTACAATGTGTGGTCTGCTGAATGTTGTATATTTACTGGTACACATTTTCCTATTGGCAAAGTGCTAAATACTACAATTAAAGTGTGGCTGATAATTGAATCCGCTGGGCAATTCGCAAACCATGCGTTAAATTGTCATGAACTGAACACGTAATACTCCCATCACATTTTCACAAGAGGGAAGGAATGAATGCAGAACAACTGAAACAACAGATGGAAAGGCCAGGCAAATAGTCAAACTCCTTTCTCAGTTAGCACAATCAAAATGTTTTTAATGTTACAAATATGTAATTTAAATTAAAAACTTCTTGTTTTAAATTGTAGTGAAAATGAATTGAATGACACGCACACATCTGCTCCAACAATGGGGGTTTGGGAAGAAGGATTTTCTGCCTACACACACACACACACACACACAAACAAACGCTCATGTTAAATAAACCCCTATCAATGGCAGTCTGTAAAGGATTTTTACATCCATTACATGCCGTACACAGATGAACTCTCCCTCACAGTCTTTCTTTCTGTTGTGAATAGAGATGCACAGCTTTTACAATTCTAGCTGACACAGAGAAGCCGATATTGATTTTCACATTAGGGATAGTTGATAAATGGCTATGACTTATGCTGATTTTTCATAATAAAAAGTTAAAAATAAAACATTAAAAACTAAAAAGCAATTGTTTTAAATGCTTAGATGACAGCAAAAAAAATCAGCATGTCATGCACTATCCAATATCCAATTCCAGCTGATAATAAGTTTTACTCATTGTTGATAAAAAGAAATAATGTTGTATTTAAACATCCATTCTTACTTTTTACAGACAGACAGAAAGACAGAGAATGATATCTAGATAGAACAATAGACAGACAGAACAATAGATAGAAAGACCGATAGACAGACCGAACAACAGAGAGAATGATAGACAGAATGACAGAACAATAGATAGAATAATAGAACGATAGATAGAAAGAAAGATAGAATGACAGCAGACAGACAGACAGACTTTAACACAGAAACAATTTTATCACTTTAATTACATTTTTATCAATTAAATTTCTGAAGCTACTCAGCCCACTTTGTGTCCTCAGACAGAGCACTACTTAGCCCCACATACACAGTCAGTCACCTATGGTTTTTCTATGACCCTATGAGGATACATATCAGTAACAGAGAGCCACAGGCAACATCAGAGTCATGCTCTCAGAAGACAACAGTCACTGTGAAACTCATGGGATTGAGAATACATTTATCCAACAACAGTAAAATCCACCTCAAGTCCATGTCATTTAATTTTATTATTTGGTGGATTCAAAATTAGCCACGCATAGACTCATTTGTTATCTTGCTGTCAGTCATGCAGAACAAACCATTTGAATGAGAATAAACAAAAATATAAACAGCACTGAGCGAGAGAGAGAGAGAGAGAGAGAGAGAGAGAGAGAGAGAGAGAGAGAGAGAGAACATGAATCAGCTGAGCAGATGATGAAGAATGAGGAATGGGTGGAGAGTCTGCCTCCGTTTCACTACCAACGGTTCAGTGGCCTCTCAAAAATGACATCTGCTCACTGATTATTGGGGTAAAGGTTTTAATGACTGGCTCAGCGACAACAGCATTGCATAGTCCCTGAGTGGGTGCAGATCGGTTTTCAAACCCATTTGTTTGAGTTGAAGAGCACAAAAGGAGTGCTTAATTGTGTTTCTGTCACGCTTATGAAAAGCACACTCATCGTAGGGTACGTAAGCATAGGGCAAACACGGTGTAAACACTGACAGTGACATCAGAATGCCTCAGTATCACGCCTACGCCTGTGAAGCTCATCATGCGCCCACTCACCAGTAATGCTTTTTGTAGAGCAAAATATGCAAGAATGGTAAGTACCTAAAAATAACATTTGTAATTTGCCACTTTGACACATGGGGACAGAGAGATACAGAAAGAGAAGGGAAGAAATGATTGGAAGAAGACAGGGAAATCGGACCATTCAATGTGTCAGCATGCATGACGTTAACTACTAGATGACTGCTCCGATTGTAGGTTGTGTGTCAGCATTAACCCTCAATATTATATTTAAGCAATAATGCACAGTCTGATGGTCATTGCTGCAAAATAATCCCTGGATCAGGTTTATTTTGCAATAATAATGAAGTGACTATATCATCCCACTTCAGATGATATATTCAGAGCGATAGAATAATAGACAAACAGAACAGACAGCATGACAGACAAATAGAAAAAGACAAAACGACAGACAGAACAACAGACAGAACAACAGACAGAACCTATGACAGAGAGAGACTGATAGATGGACAGAACGACAAACAGAACGACAGACAGAAACCAAAAATGACAGAGAGAGAAGGACAGATGGACAGAATGACAAAGAACAAAAGATGGGCAAGAATGAGATAGCACGACAGACAGAACCTATGACAGAGAGACAGAAAAATAGATGGACAGTAGGCTTGGGCGGTATCCAGATTTTGATACCGTCAAACCTCCTCCCTATTTTACCTCGGTATACGGTATTACCGTGAATAATAAAAAAATTATGACATAAGGCTCAGACAGTGTCACCTTAGGTTCGAGGTATTTCCATCTCTCGCGGTCACCTTTTTGTTGCACAATTTGCAAATTGCCTCGTCCGTATTTACCGCCTCTCCCTTCTCGTTCGGTTGAAACCCGAAATACTGCCAAACTGCAGAAGTTGTGTTCTTTTTCGAGACCCTAGGGCCGGTTGCACGAGATGAACGTAAGTTACAACCTAGCCTAGTTTTGACGTAAATGGGCACTAAGTTACAACTTACGCACTACTAAATATTTTTTCGTTGCACCATTACACTTAGTTGAAGTGTAACTCTACATATAAACTAAATATTTACGGATGCGTCTGGGGCCGGTTGCACGAGCTGAACGTAAGTTACAACCTAGCCTAGTTTTGACGTAAATGGGCACTAAGTTACAACTTACGCACTACTAAATATTTTTTCGTTGCACCATTACACTTAGTTGAAGTGTAACTCTACGTATAAACTAAATATTTACGCGTCTGGTCAGGAGTAACTGTTTTGAATAAAATAGCAGACTGAGTGAATTGCATCAATATCCTCTTCTTTTACCTGACAACCTCCAATCCTTTAGGCATATATGATGCTGCTGACATTTACACTCACGTACATATTAAGAGAGAAACAATATGTGAATAAAAGTACTTTGTTTCTTTTTTAGCCCGTCTTCAACACCCCATCTACAGCGCGCCTCTGTGCACTTCGGTCCGTGTTTGCGCATGTCAGATGAAATAATAAATAAATGGCATTTCTTATGTTTTTTTTTCTTTCAGTATTTATTGATCCTTATTTATTTCAATTACAGTTTCTGAATGTTATTTACATATAAAAATAGCTTACATATAATGTTATTAATGTATCGTTTTTAATGGAAACTTGTTTTTACCGTTAGTATACGTGAGGCGAAAGAAGTTAGAATGAAGGATTAATTAAAATCAATAACATTTAAACAAGTTCTGCTCGCGTATTTGAAGTTTTCTATTGGATGATTTAGGGTAAACGTCATTTTATGCTACTACACATTACATTACTGAGAGCTTAAGAACTACTAGCTACGTCCTGCTTAACGAACAGCTGGTGCAACCGAAGTAAGTACAAATTTAGTTACAAACTAGCAAGTAGTTACTAGCCTCTAGTGTGAACTTAACATTCTAATTTAAGTAAGAACTTACGAATGGCTGGTGCAACCCTACCCTGGTCACTTGGTGCGCGACTCGCCATCTTTCCCCCTCTCTCTCTTTCTCCTCCACGCTGTCACGTGATGACAACCAAGCATACGCATTTTTAGGCATTAAATAAATTATATTTAATATTTAATCCTCGTCTCCTATATAAGTGCATTGTTTTTTATGACGGTATAACGGTATTGAAACTGATACCGTTGCTATTTTTAGATCCCGCGGTATACCATATTACCGTATTACCGCCCAAGCCTAATGGACAGAATGACAGACAAAACCTAAGAATGACAAAGTCAGATCTAAAGATTCACTGAACAGACAGAACCATACAAGGTTAGAGAGACAGAACAACAGGCAGAATGATAGACAGACAGAAGGTAACACTAAACACCGAAAAACACAGAACGACAGACCGACCAACCAACAGAATGACAGACAGACAGATGTGAAAAAGAGAAAATAGTACAACGTTCAATTACTGATAGATGGACAGAAGGACAAACAGAACATGGACAGAACGACAATGAGTACGACAGACAGGGAACCCAGAATGACAGAGAGTGTACAACAGGTGGACAGAATGACAGACAAAACCTAAGAATGAAGGAGACAGAACAATGGATTCACAGACAGAAACATATAAGAATAGATGGAACAACAGGCAGAATGATAGACAGACAGAAGGTCAAAGAGTAGAATAAACAGAATGATAGGACCATAGAATGATAAACAGACAGGATTATAGAGCAACAGACAGACAAAACAACTGATAAAAAGACAACAAATAGACAGAACACAGAACAACAGACAGAATAATGGAACCAAAAAATGATAGAAAGAACAACATACGTGATAGAATAATACAGAACGACAGTTAGACCAATAGAGAGACAGACACACACACACACACACAAGATGAAAGAATGATAACTAGAACAGAACAGAATAATAGAACGTGAGATACATATGACAGACAAAAAAAAACAGAACGACTGACAGACAAACTGTCAGAACAGTAGATGAAAAGATGATAGACCAAAGACAAGACAGAACAATAGAATGTTAGATAGAGAGAACACTGAACGACAGACCAACCAATGAACAGACAGTCTGACCAACAGACTGCATTGTTAAAAGCGCTACATAAATAAAGGTGACTTGACTTGACCAACAGAATGACAGACAGATGGATGTGAAAAAGAGAAACGAGTACATTGTTCAATTGCATAATCCAGCAGCCACTATATAAAACTAAAAACCCAAGTGAAAGCTGGCAACAACTAGCAAACAGAAACAGCAGGCTATGTACCTGAAACCTATGTTGTGCTCTTCACTGCCTAATATGTTCAATAAGCGTGGGTTAATGTACTAAACTGCAGGTTTCTAGCCAAGAATGAGAACATGTTTAGCTGATTACTCAATACGAGGATCAAAATCCCGCGCTCCCATCAGCTCCTATATACATTTAATCTCACACCTCTCACCAATCCACTTAAGAGAGCTACGGAGGCGCTACACATGTGCTTTTAGAGGACAACAAGGAGTGGCATTCTCCCACAGAGGGCACGGCCACACTCTCTCTGAATCAGCGAAAATATCGATTAGAAAAGCAGGGGGTCTCTTTAACAAGTCCACTCCCGCCTGCAGAGATGTATGTGTGTGTGTTGGTGGGAAGAGTGCTGAAACGGCTCTTTCATGTAAGCCCCTGTTAAACTCTCTCATGGAGGATATGATCTCAGTCCTGTCAGGAAGGTGAGGAGGAATCGAGCCTGAATTATGATGAGATATGGAGCTTGATGAGAAATTGAGAGTGTGTGCGCAGGTGTATATCATCATGAAATGTGTTTGTCTGTGTGTGTTCGCAGGATTTAAAGCACAAGCCTGTTCCTTTACCAGCTCCGGCAGCGAACACCGGTGAGTACATTCATCATAGTGATGCATTTTAGTTAAGTGGTCTATTCACAGTGACTTTCAGAATAATGCTATTAATTAGTGGTGTGTCGTGCTAAACATTAAATTACATGAAGTTGCTTGGCTGTGACCCAAACGAAAGAACGGTGCACTATATTCCTCCCAAAACACCTCTCTCAACACAAACCGCTGCTTACCTCTGCAATATTCAGCTTTATTCCTTAGAAACTCGTTATAATGGTCATTGTAAACTGCACTGCTGATTAGACATTCGCGTTAGTGGCGATGCTGATTAAAGCTGATTAAAGATTTTGCTGTTTAATCTAAAAATCTCAAGCAAAACTTCAGAATTATTCAAAGGTTGCTTGAATTATTGGTTTGTGACAGACTCGTAAGTAAAAGTCCAAACTTGCAAACAACAGAAAAAAATGACCATTATTCTGGTTATGCTTCTTTTTCAGCAGTACATTTTATACCCTTTCATGTCTGTATCTTATCTTAACATTAGTTTTTCTTTGTTCTCTTATATATATTGTTCCAGTTAATCAGGTTAAAACAGACCATTCATATTCCTGGAAGTCTCTTAAGTCGGATGTAGATCTTGATACTGAAATGCACAAAAACAAAGTATTATAGAGAAGCAATCAGACTCATGCAGAGATGAAATACTTGCACAGTTGTTTGAGTACATTTCACATGTTAAAAGTTAATTTGTGATGATTTTGCTGGTGCTAAAAAAGCAACATCACGCATATCGCAATGATTTTAAGATAAAACGAATCTCCATGAATTAATTCAAACTATCCACTTCAGTGAATCAGTTAAAAAAAAAAATCACTCTGATTTAATGATTCACTGACATCATTCCTCAAAAATATTCAAAGTCACTAACTGCTTTTTAAAATATTGCTGTATATTATAGGGGTGGCACGGTACACAGTTACATGTTATATATATATATATATATAAAATCTGTTTTGTTTTCATTGTGAGTGTACACAAATAAAAGCAGACCTTTATACAGTGATTATTAATAAGACAATATGTGTTTAAAGTTGATTCTGCTGGTATAAGGAAACAGTTGAAGACACACACACAAAACATATCAGTTCCAGCATTGCTAACTTGACAACGCAGTTGGTACATTATCAAAATAAAATTCATTGAGCCAAACATCAGCGCGCGCTCCTCTGTGTCACCGTTGGAACGCGACTGAAGTACAAAGCCTATCATTTACATAATAAATTATAGTTTCGTATTCAAATACGTTACATCACAAATATGGAAATATTATGCAATATTTGGACTTGTGCCGAATGAGAGAGGTAACGTTAGGATACTCGAGCACAAAGCTCCTTTTCGCAAGTTGAGTGCGCAAGCCTTTAAAGTATACTCCCTTGTCAGTCAACATGAGAGACGCGTTCAGAATCAGCACATAGTCACTGTATGTTCGCGCGAAACTGTCTGAGGCAAAACTGTCTGAGCACGGGGCTACATTGCGCATGCGTCGAACCGTGCGTCGAACCGTGCGACGCACACTAACTGAACCGAGACAAGCGAACCGAACGGTTCGGATGTTTTTTCATGTACCGTGCCACCCCTAGTATATTAATATAAACTGTTATATTCAGTCAACTAAAATTATCAAAAGAAAACTATTCATCTTTGCATTCATTCAATAAAAACTGTGGAAAACATGCATATTTTTGCATGAAACATTTTGAATATACTTGATAACATTAGATGCTTGGTTGAAATTGTGTTACAGTGGGAATTAAAAAATAATCTAATTCAAAGTGCATACAGCATGAAATACATAGGGATTTTTTTTTTTAAATATCAATTTGCTATATAATGTCCATTAACAAAAACAGCAAGTATATATTCATTTCTAGCCCACATATTAAATATTAAATAAACCACAAGTGGTTCATTCAGTCTTTTTACTCCCCTTTTTTTTTGGTGCCATCTATTCAGCCAGCTGTGATTGAGATTGTTTCTCTCTGTCCAACAGACTTTCATTACGGAGTGAGATTGCTCTTGCTTTAGTTTAAGATGGGTTCTCGCCAGAGCTAGCAGAGAAGAAAACGCAGGGCTTATGCAACGGGTGGCTCCCTTAACGGAGAGTGGCAGCTGCATTGGGGCTTGATTGAGAGTGTTAATTGATAGCACTGCTCATAATGCCCCTAATGTTTCACCATCACGCCGGGGGGCTTTTTTTTCCGAGAGGATAAAGAGGAAGAATCCAGATGCAAAATGAAGACGCAGAGCCCTCATTTATAACCATTATCCTTCCCTCTCAACTCCACCCCCTCAAAATGAGCAGAGAGCATGGCTGAAATTAGTGTTTTTTTTTTTATTTTTGGAGGAGAATCTCAAACTTAGGTCCTAGTACACACTAAAACATAGACATACTGAGGTCATTTAGACACCTTGCTTTGAGGAAATGGTGCATCCATTGTAAAGCGCAACAACTAATGAGCTGTATGAGAATATATAATCAAATGGAACAAAAATACATCAAAGGGCTTGTTGTCCCAGCAACTGATTTCATGCCCGTTGTATCACTTTCCCATCTACTTCTGCTCAACTGATTTACATTTGTGCATTTGGTAGATGCTTTTATCCAAATGGACTTATGGTGCTGTAGGATATCAGAGCGAATCAGACAATTTAAGAAATGATCAGATTGGTGTTAGAACCACCAAAAGAGCAAATTCCACAAAGACGCCCCGGATAACAAGACGTCGTCGTAAATCTGTCCACGATACCCTGGCGCCATGCATCCGAAGCAAGCCTAATCAACAAGCCTCTTTCACAGAACAACTTGCAACATTAAAACAAAAGGAACAGTTATTGATAATTCCAACTCAGGAAGGAGATTGTCCAATTTGGGGGCAAGTAAACAAGATTGATGGTCAAAGAGATGCACAGCATGGCCATCACATGTAAATCCACAATAGAAATCATGAGCATTTTACACATTCAAGCAATTTCAGAAAATTCAAATGAAGGAGAAATCGGGACTCGCGCGCTATTTTCTGCGCTCAGCCGCTGCCGCACACACCCGAAGCATGCAGAGAAAGAGAGAGAGCGGCGCGATTCAGACACCGTGTTACAGACAACGCCTCAACGGATGGATACACACACAAAGTTATGTGAAAATACCCGTTTTGGCAAGTATTCTGGTAAACACAGTAGGTTATGTCCATGTCTTAAGTTAACATATACAGTTGACTAAGAAAAAAACGAATGTGTGTCAGTATTTAGGTCCGTGCATTTAGTCTTAAAGAGACAGCAGCCATCTATGCTTGGAACTTGTGCAATTGTTCTTGTTGTATTACTGACTTTAGTAGTTAAGCTAGTAATTTCTGCTGGGGTATAGAAGTACTTAAAGTTAGCTTTTAGTAATAAATGAAAAGCAAACTTTTTTTTTTGCTGATCCGAAAAATCCGTAGTATGATCCGAACCGTGATTTTTGTTATCCGTTGCACCACTATTTACTGAACAAAATTCTTACAGATAAAAAAAAACCTCAGTTTCAGCTCTAAACTATAGGATAGGCGACTGTAGACGATTTTTCTGATTTTATCGATTAATTCAAATTTAATGTTTTGCCACAATTTTATTTTTTAGAAATCGAGGAATCACGATTTTAAATAGAAACATTACAAAACGTTAGAATTAGACAATTTGACAATATGCCAACCGATCCAACCACATGTTGGTCCACGTGATTAACCGCTCACGTGTGACACGCTCATATCACTCGGCACCATTCACACAGAATGTGCTTTTGTGTTGACAAAAATGTGACGCGGGCAGTGGAATAGGAAAAACATGCAAGAAGATGGGAGTTGAACTACTTTTAAGTTGAGCGCCATGTTTTTAGACATTACATTTTCAAGATGACCAATTAAAAATCGTAAAAAAAAAAAAAAATTCAAGAATGTCAAACATTCTGAAAACTTCGAGATTTAAATGTTTTGCCATATTGCCCAGCCCTAATTTAAACATACATTAAATAAGACATCACTAACAGGTAAAATAAGTATAATAAAGTACAGTCAAATGTTCTTCACTAGACTTAATTTCTCTAGCAAATACCGAGCTGTAGACACTGATGAGGTAAATGAAATGATACCTGACATTGATTACATGCTGTTTTAATGATGTTTTTCCACAGTTGAAACATTAATTGAGCGATTACGCGAGGGGTGAGATGTTCATCCATGTATATTTTGCGTTAAAACTAGTAATAAAGAGGAAGGGATGATCACAGTCACTCGTGCTCCGCATTGACGTTAGAACTGAGGCGTTAGTATATGGCAATATGTCGTGCCACAACAGCATTTATTGTCTGAATTTCCTGGAAAAACAAATGGAACGATTTATTCGGTACGCAGGCGTACTGAACCGAAAGACCTGTACCGAAAATTTTCGGTACGAATGTGTGTACCATTATACCCCTAATATGTATACATGTATACACAGTCATGGCCAAAAATATCGGCACCCTTGGTAAATATGATCAAAGAAGGCTGTATTGTTAATCCTTTTGATCTTTTATTTAAAAATATTCACAAAAATCTAACCTTTCATTGGATAATAAGAATTTAAAATGGGGGAAAACATCATTATGAAATAAATGTTTTTCTCAAATACACGTTGGACACAATAATTGGCACCCCTGCAAATTCTTATGAGTAAAATATCTCTGAAGTATATTCCCATTCATATTCACAATTTTGAGCACTCCAGGGTGATTATGAACATGAAATGATCCAGCCATGGCTTCCTGTTTCACAGAAATATAAATAGGAGGGAAAACAAAGCCCAAATTCTCATTTTGTTTAAACACAATGGCATTATGGATTCTATCAAATACCAACAGATAAAAAAAATCAATAAGTGACTGACTCTATTAGAAATCTTATAATGGGCCATGTTTGGATCTTGCAACCCTACAATAATCCAAACACAAACCTCAAAAACAACACAAAAATGGGTCACTGAGCACAAAACCAAGCTTCTGCTGGCCATTCCAGTCCTCTGACCTGAACCCTATAGAAAATGAGTGGAGTGAACTGAAGAGAAGAAGCACCAACATGGAGCTGGGAATCTAAAGGGTCTGGAGTGATTCTGGATGAAGGAATGGTCTCTGATCTCGTCAGGTGTTTTCTAATCTCATCAGGCATTATAGGAGAACATTTAGAGCTGTTAAACTGGCAAATGGAGGTTTCAAAAAGTATTCAATAAAAGGGTGCCATTAATTGTGGCTAATGTGTATTAGAGGAAAACATTCATTTCCATTTTATTTCCATAAATCCACTGAATTAGCTCTATGACTCTCTCTCTTCTCCACCTGTATCTGCTGTGTGGTGAGCGCACTGGCGCCATTATACTGTGGCTGCCGTCGCATCATCCAAGTGGATGCTGCACACTGGTGACTGGTGGCGGTTAAGGAGAGACCCCCCCCCCCCCCCCCCCCCACATGATTGTAAAGCGCTTTGGGTGTACAACAATACCCAATAAAGCGCTATATAAATGCATCATTCATTTATTTCATAATGATATTTCCCCCCACTTTAAATTCTTATTATCCAATGAAAGGTTAGATTTTTGTGAATTTTTTAAATAAAAGATCAAAAGGATTAACAATGCAGATTAATTTTCACAGCCTTCTTTGATCATATTTACCAAGGGTGCCGATATTTTTGGCCATGACTGTACACATATAGATAGAGTACATATACACACAATGAATATTTAGGCCTATATAGTTCACTGTAAAGTGTAAAACTCTTCATTACGATTCCATACTATACAGGACAGAGTATCATTAGGACAAAATAAATTGTTGATTGGGTATGCTGATGTTCTTGATGAGCTTTGCTTCACACTTCTGTGAAGGACAGTCATAAAGGAAATCGCTATTCAGCCGTGGGCTATTGATAAGAGCTCTGAGCTTCTCATTATTCTGCTGTCTTTACTGAAAGTCAGACCAGGGGCATGTGCTACATACATCACTCTTTAATTCTGCTCCTGTACACGGTTTCAGCAGACCTGCATAGAAGGTCATGTGACAAGAAGTGGCACATAATTATAGTGCCAGACTGAATTAGTCTGAAATGTATGGATGAGATAAGGCTTGTCCATACTGGTGTAGGTCATCGCTCAGGGCTCTGTACGCTCCTGTCCTCTTCACCTGCTCTGAGAAAAACAGTAAAGCAGTAACTTGATGTTTTTTCCAACTGTTGCTTGCCAAATTGTACAATCAGTCACGGCAAAACTGTGACTCAATTTCAGACCCTGCCAGAACTTCGTAAGTCTCATAATAAAAGCGAATTAATCTGTGAGCATATCACACTAAGCGATCCAAGAAATCCAAGATTTTTTTTTTTCTGAATGTGAACTACTTCATCCATTTATAAACTAGAACTGTTTTATCACATTTTGCATAACAAACACATTGAACAAACCAGGTTGACCACCCATCATATGCAGCTCAGGTAAAACTGATGAATGCAAAGAAACACTTCATACGAAAACATGAATCATAATGCATATAGACCATGTTCATGATCGCCATCTCAATCAGACATTATTTTCCATTTATACTGTGCAGAACTAGATGAACCCAGAGGACTTGATTCACCTGCCATCAGTGTACAATCTCAATTAGATAATCTAATTAGCGTAGATTCATTCTCCTTGCTGCTTCTCTGAAGCGAGCATTAATATTGCTGCTTTTTGGGTCATAAAGCACTCACATCAAAAGAAATATGACAAGAAGCCAGCATGGAACCAAGAGGAAATCTGTGCACGGATTCTCAGTCTTTAAATTGGCCGTGCATATTAATGCAATTAGCCTATAAAATGAGATAAAAGTCTACATTTACGCCATGCATGCTAGTGCAGAGTCCACTTTACATAATTACAGGGTTTCCCAGAAATGAAAGATTGAACATGTTCACGGTAGTGAACTGACTTGAGACAAAAAAAATAGAAGATTAATACATGACTCTTACCTTCGTACACGGCTTTGAAGCCCTGGCCACTTACGGCGTAGTCTGACAGCAGCCATAGTGTGAGTCTGGGTCCTGTGCTGACTATAGGGGCGGGCAGTTGAAATCCCGTCAACCTAAAATGCAGAAAAGGAACAAAACTCACGTTAACCCAGAGTATTGTTATACAAATCGAACACTGGAGCTTGGCAGCTACAAACGTTTGAGTGCCAAACAGACTGCTAAATCTCAATTTCCAGCTTTAACAGAAAATAAAAACCTTTAAAAGCTGTTTACTGTGGTGTAAAAGCAAACTAGGACAGCACAGGTGATAAGTGAGGGAATTCTGTGCAGCATGGGCCACCAGAGACACCATGGCTCATGCACCAATCATAAGAATGGTAGCTAATAAATGCTTTACAGACCTATCAAAATCACAATCAATAGAGCAGCTAAAAGAGCTTATTTCACAGGTCGGAGGTTACCGATGGAAGCTATCTACTCTGCTTTCAGCTGTAAGCAGGTCAATGACGTGACGCTATCTATTAATTGCTTCAAAAACACACTTCACACACATTCAGTGATTTGAACACTCCCCTTCCATGATGAGCATGTTTTCCATTTCTGTATTAAAATTTTATTTAATATTTTGGGGGGAAATGTCATGGTCACAAAACTGCCCTTGATATCACAGTAAAGAAAAAAAAACTAACTGAAAATAAATAAATGAATATTCTTAAGAAAAACATTCAATTTAGATCTGAGGTATTAAAAAAGTACTAAGTATATCTATCTATCTAACTGGTCTTATGGCATTTACGTACCTGGGTGCACTTTTTAGCATGACATGAAATACGTACCAATAAGTACATATCACTGCAGTTTCCAAAATAAATGAACACTTTCACACAAATTTACAGAGTTGCGATTAATAAAGCATAATTTCCGCACAATTACTTGAAGAATATCATGCTATGACTTCAAAACAATATTAATATGCTGGGAGATTTGAAAACTGATACTTTCGAACGTTAGTATCGCAAACATCCATCTTCATATCTATGGGTTTTCATAGATGAAAAGTTCGGTAGCTCACGGAGTACGGAGACGGATTTAGGAGACGACAAGCACTGGTTCGAATCCCGTGTAACTACGGTTCGACAAAGCAGTTAAAATCTGCGTAAAAGGAAGTTCAAATGGCACAGTTGCATCAGCTAATGTGTTTTTATATCAGTTTTGCATTTGTTAACACTATCGGGTAGGTTTAGGGTTGGATTTGGTGTAAGGCGTATTTCCAACACGATAGAGCATTAACCTTTAGCGACAACCCCCGGATATTTGAATTCTGAACCGCCGCAATACAGATCTGAAGCAACGTAATAAAAAAATATATCAATACGCACCAATATCTACATAATAAAAACGTGGCAGGATTCACATATTGAACCTGTGTTTTAGCGCCACTCAGTGGACATTTCTATTTGAAACTACGGTGAAACTTACAGCAAGGTACGTAAAACGGTGTCACACAAAAAGTGCACAGAGGTACCTATTTTTATGAGACCAAGTTGATATATATATCACGCCCATTGTAGACAGACTTTAGCCGGTGCGGTGCGATGCGTTAAGTGTTAAATGCGTGAGCACTTCATATCTCAAGAGCCGTTTCCAGTTGCTATTTGCGAGAGGAGGCCAGCGAAGACCCGCTTGCTTGGTGGTGGAATAAAGAGACAAGATACCTGGCCACAGTTGCTTAAAATGCATTTTAAAGATAGTCATATCTGTGCATCAAGTTTTACAAAAAAATAAGATCATATGAATGACAAGGCAAGTTTAGTTCAGGTTTAAAAATAAAAAAATAAAAAAAATCTCACTTGGTGCTAATGCCCCAAAAACAATGCTATTTATTAATATATTAAGAAAATATAAAGGTTGGGTTACACTTTATATTAGGTGGCCTTAACTACTATGTACTTACATCAAAAAATAAGTACAATGTACTTTTTGTGTTCATATTGTATTGCAAAACACTTTTGCTGCTATTGAGGTGGGATACGGGTAAGGTTAGGGACAGGTTTGGTGGTATGGGTGGGTTTAAGGGGGGGTTAAGGTGTAAGGGATCGGTCAACAATATAATTATAAATGTAATTACAGAAATTAATTACAGATGTAAGTACATATAGGTATTTTTAAAAATATAAGTACAATGTAAAGACATGTATGTACACAATAAGTGCATTGTATCAAATGATTAATTTAAATGTAAGTACATAGTAGTTAAGGCCACTTAATATAAAGTGGGACCAAATGTTGTAAGAAAAATATAATGTAGGATCAGAACAAGTCAGACAAAACTAAGATTCGATCAGAACATCAAAACATGAGGAGCCGAAATTCCAGAGGGGCCCCAAGAAAACAGGACAACATCATAAATCAGATTCCTAGCTCCGACCTCTGAAGGAAGCCTAACCAACAAGCCTCTTCCAGAACAACTTGCAACATTAAGACAAAAGAACACTTATTGATAAGTCCAACGCAGGAAGGAGATCGTCAAATTTGGGGCAAATAATCAAGATTAATGGTCAAAGAGATGGCCATCACATGGCGTTCCACAAGAGAAATCACAAGCTTCTTTAGATTGACTTTTCCCACACATACAAGACAAAGACTGAGACTGAAATAATTAACCTCTCTCTGGTCTTCACCAAACATATCCCTATGTCCTACATAGAACTATACAGAGACTTTCTTTTTCATATGCATATAAAATCATCCTAAAAGGACATTTCTAGGCATAGAAATTTAGAAAAATTAAATTTGACTTTAAGGGTTATTCGTGTTTGGTATGTATGAGTTTGACAATTCTAGCTTGAAACATTTATTTCAATTAATTCTGTGTCAAATGTATCATATTCTGGTCATAGAAATCATGTCCAAAATTATACTTTACAAGAGCATGTAAAATTCGGACCATGTGACTGATAACATGCTGATTTATGATGGGAGGAACACCCCTAGCTAAGATAATAGCCTATCTAATTGGTCAACACACCAGTTGGGAGGTGTTCCAAAAGCCGAGTTTAAAAATTCAGGACACCATCAAACCTCCCCTTCTTTTCCCTTCTCTCTTCCTTCTTTTTGTCACCGCGTTTTGACGCTGCTTTTTAGCGCTCTTTGAGCGTGCTCTGGCCTACAGGTTAGTTGCTACTTAACACCACGATGAGAAGAAAAACCACCTAGTCTCGTTACACCTTTTTCTTTCTTTTATTTTAGTTTCTTTTCCGTTGCGAGTTTCGTGTTCTCAGTTTTTTTGCCGCCACGCCTTGTCTCCGAGTTCAACTGGAGCCTGTGACCGCCTCAAAACTTCAACCAGTCCAACTCTGCATCCTCAGCCAATGCCCAAGACATCACTTCAACAACTACTGAACCTCCAGCCAATCAGCACTTGGGAAACCCCTTTTCCTGCAATGATGACAAAAGGGAATCCCTGTAACACAAAGGCAATGCAAACAAGTAACCTCAGATCTAACTGAGCTGGTGCATTTAATATAAATTTTAGCCTCATTGAGAAACTCAACGCGAGGGTTAATTAAGTGATTGATGGTTGTTCAGGTCTATGCAATAGCACATATTGCTATAAACTTGGGATTTCACATTCTCATTCTCTAAACTCATCCTTTCTCTCTTTCTGCAACGTGTGAATGTGTGAATGTGTGTGTTCATGTGTTAGATTAGTTTATGTCTAAGGTTTATATAAATAAAGTCTTATTTATATTGAAAAGAGAAGTATCTTGTGCTTTGTGCTTACAAGTTAATGTCTTAATCTGCCGAACTTGTTACTGTGCTTATTAATAGTGTTTTCACTATATTTTGGATTTTAATATCCAGTGCAGAGTTGATGTTATACGGCTCGTTCAGTGAATCGCTGCCGACTCCCTTTGAGCTAAATTAAATTTACATATTAAACCCTACAATAACTATTTACTTCATTGCTTACACCACATAATTATTTTTTTTTAAAAATCAAAGAGAACTATAAACCATTTTTTTAAAAGTAGTTTTTTTTTGTTTGTGTTTTTTCCCTTTTATCCTGGAAAATTTTAAATATGACTAAACCATGCAGAAACAATTGTGACCGTGGACCACAAAAGCAGTCATAAGTAGCACGGGTATATTAGTAGCAATAGCCAACAATAGATTGTATTAGTCAAAATTATTGATTTTTCTTTTATACCAAAAATTATTAGGATATTAAGTAAAGATCATGTTCCATGAAGATATTTTGCAAGTTTCCTACCGTAAATATATCAAAACGTAATTTTTGATTAGTAATACGCATTGCTAAGGACTTCATTTGGACAGCTTTAAAGGCGATTTTCTCAATATTTTGATTTTAATTTAGATTTTTTTTGCACCCTCAGATTCCAGATTTTCAAATAGTTGTATCTCGGCCAAATATTGTCCATAACAAACCATACATTAATGGAAAGCTTATTTATTCAGCTTTCAGATGATGTATAAATCTCAATTTTGAAAAATTTACCCTGGTTTTGTGGTCCATGGTCACATATGTAACTGAACCATACACCATAATACTGAAACACGTTTGCATTTATAAACATGTTCATAACTTTCATTAAGGCAATGTATTGTTTTGATGCACTAATAACTGCAATAGAGTGGAGTAATCTGTAGCCTACTGTAAGAATACATCCTGAGGGCTATTTTTTTTATTGGGTCGATTAGAGCAAAACGAAGCCTCCAGCTGCCAGGTGTGCTCGACAACTGCGCGAACGTGCTCGCATTTCCCCACAGCACCACTATGACCCATATAGTTCTCCAGGGTGTCAGCAGAGCAGGATGTTAAACTGTGTGATGCAGCTTTAGCTACAGGCATCGCTCTGAGCGTTCATGTTCCAGGGCTCACGTCAGTTTGCCTTTTCAGTCAGATCCCAGAGCTGTCATCTAATCTCCATTAGCTCATACACACCGACCGGTCACCGGCTGCGACCTAAGCCATTTTACAAAATCTTTGTTAGAAATAAACTAATTGAGCTGAAGTACAGTCAGGAAGTAGATGACTTGGACAAGTGAATACTATTATTTCTAAATACTACAAAAATCTCTTTATACCCAGAAAGCCATTGTTTAAAGTAAAAACACGTTTTCAAATCCCAGCCTAATGTCCTCAGAAAGCGTGCTATCAAAACATTTCTTAGTGAGTTTGGGTGGTTAATTTTCATCCAACCAATGGCGGGCAGGAGAATGTTTAGAAAACCTGATTTAAACTTTTTTTTTTTTTTTTTGCTGCTGTGTTTTTGTTTTTGTCATGTTAAGCATTCAGAACACACGCTACCATTCCAAAAAAAAATGTTTGCAATAAAATTTGCAATAGGTTACTTTTGTTCAGCAACAATGCATAAAATTGACCAAAAGTGATGGTAAAGGCATTTATAACGTTACTATTCTTTAAATGGAACACCTTTCATAAAGGAACAAAGTGTCGCAATTACCACAAATATAGCATTACGGATAATATTAGCATCATTGATAATAAGAAATAAGATGTCTTAAGCACCAAGTATATTAAAACAATTTCATGTTTTTTAGGATCATGTTTTTTTAATTTTTTTTTTTTTAATCACAATTGACAACATAAAATATATTATATATTATATAATATATAATATAAATAATATAAATATTATATAATATATCATATAAAATGCAGACGAGATTTTCAAAATATTAAAAAAAACAACAATAATAATAATTCTTACCACTATACAGTAGTGTATACAAAGCTTAAAACATTTAATTGTCACACTCATGGAATTCCAAAAATCACATTGTTATTTAACCACAGAACACAAAGTAAACGTTTTCAAAAAAAAATATGCAGAACTTCAGACATAAGTTCAATTTTTGGGTGAGCTATTCCATTAAAATAGAATGCAACTTTTATTTTAAGATGCCACAATGTTCTTGCTTCCTGTTTTGCCTCTGAAAATACTCAAAATACACAAATACATCTCCCATTTTCAGACCAAACAGGAGATCATCACTTAAGTTCACCTCCAGGCCAAGAAGGTAAGAAAGAGGCACCAGCGTGATATCACAACAGATGAACTAAAGATTGCCCAAATGAGGCAGGTCTGGGCAGGAAGCGGTGGAGTGTGCTGAGGCCAGAGGCAGCCTACATTAGGAGACATTTCCACATGGATGAGTACTGCAGCATCCAGTCCAGATTCTCCATTAGAAAAAGGAGCACTTCCCTCTCCAATTATCCCAGGTGCTCCTTTGGGAAGAGAGCAGGGACACTGGAGAAGGAAGCGGGAGGAGAAAAATACAAAACTGGAGAAGGAGAACAGGTGGTGATTTACAGAGTTCAATGAAGAGGGAGGAAAGACAGATTGGACTTCGAAGTCTGTGTGTATGCGCTTCAGTGTTTTTCTATGTGTGTGTGTGTGTGCACAGTCTGTATTTGCATGCAGTCTGCTGATAATATAAGTGTTTGTATATTTGTGTACACGTTGTTTAATGTGAGTACCAGCATGCGTGTGTGCTCAAAACGTGCGTGTGTGTGTGTGTGTGTGTGTGTGTGTGTGTGTGTGTGTGTTATGAAGGGGGTGTCACTGTAGAAATTCTCCTGATTAAAGCCATCCGTAAACACCCCACCCGCCCTCCTCCAGCCTTCAGGAGCTCCAAGCACAGGCTGATTTACTGAGTCCTGCACTGCTTCATAATAAAATGTGATTAAATGGAATGTCAGGCCATGAATAATGAACCTCGCCGTCCAACCACTGTCACCACACATCAGAGAGCTACCAGTGCTCTGTGTCCCACACCACATCTCTCAGCACTAAACTACACCTGGGTTTAACATTAAACTGGCCACATTAGCATGGATGGCTCTATTTGGATTTCAGACATGGGCTCCAATAATTATAGAAGCTGCAACTGTATCTGCACATGTTTCAAGGATACAAAGGTGAGCATTGCCAATGTGAGTTGCACATATATGGACAGCTGGATATGAAAAAAATATATATAATTCTCACATACACTTTTTCTCAACAGAATACACACAACTCAAATGAATGTTTGCTACTACACTTAAGAAGTCTCTTATGATTACTCAGGCTGCATTAATAAAATTTAGTGCTATCAAACGATTAATCGCGATTAATCACATCCAAAATAAAAGTTTTTGTTTATGTAGCACTTGGACCAATCAGACACACAATTTTGCATTTGATTTAACAAATCAATTAGTTATTAGATTAACAAATAGTCACAGACTCCTCACCCAATACACATACTCGGTGCCAGTAGGTCTGTCAATGACTTCAGGCTCCCGGTCCCATGGCAACCCATGAGATAACACTAGTTTTATTGATCAAAGGAATGCAAACAAAGCAACTCTTACTACCTTTTTCCTATAGGAAAGACATTATGCCATAAAAATGGACTCTTCTCTAATTAATTCATAGAAAAACCTTTCTTTGAACGAACACACATATCATTCAGGCCATTGTGTATATTATTACTGTTCTTGTTTATGTTTTTGTGTATTGTATACTGTTCTATGCATGCTTATGATAGATCACTTTTTAATATCACATAACTATGCCATGTCAGGTCTCTATCAATTCGTCTTCGGATGATCTAAATGAGAGTGAATATTACATGTTGATACCTATGTAACATATTAGTGTCCTAAGAATCTTTAATAGTTTGTATATCAACTTCCAATCCAACCCCTTTTGCAAATTACCATGCTCTCAGACAAAGGGTCATAAACCCCCCCAGTATTTCCAAACTCCCGCTTGGAAATTCAACCTTTCTCATTGGTCAAGCCCATCCTGAGAGGTGTGACTCTTCGCAGACCTTAAAGGGCTCACACACAGTTCCGCTCTCTGCAAAAGCTCTTCTGCTAAATCTCCAGATTGCTGCCCGTGTGGAGAGCCTGAGCCGGTACCGGCGTGCCCGGTGGGCTCCAACATATCTCAGTCTGCGGTTCTGTTAGATCCTAGAAGGATGTGAGCTAGAACTCTTCTGGACCCTCTTGCGCCAGGCCTTGCGGCCTTGACTTTCTGTTCAACCAAAGCTCCTCGGACCTCAGCTCTTTTTCACTTTCTACCTCGAAAGAACATTTCTATCTCAGAACATATTTGGAATTCATCACTCTTCAAACGTGATCACGAGACCAAAACCTTGAAACCATTAAGACTTTCATCTGAGACTGGATTCCGGACACTCGCCAACAGCCAAGGAAGTGCAAGTATGATACATCTAACTAAACTAAACTAAATAGAGGTTTAGTATAAGCTATAGACCCCGTTATAAACGGCGCTGATGGTTTTACTCAGGTGGTTAACTGACTCTTTCCATAACTGCATTCTGTTTTCTCTAATGGCTTCATTCATCCACTTTAGCTCCCCTTTTGTATATACGCGTGAGTGTAAGTATGTTTGTTTGTTTGTTTAGATTAGTTATGTCTGTTAGCGTTTAGTTAATAAAAGTTGTGTGCATAAATTACATGAGTTTCTGATTCTGCCTTGCAAATTAATGTCCTTTTATGATTTTCGATCCTTACTACATGCTCTAATGCATTAATACTTAGGAAAGTATTTTCTGTGGCCACGAAAATATCCTTTCTTACAGTTGATTTGAACTTACACTGAATGGTCACTGGACGAACAGATCAGTTGATGGCAATTTAATTATGCTACAGTTATTACTGTCAGCCGATATAAATAATTGTAATTAATCATAGTTAATTGTAATTATTTATATACAATTCCCTTTTAAGCTAATTTGCTACATTTACATAATAGATGTGTGTGTACTGTGTATATTTATTATGTATGTATAAATACACACTACATGCATGTATATATTTAAGAAAAATATGTTATGTTTATACATTTTAAATATTTTAAATATTTATATATAATATTAATTATATTAATACAAATATATATACATGGAAATACATAGACATTTTCCAAATATATACTTATTATTATTACTATTATTATTATTATTATTATTATTATTATTATATTAATGGTTTGACAGCACTAATAAAATTAAATATTAAATGTATTAAAATTTGTTTAATATAATTTAAACTTTTTTTTGCGCTGTAATAGCAAAGCTGATTTACTTATTTCTTATTCTCAATGTGGAAAACATTTATGTTGCTTAATATTTTTGTGAAAACTCTGATATTTTTTCAGGATTCTTTGACAACTAGATTTAGTTAAAAATAACAATTTATTTAGAATAGAAATCTCACAACATTACACATGTCTTTGATAACTTTTGATGCACATTTACTGAATAAAAGTGTTTAACCTGCTAAAAAAACAAAACAAAAAACAAGAATGTGTCCTGATAAGATTGTGTTCTAAAGAGTTTTGGAATTTTCAAAAACAAAATAAAATGAAATTTTAAAATATAAACTCTAAAATTTGGTTTATTTTGTTTATTTATTCATGTCAACTGAAATGTTATTTTTCATAATAAAGGGTAAAAAAGGGTAGGCAGCAAGAATTAAAGACATGTTTTCCCTTTCAAACTGATAGATGGAGCGAAACCGGATGTAAAAAAGTGTTGGGTTACACATTTCTAAAAGCTGAAATACTTTGAATAAAACTCTGCATCTTAAGCCGGTCGCACACCTTTACGAAAGGTGCAGTGTCGCGTTGCGCCACATTTTTAAAATTTCAAACACATTGTTTTCTATGAGTGTACACATTCGGCATCTGTCCACTTCTCGTCCGGTGTGCAACCGGCTTTATAAACACTTATAAAACAAATGCGACCAAAACCTTGTTTTTTTTTGTTTAAAACAACACATTTACAGCATCAAACTAAAGCAGGCTGGCCTTTCACTAATCTCATTCAAAGGATGAAGGTGGGAATCGCTGATGCAGCCATATTCCAGCAGGAAGAAGGACACCCTTGAGAGAGGAAAGACAGAGAGGGGAAAACGGATGCAGGGGCAGGATTCTGTCAGGCAAGCACAGAGAAAACATTAGGGGATAAATTATAGAGAAAGAGCAAGGGTGAGCGAGGAATACGTTATGTGTGCATGCATCTATCAATCTTATGACATATTCCAATGTAACTGGGATCTGAAGTGAATGAATCGACAGCTTGTTTCTTGGGAGGAACGTTGGAAATCTGCGAGCTCATCTAAAGCTATGTGTGAAATGTCCATAAATAATTGGGGTCTTCTTTGCGGGGTTCTCCATGGATGGAGAGATCCTCATTCACAAAGTCCACCTGTAGGCCAGAGGAACGAGGCGAGGTGAACTGGATTGATGGTGTTCTCAGCGCAGACTGCTGTGTCCAACACTATCACTGCCGTAACTCTCTTGTCTTCAAGGACTCGGTGCATTCCTGGGTGGCAGCAGTTATGCACCCACTGGAGCGCCTCGGAGTGGCTAACGTCCAGGGTAAAAGCTGTCCAATTATCCTCTCCTGCCATTATTTCCAACCTTCATAAACACATGCTTCTCCATTCCGCCTACCCACACACACATTTCCACTCAAACACCTCTCGCCCAGCCACCGGAGCTATTTTTGCACCGCTACCATGATGGGTGGATAGAGCAAGTCTATCAGGGCACGTAATATGTACGATGAGTGGTTTTGTGCTTGAGACTGGATTACTGTAATGTATCTGACTTAAGAGTACACACAGAGTGGAAAGCAAACACACATCAACCGAGGCCTAGGCCATCTGCTAGAAACATCTGTGAGGAACTGCATTACCGTGTCGTATGGGATTCTATCCACCCTTTCTTAATGTCTGTTCGAATACAGAACTAAGCTAGTAAGCTAGCTTGCTAACTGAAGACTAACTGATAAAATAAATGTTTATTCATTTTTGATTTTGGTTATATATATATATATATATGTACACATTTCATTTATTCTCATTCAAACATTAATTACTGTACTCTAAAGTGATTTTATATCATTTCTAAACAGGGACATAATAGAGTACCCATAAATAGAGTGGATTTTTTTTTTTTTTTTTTTTGTATCAGCCAAAGAAATAGATTTGGGGTCCAATGGGATATGATCTTTCATGTCTACAGGCTTTCCGAGACATAAATCACAATTGGGAGAACCCAAAAGGGAAGACCTCCTTTTGATCTGTCTGTAGTGGAAGTGAAAGATGTCTAGAAAGGTCTGTACTGTGCAAAATGCTCAAATCAGATATCATCTCCATGGCAATACCTCATTAGTCTGTTTGGTTTGGTTCAGATCATGTCAGCACAAACAATGTCAGCACTAATAGTACCTACTGGTTTCAAATACTGTGGGAGGTATGAGTTACAGTGTCCAATTACAGTATTTCTTAATTATTTAACATTTATCTTCTAAACCTTGAGAATATACGAATAGTTAAAAAGCCTTTACATTAACATCTTGTCATGGTGATTGGCCGATACTGATGCCGATTCTGATGCTTCAAGCTTTATATAACATATGTAATAACATTACATAAATAATCACAAAAATTGGTATTGAGTAGGCTGATATATTTTGTTTTATAAATAAACGTTCATTTAAAAGCGTCCCACGATCGGCATATTATGTTACTGTTACCCCTTATGGCTACGACAAGGTTTTGTTCTGTCCTCCACGTGGTGCCAACTCACAAAAGACTATTTCTAGCCAAGCAGCGCGGAGAGCCACTTCAGAAACGTGCCACGGCTGGCTGGTATAAACACACCGTACACCATAACATGCCGCAGACGCGTGCAGTGACGTGCAGATCAGCTCTAACGTCACTGAATCTGCGGTTCAAAATTAACCATCCATTCATCATATCATCATGCAAAACATACATGACAAATAGCGAATTTTTCATTGTTTCTCGAAACGTCATATTTCCACACCTGCGATGACATGACCGCGGCACCAAAATCATTTATGTCCCCACGCATCATGTACGTCCTCAAGAGTTGACGTCATCAAATTATGATCGGTTCGTGAGATCAGCCAAGTGTAGCGAGTACCAATCGAGTCATACAATGTGATTATCGGCCAATGCCGATCAATCGGAACATCCCTAAAAAAAGCTCATTAAAAATAAATGAATAAAATTCAGCAATGAAGTATTTAGGGATGTAAAGATATCAAAATCTCACAAAACAATAATATCACAATAAACTCCACGACAAGATATTTATTGCGATATTAAAAAAAAAAAAAAAAAGACAAATGTGGAATTGAGGAATACAATGAGGAATACAAATGAGGAATACAATTTTGTACATTTTAAAGTTAAATTCTTCTATCTAATGCACTTTAAGAGTTCGAAATTAAGAGCTCCAACCCATGTTCTTAACTAAGAAAACTTAAGTCAGAAAAAAGTCAGTAAATTGACTTGTACCTGAACTTTAAATGGGACAAAATTTGTGATGTTTGTGATATACTGTCTCAGTCTAAATTTCATTCATACTGGTGTTTTAGGAAGCCAAACAAATATAATAATAATAATAATAATAATAATAATAATAATAATAACATAATAGTAAAAGAGTTGCACTGTAAAATAAAATGAATATATATTATTCATATTTTTGCTTTACACTACAGTAGAGAAATTACGACACTTCTTTCCTAATTTCTACACCTGAAAGAGATATTTTGAATTTGGACTGCATTTAAACCTCTAAATGTCAGCAATTCATATCTGCAACGAAAATAAAGCATAACTGGTGGCCATTGTGTTCCTAAACATGCTCTAAACTCACAGCACATGCAGTAATGGAGTTCACTGCATTGACTGAACAGAGCCGTTCTGAGGCACAGACAACACTGGCTCACGAGCTGATCGTCTGAATGACGTGTGATTCCCTTTGAAACACACAGCGAAAACAGACTTGATGCAGGATTAAGCCATATTGTACTTTCGGTCTTAGTTTAAAGAACTTTTATGTTAGAATAAGCTTAAACATTTTTTTTAAAACTACATTTTTCGCCCGGAAGAACTATCTTTCATATCGTCATGTGACCACAATTATATAGAGAAAGTTTTGCTATCGCAATATCACGATATTGATAATATTGTTACATCCCTAGAAATCATAAAAACATACATGACATCACAAATAAACTAAAGCATAATTTATACTAAAAAAAATGTAATATAGAGCCACAAACAAACCATCTACAATCTAACGAAACATGTGTGATTACCATCTGTGCTAACCAGACACGACTCAACCCCCTGGCCCAGAGTACCATCTCTTGACTTAAAGAACAGGAAGTTCCATACTCAACAGACTTCCTGTGCCCTCCTACTGCCCCCACAGCAAAAAAAATACTGATGCAGTGGGAGCAAAAAAAGCCCTTCCTGTTTTATTCACTTCTCATTTCAAATCTACAGCAATACTCCTTTTCTCAAACAATTAAGCCATTATTTCTGTTTAGCCAACGTTTCAACTAATGCGCTGAGTCATTTGTCCTGAGGCTCAGTTGGAAGTTCTTGATGTGACATCTCAGCCGCCTGCTTTTCAGAGTTCTGTCTTTCAAATGCTACTTAATTTCAGACTTTGAATACATGGTAAGCCATTAAAAAAAAACAGATCTTGGGAGCACAAAAAACAAAACAAGCACAGCTACCATGAGCATACATTAAAACAGATATAGAAAAACCACCACGAGTCACCATGTCAGTGGAAAGAGA
Organism: Acrossocheilus fasciatus; assembly: GCA_036784905.1. Lineage (NCBI taxonomy): Eukaryota > Metazoa > Chordata > Actinopteri > Cypriniformes > Cyprinidae > Acrossocheilus > Acrossocheilus fasciatus. The sequence continues at coordinate 19,172,945 of CM071956.1, read as the reverse complement.
GAGAGGATATGAAAAATAAAATAATAGAGAGAATATAATACAAGGTGCAAATACTGAAGGGGAATGAGGTTGAGCGAGAAGAAAAATAGTAGCGCGGGCTAAATTATTTAGAGTGGAGAAGCAGTGATCTAATACTGTGCTGATCAGGCAGAGGAATTTTAGGGCCATAAAAAGCCTGGGAAAAAAAAAAGAAGGAAGGAAGGATGAGTTATCGATGGGTGAGCACAGTGGCAAAACTCATCACTAGGGTATAAATGGTCCTAAATGGCTGTGGAGCTTTTAAACATTGCGGCTAATGACCATCTGCACTCCCCCGTTACACACCCTGCTCTGGGCACTTGTCATAAACATGCACACAACGCTACACATGATAACCCTTGTGACCAAAATACCCACAATCCAAACAGTTCGTCCTCTACGTCCCCTCTTACATTCATCGAGTGTTCCCAAACAACCCTTTCCCTCAGTAGGCCTCTTAAATGAATGCTCTACATAAAAAAATATCAAGACAAAATAAACCTGTTGTGGCCCGGGTCGACGGACAGACGAAAAACCGTGACATTGTCTCGCTTAATCCGTGTAATAGTTTGGGATTTGAAAATGTGTGTTTCATTTCACACTCTTTGACTGATGATGGGGAGCAAATCTGAGTAAATGGCTTGACACTTATTACCACAAGAGCTTACACCTCACAGTCATCACTCAGTCCTCAGAGTTCGGCAATCTCCACAGACAGACCACAATGATGTTGGCCTTGCCGTCAGTATTTAATCCTCCTGAAAACCATGAATCTCCAGGCTGGTTTTTGATGGTCTAGATCAGGGGTGGGCAATTAATTTTCCCAAGGGGCCACATGAGAAATTTGGGCGGTTGCAGAGGGCCGGACCAATACACTTAACTCAGTTCTGTCCAATATATTTTATGTCTCTTTATAAATGGAACAGTACAATCGTACAATGAAAATGAGGAGCACACAATTATACCAGTAGCTGAACATTCACAAAAACTTGAAAATGTGCATTTTTTTGCAGTGTTTCAAAAACTACCATCACAGCTTTGAACAAAAAAATCAAGTATTTCAAAGATTATGGACGTGACATTCGCAGTCAAAACCTGAAACACAGATTCTCATAGATGTATTCATTACCTATAGCTATATTGGACCATCTCTTTATATTTTTCTAAACCGCTGAAAAATAGAGTTAGAGAAAACTTAGTTGTTCATTTATGTCATTAACCGCATGTTAAAGCTAATAATCCAATGAGCTTCAATTCTGCGTTCAAGCACACGTATAAAGGCTGCCACCAAGCACAGGCAAAAGTCGCCTAATGATTATGAATGTGTTGGGAAAAGAGGAGATATTTTAATTATGTATTAAATTATCTCTCATCTCCAGAGTACTGGACGCGCCTTTAGAAAGAAATGCAACCTTCATACTGATTATAATAATCAGGAAATATTTGTTTTTGAATTGGTTCATTTAAAATGAGACATTTTAAACTTTCTATAGATATAGCCTATTTCACATGTCTGTGAGGGAGCCGTACACTGAGTTTCGATCGGTTCTTTTTTCTCACGTGCTCTAGCTTCAGAGATGGCAGAAAGCGCGTCCTGCTTTCACTATTTTCCAAAAGCAACGTTTTTTTTGTTTTTATGAGTTTACAGAAATAAAATCAGTTTCGAACTGATTTAAAGTTGTTTCATTATCAGGAAACAAAGCTGTTGCCTTGAAAATAAAAGCAGTGCGGTTGCATTGCGTAATTACACCTAGACCTATTTGCGATTGACAAATTACGTCATGCCCAGGTCTGGTCTAGATGGTACTTAAAAAGCTTGTTGGTGATCAAAAAACAATGATGGATTGAAGTATTCTTTGTTGTTGTTCTTGGTGTTCCATGGACTCTCTTTTGAAACAACTTATTTTTGACTGTGTACTGTATCTTCATGTGAAAGTAATAGATTCAATGGCTTTCTTACAAAGTCTAGTGAGCTGCCTAGCTGTCAGTGTCCTTGCTAAAGGTGCATCCTAGTGTTTACAGTACAGGCCTAATAGTTCTTCTATTTTCAGTTCATTATTTTTTTTAATACTTCTATTTAGTTTATTTCAGTTTTAGCACTTAAAGCTTTATAAATTTAGAAGTGTTGATCTAGCTTATACATCCAATATTTAGATTTTATTTTAACTTTATTTTAATAGCCACACAAATTGCGCTCCTGAGAATCACATACAGTCTGAACTCACAATTGATTCCAATGTAGCTTGATGTTAGCTTGTTGCTAATCTAATATGGGTAAAATACATTTCTCATGCATGCTCAATGAGATTGCCTATATGAACAATACAAGCAACTAGGGATGCACAGAATTTTCGGCAACCAAAATTATTCGGCCAAAAATAGCAAAGAAAGCTCTTTAGGTGTAAATAAGTGAATAAGTGAAGAGACCAAATAAATTGTACAGAAAAATGATGTGACGTGGTTAAATAGCAACCAGCGTAGAGTCAAGAGGCCTGCACTCTTTATAATGCAACAAACATGTCAGCAGTGTGTAAGCATTTAAAAGTGAAAGGTGCAAAAATCATTACAAGCACCGACAGTGAAAGACTGTTTAGTACTACATCACATATCTTCGATGAGAAAACAAAGGGGTGGTTGTTGCTGCTTACCATACGATGACTGAAATCGCGAAATGGCCTTAAACAATTAGTAAATAAATCGCAGAATGATATGTTTTCTAATAAAAGCACAAACTGCATGTATTCTGACAGCGCTACACGAGCTTGTGGTGATATCTGCTTGTTAAGCAGGGTTCAAAGCGCAACAGTGTTATTCGTAACACAGTAACATTTTTATTCATTTTTACAAGGCATATGACAATGTGATACATGCGACAAACATCTTTGTTTGATTCTCACCCAAATTACCCAAATTTGTAATGAGAATCATTTATAAATCTGCTGTCATCAACAAAAACAAGCATTGACGTCTTCCTGTGGGTTTCTGCTAAAATTAAAGCTAAGAAAAAGCAAGAATTCCATCAACATTCATAAATCCTAGTATTGTAATTTTACTGTTGTTCTGTAAAATAAAATACAAATGTAAGACAATAATAATGATGGTAATTACAGCAGCTCAATTAATACATTTATAACAATCGCAGTGTTCAAATTGGGATCTGTAATATTTTCTAATGTTTTAAAAGAAGTCCCTTATTTGTACGGATTTAAAGACTGATTTAAAAATGGATCTCGAAAATGCCCAAAAAAATATTATTCTACTTATTAAGTTAAATTATGATTTGTTGGTATAAAGTCTGCTAGAATGTTAAAAAATATTTAGTGTTAAATAAATATTATTAAATTGTTGTTTTGTAATTGATTTGTTTTTCTTTGAAAAGCAAGACAAAACCGTAAAAAGCACATTTTGGTAATTTAAAAAACTGTGTCTGGTATTCAGCGTCCAGCCCAAAGCTTCATTTTGTCCAGCTTCAGCCAAGGATTTTCTTGTGATGCCATAAGGTCAGCATGAAAATAAAATTTATCCGATCTGTGTTTTTTTTTATATTTATTCATTTAATGAATGTATGTTGAATTCATGAAATCTTAATGATTCTTGAATCTTAAAGATTCAATTGTGGAAGTTTTTTTTTTTTTTTTTGACCTTTTAATTTGAAATCAAAATGTCACAACTTCACAGACTTCTCTCTGGTGTCAAATGTCAAACTTCTCCAATAATTTAATTAGTCTGAAACATTCAGATCTGCCTCCATCCAATCAACAACCAATGGATAGAACCAAGTGCACACCTTGCTTTTTTTTTCTCTTTTCGATAAACCATTTAACTCAGATGTTCATCACAATATGGAAGAAAGAATCTGTTGCTACTTCTGTTAAAAACGACTTCAAAATGCTGTCTAGTTAGGCAGCTTACTATAGGTTTTAAACCCACCGCTAAAATGTCATGCGCTCAATGATATTTAAAGTGCATTAGAAAAATAAACAAATACACACACACACTGGTCTTTAACCAAACTGTTACATCCTTGTTCTTGGTAAACTAGACTAATATTTATGACAGGCACTTATTTCTGCTCACATGATGAAGAAAGAGTGATGAACAAAAGGCAATGTTCTTAAAAAAACAGGTTTCTTAGCTGAAAGAATAACATCAAACAAAAGCCATCATTCTGAGCAGGTTTGTACCAATAATCAGAGCATCACAAATGAATCCATATTTCAGCCAACTGTTTGCAATTAAATTTTAATTGGATATTGAGACCCAGATGGAGGAAGGAAACAGTGTCGAGACCTTTTCCCCAGTTTTCTTTATTCTCTGGGATATTTTCTTTGTTTCCCCTTTCCCGCTTTTACTTCTGCCCTTAGTTGCCAGTCGGCTTTTCCTACATGTTCCTCTTTCATCTTTTTATTCTCTCCCACTCTCTTGCTCACTCACTCTGCCCTACAGACTCACAGATTAATTATTCAAATGTTATCTTCATTGCCAAAGCACGAGTTAGGAAGAAGGCTATGGGCTTCAGCCGCTACCTAATCCTGACTCTTTCAAAAAGCATTCAGCCTTGGAGGCCACGGCCAGAATTGCATTATTTGTACATCAGTTTATTTTATTGTTCTTTCCTCCACACAACAGTGTGTCTAAATTCTAATAAACTCCAAAACAAGGTTTAGCTGCTGATTTGATTAGATGCAAAAGGGCATCGGGAACACATTGGCCATTGCTGAGAGACTCCCTTAGTCTCACTTTCATGCTGTTTCTTCCTCTTTCCGTCTCTCTCCGTTCCTCATTACCTTTCCTTTCAACCTGACTACTTATGGCTCTGCCGTTATTTGTCTTTGTCTCTCTATCCACCCTCTTCTCATGGTTTGCACAATTTTTTGCTGCTCACAGACAGGTGGAAAACAATCTGTCACTCACGGAGCTTGTGGAAGCACTACATAGAGCTAGAGGATCCATGCATCCACTCCATTAGGTGGACCTTGGCGGATCCATATTTAGCCGTGTTCTCCAGAGGTGCCAGGCACCTTCACATTTACATTCTAGAGGAGATGAACCCTTCACCGCCATGCTGACTCACCACTGCAGTATGACAAGTACTTTAATTAAAGGAGTTAATTGAAGCCACTTCCTCCCAGCTCTTAACGAGCTTGAAGAGTCGTCCCATATTCGCTCCCTCCCCCAATACTCATCTCCATCTCCTTGCCTTCACTGTATTGGCTTATCGACATCAAACAGCCGCTTTGTGCTACAGAAACAAAACAATACAGAACATTAAGCAGGATGAATGGACACTTAAGGTAAATGAGGGTATGAGATGTTTCAGCAACCGTCGATACCATCTTAAATGGTTGAGCATCATTTCTTTCCACAACGAGATAGATGGTTCATGTTGCCAGTTACTTGGTTATTTCAATTCCGTTCACTTCACTGCCCAAATCTGTCCTTTGCTTAATTAGTTCATTCTAGCATACATTTGACATTATCACATAGATCATGTTATGGCCAATATAGAAACTTTTATCCAAATAAATGAAACAAATAAGAAATACAATAACAATAATAACAAATTATAAGAAACAAACTAATATGACACTGAGTCATTGTTTAATAGTGGCATATATAAATAATTTAAAATATTGATAAATCAAACAAATAAATAAATAATATAACTGATATATTATCTAATATTAGCCAAAGAAAGAAAGAAAGGCTTATGGAACAAAGATATATTATTACAGAGTCTAATATTGGCTGATAAATATTACAATATTACTGATAAATTAATGAAAATAATAAATTAACATTAAACTGAGCCATTGTCCAATACAGGCATTACCAATAAAATTTAAATAAATATTTAAAAAAAATTATAATAATAATTGTATTATAAAAGGTAAACAATATGTTGGGTGCCTAGCCAAAAGTTCCATGACCTGGTTTATCTTATTCTGCAAAACCTCATAAGCCTCGTTGTTCATGTAAAAGCAAGAACCTTCAATTGGCGTTTGAATCCCATGAGACGTACTGTAGCACTCTTAACTTTAGAGGGCCATTCACTTCTGATTAATGGGCTTTGGCATTCTTTCCAACAATTACACAACAAACAACTCGGAATTAAACCTGACTCAATTAACCTTGATTTAAAACCTTTTTTTTCAGATTAATGGAAGCCAGGCATTACGTTCAGCATTATCCTCTTATCTCCCCAGTAAAACTCATCTTCCCCTTTTCCCGCACCAGTGTGCTGGAGAGAATACAGACCAAACAACCATATTTTGAGGACAATAAATGTCAGAAAGTAACATTTCACAAAAGGCCACTGTAGAAAACGTTCTCTCTCGGTTAGACATACAATCTCAGAACCTCCTTCAAACCCCAATCACCTACAGACATCTTCTACAGGTGTCTCATTACGAAGAAACCAGATCAATTAGGCTCATTATCACTTTTTCTCTTGAGAACTGCTTCCGTCACTTTTCAGGAGGTGCGAGCTTAATTTGTTAACGCATTTCACACTTGTGGGGTATACTGATGAGAGCGGGGATTGAGGGGTGTATTAGAGGAATGAATAAAAAGAGAAAATAACAAATCAGCTGAAGACTGAGGAGAACTGACAATATGTCTTGACTCATCATAAGCTGCAGGTAAATGTTATTCAGACATGTGGCATATGGCCATATGTGACTCCTACATTATCTTTGAACACTGAAATGAACTTGAATGGTGGTCGACCGATATATCGGCTGATATTTAGCATTTTTCAAATGTCGGCAGATAAGTTTTTTTCTGTTTGGCCGAAGCGTTCGATGCAGGACTTTAATTTTGACAGTGCTGAGAACGGCAGCGCCTGAGCACACAGCACTCACATTCTCTCTCCTGTTCACTGACAACGTTCTGTCTAATACGGAAAGAAGTCCGTCTAATAATTAGATAGAAGGGTTAAACAAAGCAATTAAACAAATCCAATGCACAAAAACTTCTCAGAATACTGAGAGCCCTGTTGGTTACATTATTTACTTTTTATTTTATTATTTCACTTTTTTTTTTTTTTTTTGTTTCCTTTAAATCAACAAAACAACATCCATTCAAACAAACAACAGGGAGGGGGAGCAACAGACACACCATTAACAATTTCACAATCTAAAAGAGAAAAAAAAACACTTTATATGGTCATTCCTTTATATAGTCCAAAATGTTGGAAGAAAAACATTTCCATGCATCAATGGTACTAGGTTTAGCCTTGTTAATTCGTGCTGTTGTACATTCACAAGTCACTATTTTAAGGAGGCTATGAATCCAAAATGTTTTTGCACACGTGCGGAGTAAACCAGTTTTGTATTATTGCCTTCTTTGCAGCTGTAAAACCAGCAAAGAACATTCTCTTCTTTAATGAACTTATACAGAAGTTAGAATCGTCATTGAGAAAACATAAACCTGGATTTGACATTGAATCAGTTTGTAGTAAAAAGGACAAAACAGAATTCACATGATTCCATAGATTGACAACAATTGGACATTCCCAAAACATGTGGAGAGAAATACCTGCTGATACAGTGTTACAGATATGACAATTATAGGTCGATTGCAGTTTCATTTTATACCTCTTGCAAGGAGTTATGTATGCTCAGTGGATGACTTTAAAATGGATAAGACGGTGAGCCACGTTTTTAGAACTTAAGATTAGATTAGACCACAACCTCTCCCAGTCGACTGATAAATCAAAATCTGTTCATTCACGATTCCAGATAGATTTAATAGAAAGAGACTTTGCAGTGTGATCATTAAGTTTACTATATATTAAAGAAACAGATGGCCGACCAGAGGGTGGTGCAATCCAATCCCATAAAGGATGAGAGGAAATAGGGGATGCCCAGGGAACTCCATAGGCCTTGAGAGCAGAACCTAACTGAAAAAAAGACAAAATATGATGATGGTAGCAGTACGTTTGTTTGTCTCTCTGTGCTCACATACTGTATTTTAACGCAGCCAAATTCTTAGTAAAACTGTTTTCATTTATATATTTTACAGTTTCTTTTGTCAGACAACAGAATAAATATGAAATAGTGACTGAAATGCGGCCCTTTAAGATTATATAGCCAGCTCTCCGTTTAATCCTGATTTATGATAGAGCTGTCATTTGATGAAATCAAATACACATAAGATAAGACAAGACAAAGCCATTGTGGCAGTACCAGCGATCACAGAGACTCGCTAAAGTTTGTGGAAGCTTTTTTGGAAAAAAGTTGCTAGGGGGGTCTGAAAAGTCTCTTGGTTGGCAACACTGCTGGGGACCAGCAACTGTTTGGTTTCCCACATTCTTCAAAATAACTTTTATGTTCAACAGAAGAAAGAAACCCATTCAGGTTTTAAACAACTTTTAAAGAGATTGAGTAAATGACACACTTTTCATTTATGGGTGAACTATTCCTTTAATGTTAATAAAATAAAACACAAAGAGAAAAATATCTCACTGCTCTTGACTGAAGAACTTTAATAAGTTCAGCAGTAATAAAATAACTTGATATTTTCAACAACTTTTCACATCAAATCTTTTTGCACCAAATAGTATCGATAAGAGTATCGATAAGTTCCGGTATCGATAAGCAGTATCGGTATCAGTATTGATAAAATGTAAACGATACCCATCTCTAGTCACATCTTCCAAATTTTTTAAAATATTAATTAAAATAAATAAAACTATATCGGCTTTATATCGGCCACCCTGCTTTCCAAGATATCGGCAGTCAAAAAAACCAATATCGGTCGACCACTAAACTTGAACCCATTGTGATATTCCTAATGTTTGATGGGAAGAAACAGCTGTGTTTATCTCAGGTTTCTGATTAACAGGGCATTTTTTCTTAAATTGATTTAGGTTAACAGATGCTGTCTTTCATCCCTAACAAGAAGCTAATTCAAATGAAGTACTTCCAAGTTTTTAAAACCATAAGAAACAAATTTACCCAAGTGTGTTAATGCAGTATTTTTTATAATCATCTCTGTTGCTCATTTCCCTATTCACACTGCAGAACTTCCACAAAAACAAGTCATGAGCATGACCATCTATGGAAATGTTTTTATCTTTACTCATTGTCACATCAATCAGCTGGCTCACATTATAGTCACAAACATGACCTCTTCACCTCTCATCAGACTAGAGATATATGATAACTCCGCTCCAGGCTGGGACTATGCTGAACTGTATAACTGAGGGAAAAAAGACAGATAAAGTAATGTTTCTTCCATTTATGGTTCTGCCAATATTACAGCCAACAATAAGCACAGAGATTTCCATTGAGTACCTGAGGCTGGTGAGAAATAAATCAATGGAGAGGGAAAAACGGAGTGGAATATGGAGGGAGAAAAGCCAGAAACCCAACGGTTTCTGCTCAATGGATATGGTGAATCTAACTTTTCTCCAGTGTTTTTCATTATGTTCTTTATATGCAAAAGACTATAACCCCAGCATATTTCCATAATACTGAATAATATACAAAACAAAAAAAAGTTTTAAAAATGAGCAGGTTTAGATTTAGATTTTCATTATGTGAAGTCACACAATAAGGTCACCTCTTTCTGACATAATTTCACTTGCTAAAAACACTGTAATTTTCCAAGTTTTAACCCAGAATACATTTTTTATTCTTTAACGACTGATTGAGGGGAGAAAAAAAAAACACTCCCCAGAAATATCAGCCTACGTGAAAAACATTGTTTGAAACATTGAAAAACATTCTAAATGTGGTCAATATTTCTGTTACTCATAAAATTTCCAGATAAAAGTTTGCAAATGATATTCACCACAGCTTTATGAAACTTTAAAGAGAGTCAGAGAATTGCTCTGAAATTACTAAAGTTTCAGCATTTCATAGCTCACTAGGAAAACTTTTTTAAAGTACTACATACACTGCAGGCCTTAAAATATACTTCACAAGGGTCAAATGAGGCATGGGAATATCCCAAGATCATGAAACTTCTGAAAGTTCTAGAGGGCAGCTCTGAGATGAACACACTGAAGTTTCTGTTTTTAGCTCACTGGGAAGACATTGTGAGCCACCAAATATGCATCTTCAGATACCTTCACAAAGGCTCAATTAAGTGTCGAATAACTGGCTCTGAGATGAACGTATGCAAAATTCAGCCTCCTAGATTGCTGCCAAAAATTCTAAGTCAAAGCATATGTACTTGTACACTTAATCATAATGGTGAAGCCTCCTAGTTATTGCAGTGCGATTTGGTACTTGCTTCTAAACCTGCAGTTTATGCTGACACACATAAATTTGAACTTTTGACTTCATTGCATTCTTTACATTCTATGCCTTCCCATGAAGAACTGCAGAGACTATTATGCATTCACTTCTTAGACTGCACTGACAGCAAATAATGCAGCTGAACTTCAAACTTAACCAAACAGAGCACACAATGTTCTACCGCACTATGAATAATTAATTATAGCATGACTCCCCTGAAAACATCCTGTTAAATCAAGGAACAAACGTATCATAATTTAACCTCCATACCGGAGCATAGCAGAGCATCTGTTCTTTCAAATAAGTAAATTATTTATGTAGGACAATTTTTCCCTCTCATTTTACATTTAAATAATACTGAATAATAACACAAACATTAAACTTCAAAAGCACACTGCTTACCTGCATTATTTTACAATCATTTCCTTGCTCAGTGGCATATAATAGATTTTTAATATATACAGTATATAACTGTAGAATTATATAGTCAATACACATTTGAGCCTGAACACTATGTTACAGAAAAAAACAATTACCAAATTGAAGCCATATCAAATGATGGAAATGTCACATGCCACACCATGACAAGACAAAATAAGAGTATTATATAGCAAATAAGACATTACTCAGTCTTTTCACGAAGCTTTGGCCTTGTGACCACACAGAGGCAGATTTTAGGGACATCTGGGCCCGTATTCACGAAACATCTTAAGGCTAAAAGTAGCTCATAACTCGCAAATTTAGGCAAAAATCTTAAAAATAATGGGCGTGTCAAATTGCGTAAATTTTTGCTCTATGACTATTTCACAAAGCTTTTTAGCAGTGTAGAGAAGTAGTGAAGAGGACTCCTAAGTCACTAAGACCAAACCACAAACTATCCGAAAGTGGCTGTTGCTGGCAATCTGCCTCGGAACGTAAACATTTTAGAAACACTTGGCGATAATGTGCTTTTAAAAAGGTATCGCCTTTGGTGTTGGAGGTTATCCCAACTCCAGATTTTCCTTTGATCATGCTTGTTTTCATTAACCAGTTGGACAAGAAGTAACAGATGTTCTTGTGTCCAGTTTGGTTTTCTTGTTTTGTTTGTTTTATTCGTTTTATTCTACTCTGTTAATTAAAAGGCTGTTTATATGCATATTCACTTTTTTTTTTTTCATGAGAAGCATACAGGCTGACAATTACCTGAACATATTATATTGTTTAATTAGTCACACTTACCCTGCATTTTAAAATCTTCATTTGAATGTGGCAATTAACATTTTTATTTTTAAACCTTTATTTGAATATGGCAACATAACATTGTGATCTGCAATATTTCAATGAATAAATCTCTGACAGAGATCCCTCCCCTATCAGCCAATCACTGTGTGCATAGTTACTAAGCATGCTGACATCTTCCATAGCAACGATGTTCCTTAGTAAAAGTTTGTCTCAGCAGCTTTGTCAATAGGTTTTAAGACAAAACTCTTAGCTAAAAACTTTTACTGCTATTTAGGAGAACTCTTAGTGGTAAGATAAAATATTTTGTGAATACAGGCCCTGGTTCTTAAAAACATCTCAAATCCACAGGTGAGCACCAAAAGCACATCTGAGGTCATCATCATCATCTCATTCTCTTTCTCGAGTGCACTAATAGAGGTCCGAGTGTTTCTCTGGTGTTCATTTCAGAAGGAGAGTATTAGTCCACAAGCTCAAGTCTCCAACAGCAGCTTGTACTCATATACTACTCTAATCAACTCCTTCATATGCCATTAAGGGCACAATAACTTACAATGTTACATAATCTAAAGCTTTTAACTGAATATTTTAATGAAATGTGTTTGAATTTTCAGGATTTAAGTGGTAGTTATTACTGAAAAACACTGTTTTCTTGGACCCACTGCAGGTGAGGATTTATATGGAATTGAATCTGGCAAGCAGCAATTATTGATGATGAACATCTCAGACAGAACATCAAATTAGCGCTTTCACAATAAATTCTGTGAAAGTGTGAAATAATCCAGCAAGGTACATATTTTCTTTTAAATGGAATGGATACAAAAATGATATCAAAGCAGAGTTCATTGCTTACATATGCTCTGCACCAAACGCTGCTGGTTTTGAATCGGACTCAGTGCAGGAGGAGGAGGATGACAGTCTGATTTAATGGGACTGGCCTGCTCTTTCATAAAAGCTGGCTGAGGAGCCACCCATATATCAAGAGGAAGCACAGCCCTGGAGTTAAACAAATAAATAAGAGCAATTAAACAAAGTGGCCACCACTCCTCACCTGGAATTATGCAAGTCCCATACACCCCCACCGCACAAACTCTTCAATACAGGGAATAAAGAGATTTTTTATTTTTTTTTTCCCCTTTTCGCATGTCACTTGTTCAAGGCACTTAGGCAAATAACTTGAGCATAGAGCACCGTCACAGTCCAAAGGCCTATATTGAGTTTTTCCCAGAAAATATGCCTTTACAAAACAGTTGAGCCACTTTTGAGTGCCTATTTTTACTTGTAAACTACCTTTGCTGTCATCTAAAAGGCTGTAGCTATAATGACACCAAGGACGATAGCCATAATGATAACTATAACGTTTTAATAATCATTCTAATTCTGTGAGAATAGGAAAGTCCACTCCACATCTATTGTGTAACAATACCAATACAGAGTAATAATATTTTCAGAATGTTTCTTTTCTAGCCAATGAATAAAATACTGACAGAAACAGGTTTATAAAGAGATATAAACAGAATGCTATCATCTGTTTCTGTGGACTAATATAATAATCATTACGGTTATAGATTCATAGTTACTGTTCTTCATGTGAATGAGTTTTAACAATCACAAATTTATATTAACACTAATTTAAGTTAACTTTAAAAACACTAATAATTTCAATAAATATTAATAAATCTATTTAAATACATTTAACATAAATAATCATAACATAAAATATCTATTTTTTAAAATGTAATGTGATGCCCAAATTGACTGAATTTAGTTTACATTTCATCTTAATTTCTTCTGATAAAACAATACAGAATTGTAATATCAGTTATGTACTATAATATGAAAATAATTACAGTTTATCAAGCAGTAATTCATCAAATGATGATTAAATAACCCTAAATCGTCTGTTATTAAGTAACAAGCAAGTCGATTTCATTATATTTCAGGGTCAAGAATGTTTAAGCAGTGTAAATAATGACTAGCTAATGTTCACTCAAATAAAAATTAGGCCTATGTCATTTATGCTGAGTTCACACTGCATGATTTTAGCCCGATTTTTCACTCGCCGACAAATGCCCGAAATCGGAGGCAAATCAGTGCTCGTTCATGATGACCTACAGCCAGTGAGAGAGCAAGATACAGGGCAGCGAAAAGATCGGGGAGGACTTATATTTATTTACTTTTACAAAGCTCAAAATATCTTCTTTTATATTCCACATAAGAAAGAAAGACGTTTGGAATGACATGAGGGGGTGTAAATAATGAGGATATTTTCATTTTGAGGTGAACTATCCCCTTAAAAGCAGCAGTCCTTGAGCTTCACGCAGGAGATTGCTGCAGTTGGATTTGGAAAACTTGTGTAAAGCTGATGGGACTAAGCCAAAGCTCAGTTTCTGTCTCATATGGAGTGTAAATGTTTTAGCTCAATCCTGCTCCTGGAGATCCGACTTCCTGTAGAGTTTAGTTTCACTTCTAACAAACACCTGAACCAGTTAATAATGGTCTTTCAGCTCATTTGAAAATTGCGAGCAGGTGTGTTGGAACTAAATTCTGCAGGAAAGTAGATCACCGCTGTTGTATGAGCTCCAATTATGAAAAGGCCAAACACTTGGAAGGAAACACCAACATGGAAACTGGTGTGTCCTCAATCCGATGCCTAAACAACATCTCCATACATTATATACCCATCACCCCCATGACAGTATAATATAAATAAAAAATGCCCCCCAAATGCCTCCACAACTGCAGCAGCTGCACTGCACCAATTAGGGTGACAGTTACTGAAATCTTTACCTACGTCAAGGATGCCAGCTGACTGGTTAATGCATTTCCAGAGATAATATCAGATCTAATATCAGATATTGCATTACCCTTAAATGTTATTTTTTGTGTGTGTTAAGATGTTATTCCTGCCCATTTTGGGGTTAAAAATGCAAGTACAGTACAGTGTTCATATTGTTAGCTAACTGCTAAATATTGCTTTTGTTCACTGAAACTGGAATTAATTAATGAATATTCAAAACTTTGAATCATTGTCTTGGCAAATGGAATAAGTTTAAGTAGTAAAATTACAATAACTAAAACTGAAAAAATTAAGCTAAATACATACTGCATATGAAACAAAACAAAACAAATAACAAATGTACATAGAATACTATACAATTAAAAATTGAAGATATATTAAAATGCTTATAAATAATGTAATAGTAATAATATTCCTGAAACAATACAGTACCACAATAAACAAACAATCAAACAAATAAATTCTTTATGTAGGAGAACTGTGGGTTTTATGATAGCACACACCTGTTGAAGAACAAATATCAGCTACCAGTCCTGACTAAGATTAGTAGAACAATGGAAACACTACATGGCAAATATCACATGTTGACTCAGAGGCTTTTGTACAGTCATACTCTTCACACAATACATTCAAATCCACCCACAACAAGCAAACAGCTTCAGATCCAAATTAATAATTGGGTGGATAAAACAGCAATTATTTAAATCAGCTCTCAAATCAAATAATCTCAAGAATGATTACATTTTAGCTGAGAACTAATTCAACAGAAATTAGAAGGGATAATATGGTATTCTGTGTGATAAGAGTGAAGACTTCTGGATGAGTTCAATAATAAATTTATGTGGGTAAACCCTATCAAACCAGAGATCGAAGATATTAGAGCGATGGTAATATGTGGCAATGACTCATAGGATCTATTTCACAGCGAACAAAGAAAAAGATAATGGAATGGCAGGGTCAGCCAATGGGATCTCGTCTAAGACAGAGGGAATAAAAACGTGTCATTAACTCAGTTGGCACATGGAAGGAATGGTATGTTTCATTTGCAGCAGACTATGCAAGTGAAGTAGAATGATCTCAGGCCAAAAAATTCATCCTGCTATACAGCACAATAAACCTCTTTAGCCTTAATGCCCATGTCTGCTGTCTTCACAGTAGTAAAAAGCATTATCTACGGAATATTATGTTACTATGTTTAATGGTTAGCTTGGTTCCTTCAAAGCTCAAATGCAAATGTCGGTTTTTAATTTTCAAAGCGAAACAAATGTTACAAACATACTGCCAAATAAGACAATGATCTGTTTACCATTCAAAAGGATGCTTGTTTGATCAAAAATACAGTAAATGGCGATCCTTCAGCAACATTCAAATAGGCTGATTTGGGGTGCAAGAACCATTATTTCGAATTTATTTTTATTTTTATTTTTTAAATGGAAAAAAAAGACTTTTTTCAGGATTATTTGATGAATAGGAAGTTTAGAACCGCAATTATTTGTAATAAAAACCTGATTTAACTTTGTTAAAGGGACAGTTCACCCAAAAATGAACATTCTGTCATTATTTACTCACCCTCAAGTAGTTCCAAACCTGTATGAATGTATTTGTTCTGCTGAACACAAAGGAAGATATTCTGAAGAATGTGGGAAACAGAGCAGTTCTGGGGCACCATCGACTTCCATAGTATTTTTTTCCCTACTACTACTATAAGTCAATGGTGCCCCAAAACAGCCTGGTTACAAACTTTCTTCAAAATATCTTAGAAATTCATACAGGTTTGGAAGGTTATAGGTCGTTTGTCCAAATCCCTGAAATACGACCCATCAGAGTGTATACTACAATTGTGCCCCTATCGGCAACAGGACATTGTCATATTAATGCTTTGTACTCTTTTATCTGCGTTATAATTTGGGTTTCGTGTAGCTCAGGTAGTAGAGCATTGCGTTATACAATGATATGTAATGATGTAATCATGGGTTCGATCGCTGAGAACGCACATGCTCATAAAATGTGCACTGAAAATCATGATTTTGCATGATTTCTGATTTTCTCTAAGGGGTAGGTTTAGGGGTGGGGTTAGGTGTGGTCATTCGTACGAATTAGCCACCTAGTAAAATATGTACGAATTAGCGTGAGATCGGTGTTAAAAAGTCCACACATTGCATTTAAATAAACATGTATTTTGATTGGTAATGACAGTCATACGTCATTTCATGACGACAGACGTAACACGACACTGTCATTATTTTTACACACGCTAGTGGGCGCTTAACTTTAAAGCGTAAATATAGGTTGTAGTTAGGCGCTTGCACTAACGACCTTTAGGGTCGTTTTTTGTTGGAGGACAGGCTCTGAGGGTGAGTAAATGACAGAATTTTCATTTTTGGGTGAACTACCCCTTTAATGTCTTTATTGTGACTTCTGATCAACTTAATGCTGAAAAAAAATGCTTACTTTTGAATGGAAGTGTATCACTTTATAATAATTTTCACTAATATTAAAACATTGCAATTCAAAACAGATTTTTAGAAGAACTTCATTGAATTTTTTTGTGATGTTACGACTCGCACAGCAACACTGACTTTCTTACATATAATCAGTATCATAAAACAACAACCATATTGGAATAGTCTCAATATCCTTTTGATTTCTTCAAGATGTGGAGTTCAGCTGACACTAATAATACACTGGCAGGCTAAACCGCCCATGCTGAACGAGGTTAACATTCATAGAACACCATGGAAACGTGGGGCTGTGCAGGAAGCTGTCCTTGAATCTTTAAGCATAAAGAAAAAAAGTGTTGGAAGTGTCCTTGTGCACATCGTTTCCCACACAGATATTAATAAATAAAGAAAGGTGACATAAAAAGGGTGGAAAAAAGCAACAAATTTACAGAGTTCCGCAGTGTTTTCTATAGAACTCATTTCATTGGGTAAAATGCTATCTGAGAAGTGATCTATGAATGTAGTAGGCAAGCTTTTCAAAATGCTAGCTTTCGAATGGAAAACAGGCCAAGGCCCCAAGGACACTCCCCCTGAGGATATCTGCTCCGCTCAATCCCTTGAGCCTCAATCCTTTTATTTTCTTCTTATTTTCAGAGTATACAAGTGAGAATTTCAGACTCAAGACAGCGATAAAGTCAAAAGCGCTAAATCAATTTGTGGACTTCAATGTTCAATGCATTAGATACAGACCTAAAATGAAATTTTCATTCCTCTCAGTGCACTTTAAACAAGTTTTGGGACACTTAGGTAAATCAAAAGTTCACGCGCAGAGTTCACACAGTTCAAACTGTTAGCAAAGTAATGTCAGCCAGCAATTCCAAGAGATTGGATCTGGCATTTACACGCACAATAAGATAAAAAGGTTGTGTATTTACCGTGTCCGTAAGTTTGTTGGACTGGGTTGCCCGTCGTAGACTGAAAGGATGTCAAAGTCCTCCTCTAAGGCAAAGCCTTGAAATACCAACTGTATCCGGTTGTGTTCCTGTGCCACAATCACCCATGTGCAGTTGGCGTAGTTGGGATATCCATACGGGTATCCGGGGCTTTCTATTGTCCCATTTGGACTGTGTAGTGTGTGACTGCAGTTTTGAGCTGTGAAAAGGAGAAAAAAATAAAAAAAGAGAAGAAAGTATTAAACAAAGTGGATGGAAAAACATTCAAATGCATTCAAATGAGGAATCCAGGCAAAATCTAAACGATCTTGGAACCAAAATGTGGATTTATTTATTCATTATCAGTAAGTTGGTACATTTGCAAACAATGCTTTATGATTTACAACCTTCTGACGTGATGAATATGTTTATTTGCCAGTTCGGTCTGTGCATTTAAAGGATTAATTCACATTCATTAATGTGTTGTTTGATCTGACAGGGCATTAAATCATTTGTTAGTACAATAAAATGCTTCCACATTAAAATCCTTATAATGTCCATGTAATTATGTAAGTGTGTGTACTCAAGGTGCATATAAATAAGACAAGCTAAAACGACTGTAATATTAATATATTTTTACCCATGCAAAGTTATAGAGCAGTAATATTCAATTTCAAGAGGCAATTAAATTAACATATGGTCCAGCACATGAATACTGTAACCTGCCCTTGCTATTGCCACAGCATTATCAGTGGTCAAAAAGATGTTTCCACGGCAACTTCGCAAAGGCAACAGGAAAAAGGAGGAATGATACCACCCTTGGTTATTAATTTGACTAATTTTAATAACTCCATATCGCCTGCAGCTCAGACTGCACTCCTCAGCATTAATTGCATTTCTCTTTTGCATACTTGTCAACGACCTCTTATAAAATATTGCACTCAATCTGAAATTTTAATAACTGTGTGTGGCTCCATCCATCAGTGAAAAGCTTGGCCTAAATTACTAGTTCTGGACAAGTCCGTAGCCCCAATTTTAATTAATAGTCCCTACTTGCTTTAATAATCGTTAATGGTCTCAGATTTTTGCTCTTTTTTTTAATTTTACCCACTCCGGGAAACTTACATATCTGCTATAGTCACACAGGACCTGACAACATGGCCCAAATACTCCCTGCAGTTCATCTTTTTAATGGGAGTCTTAAATCAATGTTCTAAAGAAAAGTTTAGAGTATAATTCTGCAACATTTTAACTTACGATTTTAATATAAAACTGATGCAGTAAGTTAAACGTAAGTTTGTAACAACTGCATGCAATTAAATTGAATATGAAAAAATACAAATTTTAAGCAGGAATTAGACAAACTAGTTTGCACTGAAAAAAAAAAAAGAAAAAAAATTGCTGCCTACGGCTGATTTCATTATCTGCTAAATGACTACCGAGCCCTCCCTCTGTGAAGCTAATTTGTATAAATAATATAATTGTTGAATTTAAAAATAAAATTAAAACTAAATAAACATTAAAAATAAAGCATGAATTATTAGACAAACTTACTTGCAAAGGAAATAAATACATAGGGCCTACATACAAAACCAAAACAATGCAAATCGATACATAATCCTACATTTTATCCATTTATTTGATTCTTAAATGCATTGGAATTTGTGTGGGGTTAGGTGATTAAAACAGCATTAGAAATGCCTAATTAGAGGACATCTGTTATCACTAAAGCCCACATTCCATAAAAAAATACCAACACACCAGCAAACAAATGAGAACCCAGCATGTCTACATACAGCACACGTTTGTCTAACACATTTGAGTGGAGATTACGCTGAGATTACACTCAATGAAAAACCAAGCTCAAACAGCATGTCCCATATGCACAAATATTCAAAGCATTTAACGAACGCAAACACAACGTGTTATAAAATCATATAAATCATTTAAATGCAAAGATAGAGTGTCATTATGCAAGAAAAAAAAAATATATATATATATACACTATTCAGTATGCACAACCTGTTAAGGTTTTTTATGGTATAACTCCTAAGCACAATTGGGATTTGGACTTCTTAAGGCGAAAGCTTTGCCTACTAGCATAGCATTTTAATAATTAAGTGAAAATGTATCTGAGAAAGGAAAAACCTGAGGTGCTTTTATTAAAATATTTTTTTTTCAAACAGCTGGAAAACAGTTGAGTGCCATTCAGATAATCCGCCTTTGGCCAATGGCCATATTCAGTGCAGTTTTCCAAACGATAATGGAACAGACTGTTTAGGATTTGGAGGACGTCTCTCTCTCTGTGTTTAAAAGGCATGGTGTCTGTGATAAATGCCTTCTTGACACAAATTATTTAGGCTAGAAAGTGTCACAAAATAAGATGCTAAGCACCAAGAGCTGGGATTCATTTGGGAGCTAAGATGTTTGTGGCTCTTTAAGATTCATTTCAAGCCTGTTTGCTTGTCTCATATTCTAACCATACTAGATTAGCATAAAACTTGGAAAAGTGAATTTATTTCCAAAAGCTGCAATGTGCAATAGCAGGAAACAATCCATTTTTGCACTCTATCCCACGGGAATGTTCATGTGAGGTTGGCCCAGCATGAACCATTGTGAAAAACACTTGACCTCTGGATACAGACGCCTTTATGACTCTGTGGGGTTTTTACGGCCGCAAGTCTTCTCTGTGAAGCACTACAATATTAAGAATGAAACCCAGGTCATTTCAGACCACTGAGAGGAATGCTGACAAAAAAATAAAGAGATTCATTCAACCTAAAATAAGACTCTCTGTCCAACAAGGAACAAGAACAAAATGTGGACATTAAACATTCAAGCTGTTCGTCTTAAATGAACTAAAACTAACATGAATGAGAGTTTAAAATGAGACACATTCGTGCATTTCTGGGCTTCTTATCAGTATTACACGGTTTTGAACACAAAACAGCATTTTTCTCCTGCATCTGTTGTGAAGACCGAGTAGGCTACATCTGATTAGCACAGAACGTCCTGATCAATATAGGTTCACGATTTCTTCATTACAAACACTTATCACGGAACAAAAGTCGATAGATTATTTAATGTTTTATGTAAAATGGGTCACAAGCACAATATTATAGACTCACAACACAGAGTGAGAGTAATTTTAACCACGAGTGTCAACACAGAGACTGCTAAATCTCAACTGCACCATTGCTAACCAACAGTTCAATAAACTACAATTTGATATTAAGTAATTTACATCTCAGACACAATATTAAAAGTTACTTTGTTTCTACTCTGCTCCAAAATAGTTCCAAGCTCACCGCGGAGTCTCCAACAAACAGATGGCGGGGGTTTCGTTTGTGAATGAACCAAACGTTTGAATGAATGATTCAATGACTCACTCGATTTGTGAATCGGCGTTTTTGAGCGAATCGCTAGAATGAATAGGTGCGTTCGACTTAACGCAGCGCAGCGCAGATCGATCAAATTCTGACTTGAAGCAGTGCATGCCGGTTAGAAATTCTGTCCGACTTGAGACGGCGCCGACACCACGTGACTGTCACGTGTGGCATCCCAGTTTCTCCTGACTGCACAGCTGTTTCACTATTGGCCAGATTCACCGCATGACGATGATCATGTGTGTTTCAGGTTTATTTGAACCTTTTCAACATTTTTGATGTAAAAAGACAGTTTCATCATTTTTTAAAGTACATAATCAACACATTAGGTGACTCTTCTGCTCACAAATGCAAATACTGGCCTGACTGGAAGTAAGAGAAGATTCATAGCATTCACAACACACTGTGTATCTAATGAAGGTGGAAGTATCATTAACCACATTACAACTTTCCCCAGCCACTTCAAGATATATATATATAGACTATTTAATGATTTGAAACACATATATGGTTGAGAACTTAACACATTGAAGGTATAATTCTCAGACATATAGGCCTATGCACATAATGTTTTTAACTTAACTATTTAAATTACAAATTCTACTTAATTTAGGATTCCCAAATAAGGGAATATCTAATCATTTTTTGAAAAAAAAAGGAAGCAGAATTTAAGGAACATTCTTACAAATGTAATAAAATTGATCAGAGGCCTTTTGTTTTAAGTGATTTGAATAAAGTTCAAGTGTCCATTTGAACGTATCAAGCTGAAAGGAAAAAAGAAATGTATTATGTAACTTCTTAATGAAGGGTAACCCCCATGTTCACAGCAGCAGGTATTTTCTTTTCCTTGAGCATAGATTTACAAATGCATTATGAAAGTAACAAGTGTATTGAGTTGACCTGCATTAATACAGTGATGCATAAATCTCTAAGGCTCAAAAAAGCTCCATACAGCAGTATTTCATCCATAACACTTTATTGATTTTTTACAAAAGAGTCTCACACAGTCACAACGTCATGTATTTGCAGTTATTTCTGGCAGAGGTGCATATTTCAACTATTTGTGAGATCCCCGAATCTTGGTATTATAGTAGGGCTCTTTGCAACTGTTTAGTGTTTTCCTAAAATATTGGTGTAGTGAAGTAAAAAAGGAGAGAGAGCTTTGACCTTGCTTAGCACGACTGCAGAGACCACCTCCAGAGTCAACCAATGTTTGTTTTGCCTCCGCTGTTGTTTTGCTGCTACGGGGCTGCAGCGCCTCGGCATGACACTTTGATAAATCGATCGCTACCGTGCCGTACTACGGCAGGACAGCAATCCTTCAGAGTGCCCGCAATCAGAGATCTTAGGAGGGAAGGGGAGTGGGAAAGAGGTGGGCAAAAGCAAGGGGAGGGGGAATTCTGTATAAGCAGCTGGACTGTACTTTGTCCACCTTTTTAACTAGAAGTCAACACAAAGACTGTTCCAAAAACAAGCATCACATCTATCCATAAATAATGAAACAAGAGTCCTGTGTGTGAGGAATGCTATTTATATCTAATATACTCTATAAGACATCACTTGTGAGGTTACGGTTTAGTTAGGATGACTATGTAGGCAGTATGAAGGCAGCAGGTTTTGGAACAGAACTCATGCCACTCATAGTAAGATAACAGCAGTCTGTGTCACTGGCAGAAAAATCTGGTATCATTGACAGAGATTATTCCATAAAGCTTTGATGTGTGTATGAAAACATGTGGCATCAGAATCCATTGCCAAAGCACAGCCTTAGAACACACCCTGGAATTAGAGTATGTCTTTGCGTGACATTGTTTGGCAATAACTTAAGATTCATAACAAGAAATTACATTTCTATGCCTGTTATCTACACTAATGAAGATAACATGTTCGCTGTTGATTTGTGCTCTCTTTTGCCATTATCCTGTTTCCAGCTTTTTCCCTATGTTCCAATACTTAGTGCATCTATTTTCTTATCTCCAGCTTCCAGCAGACCAGCCTGATGTGGACTAGATTGAAGTATTAGATCTTTACCAGAGACAGATGGATGGATGGATGGGTATATTATATATGGATAGATTAGCTTCATTATTTTAAAGGAATAGCTCACTCAAAAATGAAAAATTTGTCATGATTTACTTACCCTCGTGTTGTTCCAAACCTGTAAGTTTCTTTCTTATGTCGAACACAAAAGAAGATACTTTGAAGAGTTTTGAAGAAACACACAGTTGAGAAACAAGTTGACTTGACAAGAGTCAAGATATCGCAACGTGAAGCATGTATGAATGTATGAAATGGTAAAGTCTTGACTGATTGCATTTTAATCTTAGGAAGCAACTTTAGTGTGACTTAATTAACATTCATGAGCAAAGCTTTAACCATAGAGGTATTTATAAATCCTGAATTGTTTTCTTTTTCTTTTTATGGTTAATCGATTAAGTGTATAAATGACAAATCTGAATAAGAAAGCTTAACAAAACTCGTGAAGTTCATTTGGTTCCAGGAATTTGTTTTAAAACATAAACGGTTTTGAATAAGAAATGGTTCTAGATTCCCAACTCCATAAATAATTCATTTTTTTATAACGGAATTAAATGATTTAGATTCTGTGCAATAATATATAGAGGAAGCGCAAGGTAAATAGCATATGTCTTGCTTACGGCACGATTACTGCTTATTAGTGTGTGCTTTGAGACGTCCTGTGCATTGTGAATTGGGTTGGTACTAATTTCATCAGTCCACCTGTCTTCCTGCACCTGCGTAATTTATATCCCTGAAAGTGAGACGAGACATGTAGCAAACACTTGCAGGTGAAACCTCCCACTTCTGACAGAGTTAAAGCTGAGGCTAATGCTTCGCCAGCCATAGCAGATAATCTTTACAATCTCTGGAAATGCATTCCCTTTAGCTTTGCTGCCATAGCTCTGCTGTAAATTGGGCACCTAAGAGACAAATGGGTCTGACTCACCAGTTTTCATAAGCACTTCAAATCGATCATATTTCCTTTTTTCAAGGACCAGAGGAAAATGCCATTATGGCCTGAGTTCTGTTACACCATACCAACAAGGCAGATGTGAATGGGGATTTCAAATATGCCAACACAAGAGGAAAAACAACCTTCTTAGTTCCACAAATCTCTCTATGTACAACCAGCTGCCTTCTAATGTGTCAAAGCATCGGCTGCAGGCTCCATCATTTCTGCATTAACCGAAGAATGCCCACCATTACAATGTAAATCGGCAACCTCAGCTTTCCTGGGTAAAACCATACATTATGCTAATGTTTGTGCAATGTGATTGCGGAGAACATTAATAGAAAGGCAAATGCTGTGGAAAGAGGAGAAAATTAGCTCTACTTTAGCAAGGAGACATATTTGTTGTTTTCATTGGGTCAACAGATAATCGAAACAGCTGGAGTCAGCATGACACTTCAAGGTGTAGATTTGAATTATATTTGTCTCTACGATGTTTTAACATTCATTTTGTCATATTTATCAGGTTAATAGCGTTTACGTACAAGCACACAGCTTGGTTGTTGATCTGAGGAAATGCTTTCATATATATTGTCCCATAGAAGCAACTTCCATCACATGATATGTTTTCTCAGTTCATGCATTTTGCAGGAATCAAACCCATGACCTTGATGCTGTAAGCAACACTATTCTATTGTTTGAGTAACATCACTCCAAAAATGCATTCGCCATCAAGTCCCAAGTCCCATGAATATTTAATGAGGTAAACTCTGATGCTGTTTATGATTGGCTGTCTGTTGCTAAACATGGCACTGCAATTTGAGGTTAATCTGATTCAGTGCTTCACCCACAGTTAAACGTGCTTTGACCCAAGGTTTAAAAGAGTATTCAGGAAGCAATATAAATTAAGCTCAATCACAACATTCGTTTTGTGGCATTATGTTGTTTTCCTCAAATATTAATTTTGACTTCTGAGTTGCATTTTGATTCAATACTTACAATGGAAGCAAATTGTACCAATCCGCAAACATTAAGATACTCACAAAGCATTGGCAAAAATATGCTAACATGATGGAAAAAAAAAAAAAAAAATCACTTACTAGCTTATTCTGTTTAAAGGTAATAATTCCAAAAATCCTAACATGACAATAAATGGATGAGAACAGCTCAAATAATAGACCCTTTATAGCATAAATGTAAGTGCTGTAAAAGTATGTTTTTTAGCTTCACAATTTCTGCTTGTAAATTCCCCAAAAAATGGTCCCATTTACTTCCACTGAGGCATTCTCAATGCAACCTTGGTTTTTGCTTTTTTTAAAGAAAAGAAAAGATGGTAATCAACATTGTGCCACAAATGCATTTGATGCAGTCAAATGCGTGACTTGTATTGAATCGAAAATACCGCTTTAAGAAGATCTAGGGTCAAACACAGTGTGAAAAGACTGTTGAAAAGTTAATCACAGTTACAAAACAAAAAAACATGCCTAATTGCAAGTAGTCTCTTCTATTAAAGTCTTTTATTATCATGGGCATCAGCTCAAACACCTCTGTATTAGGTTCCCATTAAATATGCATCCAGAGTGTCTACTAAGAAATGCTGTTGTGTTTGCATGAGGCGAATGTTTTAATTCACCCTGGAGCAGAAAATGATGTGGACCTGCATGTTAAAGTGACTTAGATATTCATTACATTATGAATATTACAGGTTAGTGTTTTGTTTCTTTGCCATGAGCAAAGAACACTTTAAAATGGACCGGGTGGCCTCAATAGCTCAGCGTTTCAAAGAGATGTTCCTGACTGAGCAGAGAGCACACACAAGGAGTGCATTTCAGGCAGAATTTAGTGCACTTTCAGCCCCATTACGGAGCCACAATGGCCCAGTGTTCAGATCTAACATGGGTCTTCAATGAAACTGGCTTTGGTCGGCTCCAGCCATCGTAGCTTTGTGCTGTTAATCTCTCTGCCTCCTCCTTCTTGCGCACAGGCAACGATTGAGGGCCAAACCATTGAGGAATTACCGAATTACTCATGCTGTTTCTTTTTCAGGGCTTAAAACTGCATAGCTAAGCATTGCATTGCTTTTCTCCATGATTGAAGTTGTGTCTGCAAACAAGCTGGTTTAGATTCTCTTTAAATAAACCTACAGTTCCTTTTATGTGGCCCTGAATGAGGGAGTGAACAGGGAATGAATGTGGCCCTCTTTGTTTATTGTGCAGAGGCAGTATGAAGGTGTCCCCATGCCAACGGCTAAGACAAGAGTGAGAAAGAGGATAGACTTTTAATGAAGAACTCTCTGTCGCCCCCTCACTGATCGCCATTCTGATAAATCAGTCCTCCTCTCTTCAAGGCTGTAATTAATGGACTGACAGTTTAAGATAGGGGGCTACAGGTCCACAGGGGCCCAAAACAATAACAACAGTATTGATGGAGGTCAAAGTACAGTAAATTCAATGTATTTTTACATTAAGGAAGGAAGTAAATAAACAAAATAAATCAATGTATGTTCTATTTTCTCTTAGAGAACTATTCAGTATTTTAAAAAAAATTAATAAATGGGGGATCAGATTGATTATAGAGATTGTCAGGTCCAGAGGGGCTAACAAAAATACCAGCAGGACTGATGGAGGATCCAGGACAATGTACTTACTTTACTTAATATTATATATTAGTGCTGTCAAACGATTAATCGCGATTAATCGCATACGAATCAAAAGTTTTTGTTTGCATAATATATGTGTGTGTATTGTGTATATTATGTGTGTGTACTGTGTATATTTATTATGTACATATAAATATTTTGAAAATATTTACATGTATTTACATGTCTATATTTATATTCATATAATTTATATTAGAAATAAATATTTAATATATAAACAGAACCTATTTTTCTGAAATATATACATACACGTGTGTGTATATTTATATGTACATCATAAATATAAACAGTATACATACATACTGTATATTATGTAAACAAAAATAGTTTGACAGCACTAATATATATATACATATACATACCTGTATATTGTTGTATTTTTATCTATATTGGGATAGAAAATTGCACAAATAGTGATTCAGAACTGTTCAGTCTAGTTTCATTTGATTCATTTTTATTCTTTCTTACAGTACATCTCTACAACATGATGCTGCTTAACATCCAGCTTTGTTTGCCATCCATGTGTCACTGGATCGATGCTGCTTTAGTAATAGAATAATTGAAGTACTAGAGAATTAAAACGATCATCTACAGAATGCTATTGATTGTCACGTACAGGAGAGGGTAATGACTCGTGCTTATAGTTTAATGATTTGTTCCAATTGTCCCTTGAACTTAAATTGGCTTAACAGAGTGAATACGCACTCTGAAGTCAGTGTGACATCACTTTCTGAATGTATTCAGTCAGCATACCTCTAAAGGGATAGTCCTTCCAAAAATTAAGCTTCTGTCATCATTTCTCATCCTTATGTTGATTCAAACCTGCATGACTGTCTTGCTTTTGTGAAACACACACGCGCACGCACACACACACACACACACACACACACACACACACACACACACACACACACACACACACACACACACACACACACACACACACACACACACACACACACACACACACACACACACACACACACACACACACACAAAAAAGAATGTTTGCAATTAAGCAGTTTTGGTTCCCATTGATTTCCACTGTACTTTATGTCCAAACAATGGAAGTCAATGGGAACGAAAAGTGTTTGGTTAACAACATTCTTCAAAATATCTTTTACATTTCACAGAAGAAAAAAAGTCATACAGGTTTGGAGAAACATGAGATTGAGTAAATAATGATTTGGTTTGACTACCCTTTTAATAGTGTGGCCACATTCAAGAAATCCCCATTTTTGCTCTTACATGAAACTCCTAATCACATAAATTCCTATTACAGTAAAATGAATGGAATTCACATACAAAATTTCACAGAGCATCAGCAAATGTGATCACACTTTAAAGGGACAGTTCACTCAGAAATGAAAATTCTGTCATCATTTATTCACCCTTATGTTGCTTTAAACCTGTATGAGTCTCTTTCTTCTGCTGTTGTCTTTTTGACGTATTACACTGCACTGCTGACAAAAACTAAACTTTTGGGGCATTTATTTGGCTAATAATACATAATAATACATTGGAATCCAAATAAATCCCTAAATTCCTATTCCAGCATATCACAGAGTTTTCCGCCCAGACATGGAACAAGTGGCGGCTGACAGGTGTGTTTGCAGTGACAGCGGTGCCGCACTGACACGGATTAGAGCGGATAACAGGCTGCAGCAGGCGGCACACTGCGACCTGACGGCTGTCCGCCTCACTCAGGTCTGTGTGTCTCTAAACACCCGTGCCTATTCCTCACTCTTGTTTTCTATCCTGCGCTAATTCCCCACTCTTTATCTGCCTGTGTCCCTCCTTATCTTTTGGCATCAATCCATTTAGCTCGCCACTTGATTGTGTGTGTTAAAGACGAGGTGAATATTAGATTCTATATGAGGAGAAGAGCTGGAGGTAGTCTGCAGTAACTAATGGCACCCCTCGGTGGAGCTCTGCCAAATAAAATCAAATTGCAGTCCTTTGACTGTGATGCATCGTGCCAAAGAGGAACGGAGGATGGAAGGGCACAAAAGCATAAACGCCAGTGTAATGGAGAGAAAGAGAGGGAGCAGAGAGGAGAAACAAAGCAGTTTCGGGTGGAGGAGATGTAAAAGGATTAACTGTGTAATCTAATCACAGCAGATAAAAGATAAGAAAACACTACATCAAAGTTCTGAAGAGGACCTGGAAGTGACAGGCAGCAAGGCGAAAGAAATCTCCGTTGTCAATCTACAAGAGATAGCGGCCACTGGAAGACAGGAAGAGACCTACACGTTTATATCCGCTCAATGAAAAAGCAAATGGACTGCTATACTATCACTTCTATCACAGGTCTTAACTGTTACAGTTGGAAAGTTGGAACGTTTCAAAGAGAATTCGTTGTGAAAATCTGGACAGAAAGTATGACATTTAAAATAGTAAACTACTTTATTATTATATTATCAATATTTAGGACTATATTTTTCACAAAGGTCTTTTTTTTAAATGTTTTTTAAAGTCTCTTATGCTCACCAGGGCTGCATTTATTTGATCAAAAATACAATAAAAACAGTAATATTGTGAAATTCCAATATTACAATTCAAAATATCTGTTTTCTATTTTAACATATTTTAAATTTAATGTATTCCTGTGATGGCAACGCTGAATTTTCAGTACTCCAGTCTTCAATGTCACATGATCCTTCAGAAATCAAGCTAATGTGCTGATTTGGTGCTCAAAATACATTTTTATTAACATTATCAATTTTTTTATTTTATTTATTTTTTATTTTTTTGGAAACCAAAGGATTATTTGATGAATAGAAAGGTCGAAAGAACAGCATTTATTTAAAACAGAATTATTTTGTAATATTATAAATGTCTTCATTAATTCAACGCCTCTTTAAAAAAAATAAAATAAAAAATCTTACTGACCCCAAAATTTTGATCGGTAGAGTACATTATTTATGTGCTCTTTCAGCCACCAACAGAGAGAAAATCCAACAAAAACTTTACAATAGACCCATTTGTCTCAATATGCTCCAAATAATGTTTAACCTTGAATCACTCTTTGTCCAAAAACCCAAGAGTAAAGTACACTCTAATAAAAAAAAAGACAATCTGACAACTGAAGACTAAAAACATTCACATACAAAATTCACTCCATACCTGCCATGATGCCAGTTTCAGGTGTCAGTGCAAATGTCAAGTACATATTTGCTTTGATTTTCTTTTAACTCGGGTCTTAGCTGTGTACCATGATGGAAGCCTACATGCATTTCACCGATCCAAGCTAAAAACCTCTTGAGCCATAATAATTGTCATATTTGCATTTCTATATCTATGTAAATGTATCGGACAGCGTATGTGGGCAAATCACAATCATTATACTCAAACAAGAGAAATGATAATGCAAAAAAACAGCTACAAAGAAAATGAAATCAACCATTTTTGCTGTTTTACATATAGAAGGTTTCACATTCCATATTTCTTGTATGCTTTATATGTTTTTTTTCCTTTGTTTTGTGTTACATATTGTGTCTTTGTTGTGTGCAGAACTGTCTGTACTGTCAATGTTCTTAAATCTAAGCTTCATCAAAAACATTTTTATATCCAGTGAATCTGGTGTAATAATAACTTGACCTGTTGTCTTCTACCTTAAAAGGATAATTTGCCCCAAAATGAATATTCTGCCATCATTTATTCACCCTCATATCATTCCAAACTTGTACAACTTTCTTTCTTCAGTGAAAGAAGATTTTTGAAACTGGAAAGTTTTTTTTTTTTTTTGTACAATAAAAAATCAAAAGTCCAGTGTTGTTTTGGACCCCATTGATTTCCATTGTATCACCAAAACACATTTTTGTGTTCTGCAGAACAAAGTAAGCCACATGTTAACAACACGAGGGCAAGTAAATTACAGAATTATTAATACAGAAATATCCTTTTAATTTGATGACCATGAAGTCACATTCATCTTAGCCACTTTGTTAAATGTGCTAAAAAAGTGTCTGATGTTAACCACAGTGCATTCAAAGGAGGGAAACTTTTGGTGTACTATTGATGCACAGGTAGCCGTGTAAACAAATCATCTCACTCCTTGCCAAAGGCATCCTTCAGTCCTTTGGGAGCTGCATGCAAACAACAGACCTGTTTAGTAGTCTTTACTTTTAAAGTCTAAGCAAACAGATTGGCAGGTGTTAATTTTCTTGGAACAGGTTATTATGTGTGCTATAAAAAGAGAATGGAGAGGGAGGAAGAGATGAATAAGCAATGACGTGAGAAAAATAAAGGTTAGCAAGAATGAAAGTGACAGAAAAATAGTGAAGGAGATTTCTATGACACATAACACCATTTGAGTGTAAGTGTTGTCCCCTTTTGAGAGAACAAGCTTGTGCTGTGCAGTGCTGTACAGCCGTGCTAAATGCTCTGGTGGGAGCTGTCCGTGGTCCTAATTGGAATGCAGCTGGGGATTGCAACTAACTCCAAGAGTCAAATGAGAGGCTGATGGCTACATTCAGACTAAACATTTAGTGTTACTTTGTTCTCTTGGTACAAAATATGTCTAAAAGGCCTTTGTTTGCTAAGGCAGATTTTGAGTCGTTTATAAAGGCAACCAGTGGAAAAGATGCAATGAGCAGAGCTGGAGGGGAGCTGTCCATGGTGCTGAAGTGTCATTGAACTCCACAATCTGCTCTGAGTGATTCCTTCAAGTCTCCTTTAAACACCTGTTGCTGCTCAGCTGACAAATGTATTGTGCTTACATAGCACTGGACCTTAGCTTAAAAAAAAAAAAAAAAAAAAAAACACAGATAAAAAAAAAGAGAAGACTGTTTCAAAACAAGAGTGCACAATCTCTGCTTGGGTTTCAAGGGAGCTTGAAATGTCCTCCCTAGCGTAATTTCAAAAGTTACAAAATTTTGTACATTCAAACAACCAAAGGGACTGTCCAAAACTGAATACATATAGCAAGCTCTCTCTGACATGATGAAAAGATTTCTCTGCATGCTTACAAATTCTCGTGTTCAATAGAGCCTTACACAAAGTTGCATCATGGAAATGCATCGGTTTCGTGACTTTGACCATTTTATGAAGTCAAGTGTCATTGACTATCAAAGATTTTGGGGTGAGGAAAATAGGATTGAGCCAAACATCCATGATGATGGGTTGTTAGTGATATTATTTGGGTAAAATATGAAAAACGTTTCATCGTGAGCACTTAAATGTCTCCAGAGCAGCAACTTCTGAGGCTGAGGCTGAGCCAGAGCACGATTACCCAAATCACTTTTGGAAACAGAACAGAAACAGATTAATGAGATTCTTTTTTTTATTATTTATTTAATTTATTTATTTATTTATTTTTAATTCAAGTTATATATATATATATATATATATTTTACTTTTGACAAGATGAAGACCACAAGGTCACAAAAAAAAAAGAAGAGAAGAAATTATTATTTTATTTTCTAAGAAAATAACTGCCGTCTGGGATGGTCGGAACTTTAGGCTAACACATAAACATGAACTGAACTGCATTAAAATAAACATAAGACAATTTAATATTCATAAATTAGAACAAATATAAGAATTAATAACTTCTTTAAATAAAACCTAAATTAATGTGATGATTAAGATTGTAAGGTGATTTATACTATTTACCACAAAAACATCAGGTTTACAATATTTTACTGGCTATGCACATTGCCTTGTTAAATTTATAAATGTTTATATATATAAATATTAAAATTATTATACATCTAAATAAATATATTCTATTTTACAGTAAAATTACATGAATATTCTCAGAAATATTGTCATATGTACCGACTATATGGTAAGGTAACCAAAAACGGGTCGCGTTGTACATTTTCCGGTTAAAACTGTTTACATTTTTAAGAACATTTCATGCAATTTAATGTATATACCCTGTTCTCAATCAGCAGTTTGTCAATATGCAGTGACCATGCAGCTTACATGATGAGTTCAGCCATGCCCCAGTAGCTGAAGAGGCATTAAATTTGCATTTCCTTCTAGCTAGAAAAAAGCCCGTTTTATTTCACCAGTCATAGCTTATGCGCTAACACGAAAACTCTAAAAGGCTTCCAAGATATACTCGGTTTATTAATGAAGCATGAGAGACTCCACTGCTGGCTCTGTGTAAGCGCAGCTATTCTGAAGCTTTAGTGCCGCTCAATGGAAAAACAGGGAAACTGCTTGACGACTTCGCGAGCGCTTTCCGGACTCGGTCAAAAACGCAGAACATTCTGCTCGTGATATTACTTATTCGAAACCGTTAAATAACATAAAATGTCGACTGGCTTTGTGGATTCGTTTACCACTTTTATCATCACGTCTTAAGCAACATCAACTCTGAGGAAAACAAGGCTTGAATCGCAGTAGCGCGAGAGTGTTCAATATGCTGCTGAATTAAAGGGATAGTTCAATCAAAAATAATGTATAAAATTATCTGGCATAGGCCAATTTAGACATTTGAGTTATTTTGCGTTATTTTTCGCTTACGTGGAACAGAAAATGAGATGTTAGAAAGACAGTTACGGTGTCAAGAGGGAAACTATAAATCCTTTCAGTGTATATCATGACACTTGTTTTTAGCTAAATTTGGGCTTAAAACCAATCAGCACTCTGACTACAACTTCCCTTCAAGGTAAATGACGTATGGATGGTTGGTTGGGAATGCCATAATTTCAAGAAACGCAACAAATAGGCAAACGATCCCTAGGATAGCTAATGACTTGGCTGATGCAAAGGACATATTATAGACGGAGGAAGATATCCTATTATGGTAAAATAAATGTTGAAAATAGCGCAGAGTCAAAGACCTGTCTCGTTGGTATGAAACCCCTCTCTCTCCAGCCTCCACATACGCCCCCCTTCCTCCCAAACTCACTCATTCACTCTTGGCTCCCACACTCACGAAATCTTGCGCCACACACACACACACACACTTATATATTTTCGGAAATGGTTCGTCTACATCTTTATCCATTAACCCATTTTACCTTAAAACTAAAGAACCACTTCTTGCGCACCCACCAGAAATCCAACATCTTGCTCTGAGGTGTTATTTAAAGCATATAATGCAACATATTATGCCAACATGGGGCAGACCAAGGTTGGCAAGAAATAACACCAAATACACTATGAAAAGTACACAAGGCTGTTTTACATCGAAATACTTTCACGCACAAATAAATTGCACACTTGGCTACTGTATGTACAACCTCTTCATGTTATTGACTGCTATGTTTCTCTAGTGAGTCTGCTGCTTATATCCATTGATGTCTGGTAGATCCGTATCAATGAAACGCATGACCCAACATTAAATGCCATAGTGTTGGCACAGAATTGACAATGGCAGCACTCCATCCACATGTCAGGGGTAAAAGGGTCGCATATGTAGCCTCCGAGAGGGTTGCGCGCACGGCAACAGGACCACATGCAGCATAACGGGAAACTCACCCTTAACCGATGCAGCCAGCAGCCCCATATAGAAGAACAGCACCCCGCTCCAGTGATGCGCCTGTACTCCCACCTTCATTAGCGCAAAAATCCTTATACCATCCAGTTTCCTCGTCCCGTTATATGTACATCTGCACTCTGTCCTCACGAGTCCCGTTCTGTCAGGATTCAAAGAGGCGCTCATGGTGGGCTTTTTTTTTTTTGGCAGGCACGGTTATCAGATGGTTTTAAAAGGAAGATTCACTTGGTGTCGGCGCTGAGAAAAATCCCAGTGCATGGAGACTGGACCCTCGCAGCTGGACTGAACCATCTCAAGCAAGCCGCGGGGTGAGCGGATTCTAATAGACGCGTTCTCTCCTAAAACCTGAAGAGCTGATAATGTGAACTGTACCTGGTGTTTTCAAGCTCACGAGAACGACGGATAAAGTCTGGAAAGCTATTCAAACGGATCATGCGGCATACGCCCGT
The DNA here is from genome assembly GCA_036784905.1 of Acrossocheilus fasciatus. Classification (NCBI taxonomy): domain Eukaryota; kingdom Metazoa; phylum Chordata; class Actinopteri; order Cypriniformes; family Cyprinidae; genus Acrossocheilus; species Acrossocheilus fasciatus. The sequence continues at coordinate 19,138,371 of CM071956.1, read as the reverse complement.
ACACTCCCCCACGCGCGCGTTTAAGTTTATTTTCCAATTTATACAACGCTGAAAATCCACGTTTCTATCTTTCTCCCAATGAGTCACTGTTAAAGGAGCGCTAGGATACACTCGCTGTCACCGCCCACTCGTGGAAGTTTACAGCCTTCATCACTGTCTAAATCATTTCCAGGCGTGAAAATAATCGTTAAGGGATTTCCACCTCTGGGCTCACTGTTTCAAGACTAAAGCAAATGAAACGAAGAGCGCGACTGCAGAACGAGCTCACAGCATCTCTCTCTCTCTCTCTCTCTCTCTCTCTCTCTCTCTCTCTCTCTCTCTCTCTCTCTCGCTCGCTCGCTCGCTCGCTCCTTCACTCTCTCACCTTTCCAAAGGTGTGCCAACTACATAAACACTTAAGTCTATGGTTGTAAGACTAGCCTGTATTTAATTTGCTTTGATTTGATTTGATTGCATGCATAATAATATAGCATAGCTAATATAACATAATATAATAAATATAATATAATATAATAACAGGCATATAAAAGTGAAAGACAAATTTATTGCTTAATACGCAATGAAAGACACACAATTTGCCGAGCAACAAACACAATGTGAAATATCACCATAGGTGAAATATCATCAACACCACTCGGTGTGTAGCCTAGTTAGGCATGAAGTGTTTTTTTTTTTGTTTTTGTTTTTGTTTTTTGTTTATTTTCAGTTTTTACTTTAATCTTAAATTTGGATAATTTTGTAGCGTGTTTTTTCCCCTCTCACTATAGCTAAATGTACACACACACACACACACACACACACACACACACACACACACACACACACACACACACACACACACACACACACATTTATTTATTATTATTAATTTTATTTCAGTTATAGTTTTTTTTTTAATTTTAGTAAATCGAGTTAAACTGAATTAAAATAAGAAATGTTGTTGCTATAACAGAAAAAAAGGTTTTATATTAGATATATTTCAATTAACGTTTACTTTATTTCAAGTAGTCTAGCATTATTTTTTCTTCCCGCGAAGACTCCTACATCCATTCAGGTGACGTAAATGATTTGTAGCTGTTTGCGTAATTGTTTTTGTTTATATTTGAAATTCAATACAATATTCAATCTAAACATTCCGAGGAAGGCAGACGCAAGCCACAAACAAGAAAATCACGATAAGAGAAACCTAAATTATCATTTTTTGTCTGGAGATACATATAAAATGTCTAAAAGACCGTGTGATTCGACATCTAGAACAAAACCTCGGCGTTTTTGGGACGCATTAGGTCCATTTCCCAGGTCAGTGTGGATTCATCCCTGTACGCCAGAAGACAGTCTGGACAGAGCCTGTGGTAGAGTGTTGAAGCGCTCTGTTCTGGCCAGCAAGGGAGTTTGGCCGCATTTACCAGAAAATGCACACGTGTTTACGGAAGACGGTAATATCCAGAGCTACAGAGGACATTATGGCAGTCTATCCACTCAGTAAGTAACCACAGATTATATGGGTTTTTACTTTTGTGGTTTAGTAAAAGAGTCTGTGTCGGATCCTACAGTAATTGAGTGTAAATACAATGCAGAATTAAAGCTTTACTAAAATAAGTCAGCTCTGAGGTGGCTCTGATGCTGCCTTTCTTCTGTGTAAACACTGTTATTACCATAGAAAATACAGTGTATATACAATATCATATCAATATTGAATGAAAATAATACTGTAGACAGATTCATATTTAGATAAATACGCATACATATTTCTATAAAGATTCTTATAAATGTGCACATTCACTAACTATTTAACCATTTATTTACAACAAAGTTTAAAGCTGCATAGATTGTACTTTTAAATAAAGCATCATCATCTTTGTAAAGGCCCTTTAAGTCAGTCTTAAATTGGACTGAAGATGTACAAAGTTTTACCATTGAAGAAAGTCGGAGACTGCTTCCCTATTGCGTGAATTACCGTATGCAAAATCTGGCCATGGCAGCCCATGTTAATAGATCTGCCATCTGTCCCCGGTGGTCCATGGAAACACCTACCCAGTCTATTTTAGGTAGACCACGTAGCAATGGGTAGATCTCCTTCTGGTGTTCGTTTGAACCCCATTGCACGGTAGCAATAAGAAAATCATGAAATATTCATACTTGGAGACAAAATATGCCCCATTTACAGCTGTAACATGCAAAGAAAATTCTCTGAAAGTTCATGTTTGGTTAATGGAGGGCTTGTTTACCTTTTTACATAAAACTATTTGGTACTTTTTGTGCTTTCAATGCATCCATCTCCAATAGTATCTATTTTGGCCTGTGAATATTTTCCCAACAGTATAACTTGCATTCACAATGCACTTACAGTTTGAAATAATGCATGCTTCTTCTTTTTCAGCAGTGCGGGGCATCAAAAGTTGGACAAGGTCATGTTAATGACTCAGCATAACATGACCCAGACTCTTCTGCAGGGGCATGTTGATGCCACGTCTCCATGTTTTCCTGATGATAGATGCAGACATGGTCATGAACCTGACAAGACTATAGAGATCATAAGCCAGGGAGAGGCTGACAGAGAAAAAACTGAGGAGTTTCTTCAAGAAATTCTACCTAAACAGGCCATTGGGAAAGCAGACATCCCTGAGGGGCCCTCAGATGAAGACTTTCCTCCACTTCCACCTCCTGCCTCACCACGGGTGGACAGGCCACCACAGCAAGCCCCTGTCAGTAAAAGTGGCTCCTGTAAAGCAACTGTCTTAAAAGGAAAACCAAACATCCAATTGCATGGTGGCAAACCACAGAGGGCTCAAAAACTAAATCAAAAAGAGCATCCAAGAGTCTCGGCTAAAACAACCCCAAAGATAGAAGCACAAACAGCCCAGGGCTTCATTGACCAACCTAGTTCCCCCCAAACAGAAAGTGCATGCAGAGAGAAAGTTATACTGGAAGAACAAAGTTCATTGCCAAGATGTTCCTATCTACCTGTGTTTGCAGACTTCCAAATGGCAGATGAGCAGATAATACCTAAAGATCACACATTTGAAGGTAAATACGATATTGACATTCCGTAACATCCCCACCACGCTCGTGTCTAATAATTTAAATCTAAATCTAAAACCTAATATATTTTCATTCATGCTCTTATGGTCATTTTAGTATCCAGTTCAGCTCCTAAATTTTAAATTAATCTGAAGTGCAGTAACAAGCAGGATGCAACACATTTTAATTTAAGGAGAATTGAAAGATATGTATATAAGTGCACAAAGTGTCATTTTAACTAAGAAATGTATACAGAAGCAAACTGATTTATATAGATGTAAACTTGCTGTTCTGATTGGGTGATCTGATCTGCTTAATCACATGTTAATTTAAAAACATCAAGTTAAAGAGCTAGCAAGGACTGCTTGGGTTGTTTCTGATAAATTCTGAAGAACAAGAAGACAGGAATGATTGTGTAATATTGCCAGCAGTAAACAATACGTTAATATTGAGTACCTTACATCTAGACACAATATTGCCAGTTTTAAGCCAACAAAAATAGCTTGATTTTTTAAAAATTGTTATTTAATTTTATTTTTTCCTGAGATTTTGTCAATAATGACAAATAGACAATATTTTTCAGAGTGTGTTTTTGTGCTGGTGCTGACTGGTTTGTCCTGTAATGGAGAAATTAAAAAATGAGATACTTTACGAAACTAAAAATGGCAGTAGATGGCGGCAAGTCTTAATGAGTCATTGAGTCATTCATTCAAACTATTCGTTCAAATGGCTGATTCATTCGGTCAATGAATCATTCATTTAATTGATTCATTCAGTTATGAAGCACCACTGTATTGCTCAGACATGCAAAACAGTCATGCAGTGGATTTATTTGGAAATTGTTATTGTCAAAAAGCAAAAACTGTAAAATAAAAATGTTAACTCGTTTACTTAGCTGTTTTATAACCTCAATATGACATTTGCAATCACGCAATCATGCAGATATTCAGAAAAAAGTAATGTCAGCTCATACATATTGTCGCCACCTACTGATGTAAAAATATAACCTCTAGAAAGAGTCACTAAATACACAAATTCTCATTTTATGGACATTTGCATGCCCTAAACACACATGAAGCACCACACTGCAGTTTTTCTCTTTATAAACTGCATTACTTAACGTATGTGTGTGTGTGTGTTGTTGGGAAATGCAGTGATGGAAGAATGAGCGGATACCACCAGAGTCATATCAACCTCTATACCAACTTATTGTACTGTGCAGCTGTGAGTTGTATATATTGCGAAATGACAAGTTTTTCAGTACAAGTAGTTTTCATCTTACAGACATAAACAGACATACTCATATTGGTATATTGTGTCTCGGTAGTTTATTCCAGGATAGCAATTATAGAAACACCATTTAAGGTAAGGGTTCCATAGCGATAACAATCAACCTCATGCCGTCTTGTCGGTTTGGGAGTCTTTGGTAGTGACACTGCACGGCACTGATATACGACTTGCATTAGCTCAGAGGGAAAGTGTTGTTTTTGTTTGCGAGGAAGGCTATGGATGGTGCTCAGTCAACGCTCTCCTCGGGGCACGAAAGGAGCTCCTCAAACCCAAAAAGTCACTCATTATTTTGAAAATGAAAAAACATAAAGAAGAGAGCATTGGCCCAAATCAATATATCCATTTCCTCTTGGTAATGGAATCCGTTTGTAATAGCAGTCTAAACACAATCGATTTGCAATCTTCATGTGTTCCCCCCCCCCTTTCTTTCTCTCCTGCCATCTCTTTTTCTCTCTTTACTTCTGCCAATGCTTTTGCATCCTAAAGGCCAAAGGGTATGTGCAGATTTAGATAGTTATGTGTGTATATTGCACAACAAAACAAAACAAACCATTTGAATGTTTGTGTATTTGCATTAAAAAGTATATATAGTTACAAATTTTGCATCAGTTCAATACAGTTACCCTTTGGGGCCCAAGAAAGATTTGATTATTATTTATTGATTTATTATTTATGCTAACCTTTACTTAAGCACTTAAAAAGGCATTGATGTTGACATAGTGCTTCATAAGTAAATTTTGTTTTGGTGATTTTCCTTTTATAATATGGCATATGGGATTTGCCTAGTATTCACGATCCTTGTGTATTAATCCTGTCACCTGTTCTTCCTAAGGTGGAGATGTGGAGTTGGGCAGGAGTGCAGATGGTGCCCACATGGCACAGACCCGGGCTGGCAGCAGTACTGGGAGCGTGCAGAATGCAGCTGGCCTTCTTGACAATGCCAAATGCCATATATACCACAAGGATGCCACTGTTGCAAAGACAAATGCCACAGGTCCAGGCTCTGGTGAAGATGATTCACTTATGTTAATCCTGTCTCTTATTGTTCATTCTGTTTCTCTCTCTGTTTACTAAGTGTTATTCTGTGTTTGGGATTACAGACATGTCAATGCCAGAAGATATGGACAGGATCCAGACTTGGAACAGCAGTGGAAGGTGTCCCCTACAAAATGCCCAGTTCTTTACAGGAACAGGTCATGGCCCATGGTCACTGCTGGCCAATTGTTTCCTGTGGTTCCCTGCACCTGAGGTACACCCAAAATTTGAGCATTTGCACTGTTGGCTTTTACTACGCTGTAAAAAAAAAATCTATAAAAAAAAAACAAAAAAAAAAAACAGCACCCTACTGAAAAAATACAGTAAAAAGTATTTGAAATTCATTTATTTCACGCTAAGTATACTACAAATAAATTTACATATTTATGTGCTTAATAAAATTACCCTACTTTTAGTATACTAAACTGGTATACTTAAAGTCTGCTAAATTGGAACAACTAATTTCATACTTAAAGGGATAGTTCACCCAACAATAAAAATTCTGTCATCATTTACTCACCCTCAAGTAGTTCCAAACTTGTATGAATGTCTTTGTTCTGCCAATCACAGAGGAAGATATTTTGAAGAAAGTTTGCAACCAGGCTGCTTTGGGGCACCATTGACTTCCATAGTAGGAAAAAAAAAATACTATGGAAGTCAATGTTACCCAGAAGTGCTCTGTTTCTCACATTCTTCAGAATATCTTCCTTTGTGTTCAGCAGAACAAAGACATTCATACAGGTTTGGAACTACTTGAAGGTGAGTAAATGATGACAGAATTTTCATTTCAATTCATTTTAGGGTGAACTATCCCTTTAATACACTTCAATTGTGTGGAAGTAGTGCTAAAGTTATACTAAAGATATACTGAAGTATATTTGATTGTGCTTAAGTGGAATGATTTCAAGTATACTTCAGGTAAGCATTAAATATCTTGTATTTAAAGACTGATGCTATTCAAAGATCATACAATCCTCATCAACAGTGACATTAAAACACATTTTAGGCTTGATATTAAGAAATGTGCATTGTGCACAAGTATAGTACTATAAATATTATCAGTCTGTAAAAATACAGCAAACATATTTACAAAACAACCTGTAAATTTTAATTTTCAATTTACAAAAAAAAATAAATAAATAAATTGGTAAATCCAACAGTCCATTTCTGCAGTTTCTCACCGTATAAGAAAACATCTGTTTTTACTGTAGCATTTTTAAAGTCTTTTACAGTTATAATTAAAATCATTTTTACAGTGTACAATGGTTTTTCTAAATGTGGTGAATGTGGGATGATTTTACTGGACACATAATCTGATGACCGCAGGACCTTCTCACTTCTCCTCAGGGATGATTAGTTGCATGGAAGTGTCTGAATGAGTTTGTGTATGATTAAAGCGAGAGCCACGTTAAGATGTTTATTATTTAGCACAAGGAGAGACTGAGATGTCAGTAGGTAACAAAGAACAAGAGGCCAATTAAACTGCCATATTTGATGCAAGTCCAAATTGTTGATTGAACATTTGTAGCAAGTTCAATTTAATTGATAGGTCATGCTTGTTATGATTATTATTGTTATGTTTGTTCTATTTTTTCTGTCGTGAAATGTGGTGCCACATGTTGCTCGAGACAAGGTTGATTACTTTCAAGAGTTTGAAGAAACTTTTCTGTTTCGTGACCAGCCCTGAAGTGCATTTACATGAACAGTGTGCTTTAAAACCAGGCTGTGTGCGGTTGCTAGGCTACACAGGTTTCTTGTTCTTGGGCAATTAGATTTTTCATCTAGAGCTATCAGGGAAACCATTATTTCATCATATAGGCGTAATTTTGGACTGGACAATCGTCCTTGTTGAATTTCTCAGTCTTAAATTATTTATTTGGTTGAAAGGGATGAGATTTTCGATACTGTTGAAAATTCTGAAATGAAACTGCTTTGGGCTCTGGGCTGCTGTTCTCCTATTTAGTTATAGTGCAGAGGAACAATAGCATTGAGGTGCTAAAAAAAGAGAAGAGATAAGAAAGAGATATAAAGAGTTGAATAAGTTCTAGTTTTCAACTTCTTAATTATGCGTTGACCAGCAGACAGACAAGGAAGTATATCATTACCGTGTTGAAATGTTCGTCAAGATGTTGCTAAGAGACATTCGCTGCCAAAAACAGAAAAAGATATGATTATTGATAGCACTGTACAAAAAGAGTTCATTGTGCTGTTTTGTCTTAAAGTAATAGTTCACAAAAAACTGACAATTTTCTGAAAATTACGTCTTTACAATCAAGGTGTAAGATGAGTTTATTTATTCATCATATGAACAGATATGGAGAAATTTAGCATTACATCACTTGCTCACCATTAGATCCTCTGCAGTGAATGGGTGCCGTCAGAATGAGAGCTCAAACAGCTGATAAAAACTTCACAATGATCCACAAGACTCCAGGTACCACTTAACTTAATGCCTTGAGAAGTGAAAAAAAGTCCAAAACAGTTTTAAACAAGTATGTTGGTGGATTTTGATGTGAGAGAGCATCACAATTTGTTTCTTACAGACATGCAACTTTTTACTTTACAAGACATTAAAAGATGGACTGGAGTCGTGTAGATTATTAGGTATTTATCAGCTAATAATCGGCACCCATTCACTGCAGAGGATGATCTATTGCTGAGCAAGTGGTATAATGCTAAATTTCTCCAAATCTGTTCCAATGAAGATACAAACTCATCTACATCTTGAATGGCCTGAGGGTGAGTACATTTGCAGCAAATTTTCATTTTTGAGTGAACTATTCCTTTAATGGCATACATAATCTTGTCATGCAAAATACAAATTAAAAACACTATTCAGCTATTTTGCAATGTTTAAAAAGGAAAAGGAGTGTTAGAGCTTTTACTTACACGTGGGTTTAAATTGGATCTGCTCGTATTGTCTCATCTTTTTCTTTTCATAGAGATCAGGACAGTCTGAAACAAAACTAGAAACGTTTTCAGTAAATTAGGAAAAAAAAACGTTTGTCACAAACCTTTTCAGACAAATGCTGCAGTGATGTCTTTCTAGCTTGAAAACCACAATGACCTGATAGAAAGATATTCAGTTGGAGACATAAACAGATCAGTTCTCATTTGCAGATCAGTTTTGTCCCTATTCCCATTTATTCAGTATATAGTCTTTAAATACTGCACAGAAACTAGCTAGTTTTTGAGAATGTGTGTGAAAGTGTGCATAAGTAGTAATTGCATAATATTCCTGTGGCACAGTTCTCATAAATATGTACTCTTTTGAAAAACCTTCACTATTTATTACGCTATACTTTTATCATCTCTTCAGTTTGCAAAACCCTAACAGGGCAACATGAAGATAGGATGTGCATAAAACATTTAGCATTAGTATTCAGTTCTAGTTGGCAGATTTTATATTGTACCTAAATGTTTAATGTCATCACTTCATGCATGGCCACCCTTGGTTTTGGTATGTAATTTTTATTAGACTCAAAACAAAACAATGTTTCTTCTTCTTCTTCTTCTTCTTTAATACGCTAAATGGATTGTTAATGAACTGTCATACAAATTGTTTATTTTTATACCTTTTTTTTTCATTATGCATCAGTAGCTTTCAAAGAAGCCTCTTGACAGCTCTTTCTTGAAACAGGTTCAAAATACATTATTGTTAGCATTTGAGTTTTGATCTATTTTAGTGTATTTTCACATCTTCTGCTTAATATATGATGTGGCTATCAGTATAACACTTAATAAAATAGCCCAGTTCCAACATTTATTTATGTACCAAGCAAAGCAGCTTCTTCAGACACATGTCACAGTGTCCAGGTACCAAACAAGGGATCTGAATATCTCTGCTTGCTGTTATATTGGCATTTTCTTGGCTCTACTCATTGGCCATTGATTTTACTCTCCTGTTCTATACTCTTATACACTTAGTAATTTATCTTCCTGTTGATTTTCCGCGTTGTAATCAAACCGTCTTCACTTTGCTTCTTTCAATCCCTCCATATTACATAACACTCCTTCCTTGCTTTGCCAGACACATCAAGGAACTTCCAGGCTTCATGAGGAGCTGCCCCTAAAATACAACAGTTGTTTGCATTTTTCCAAACTGCATTGACACTTTTACATATTTATGTATTTAATAAAAAATACCATGCAATTGTACTTTTAGTACACTAGACTGGTATACTTAAAGTCTACTAAATTGGAACAACTAATTTTGTTCTTAATGCACTTTAATTGTGCGGAAGTGCTGCAGTTCAACTAAAGATACTGAAGTATATTTGATTGTGCTAAAGTGGAACGATTGCAAGTACTGCATACTTAAATATCTTGCATTTAAAGACTGATTTTATTCAAAGATCATACAGTCCTCATCAATAGTGACATTAAAGCACATTTTAGGCTTAACATTAAGAATTATTGTGCATTATTATTGTGCATTGTGCAAAAGTAGTACTCCAAATAAAGTTTAATTCTAAAGTTAATGACTCTAAGGCCCCTGGTTTCACAGACAGGACTTAGACTAAGCAAGGATGAAGCCATAGATCAATTAAGACATTTAAGTAATTTTTATAAATGTGCCTTAGAAAAAAACATTACTGTTGTCCATCTTGACACAAAACAAAGGCACTGATATATTTTAAGATCAGTCAGTGCAAGATGCTTTCAGTTGAAACAGGGTATAAATGTCATGTGGAGTAACCGAGTAAAAGTAGTGCAACCAATAAAACTAGGTATGGCATATTTTCTATTTACCTAGAATATATTCATGTGTTATTAATAATATAATTATTTACAAAAAAATCAAGCTAAAAAGGATTTTTATTTTTAAAATGTACAAATTAATTAATTCATTAACATAAAACTTTTGGACAGCTGATCACATACGATTTTACAAGCTGAATCAACCTTGTCATAAAACGGTCAAATGATCTGATATTTAAAGATACATATTGATCTTGACACTGTATATAATCAAGAAATACTTTATAAAAGAAATCATATTAGTAACAGATTTTACCAAACTTCTTAATACGGTTTCTGTTACAGAATACGGAATTTCATCCCTTTATTGAGGATAAATGAGGTTACATTTTAACAATGTCCCCAAATAATATAAAAAATTAATATGTTAAATTTCATTAATTAAAATGTCATTATTTGTATGAATTTCTTTAAATGCATTTTGGCAGATCACCAAAAATTTATGCCACCACATTGACCCTATCTGAATATTCTATTAGACAGGCGGCCGATATGCTATTGTCTTACCTTGTATGACAACTACAAAGTTACACTATATTCCCAAAATACTCTGCTGTCACGAGAACGGTTTCTTAACGTGTCAAGCCCTTCACAACCTTACCTTACGGAACAATGGTCACAGATGTGAGGATGAATAGATGAGGAAGACAGAAGTGAAGGGCAGACAGATGAGCATTAGGGTGCGTGTGTGCGCGAGCGTTCGCAGCACAGTAGCGGCTGACGATCATGTAGCCAGCGCTGCGAGGGGAACTAATTGAATATGGGAGATGCTATTTGTATGACTGTCTCTGGTGATGGATGCCCCTCATAAGAGCCCTGAAATTCGAGATCATTCTTCAATCTTCAGTCTTCAGTTATCTGCACTTTCTTCCTCTTTCATTCCCCACAAGCGGTTTGTACCATTTGTTTTCACTCTCCCTTCATCATACTTCACGTTTTATCATGTAATCATTAATCACATGTCAGTAACATGACTGGAACACGGGAGCTTGTTTCTGTCCTCAAACGGCATGCAAGGGTGCAATGAGGGCAAAAGGGGCTTATTAGCAATGCATTATGGGAAGCCTGCCCAGAGGACGCAATAATTGTGGACACCTCTGCACCCCTAAGCACCTGTGGAGGTGTGTATGAGCGGTGTGTCGTGGCCTTGGAGGCCGGTGGCTGTCTGAATGAATCAGCACTTTGCAGTAATCTGACGGTATTATTTAGTGAGGCGTTTGGCTTGGCCGATGGTAGTTAAGTCACGCTGGTTATTGTGAATTATGAACCCCTTTCTTTGACTCGCACCCAGCCATTTGTATTCATAATTTGCATTCATTCATCACACCTTAAACTTTGTGGGCTGTGTAAGTACTTTAGGTGTGTGTGACTGGGAGTCTCTGTTGGTGTGTATGTGCTGGTAGACTTGCTTTATAAAGATATATTATCTGTGTGTAAAAGGAGGTAAATGGAAGATTGGGGTAAAAGTCATTTGGATACTAAAACAAGATAATCTTATCAAGTTCAATCCTTAGGACACATTTTTAATAGATTTCTAAGTACAAGTGTTCCTTAACTAGAGAAAGTTTTGGCCCTGAGGACAATACAGTGTTTTAAAACACAATTGGTTGTGATCAAAATTTTACATACACTTTTTTAACATAAGAGGGATCATATGAAATGCATGTTATTGTTTATTTAGTACTGACCTGAATAAGATATTTCACATAAAAGATGTTTACATATAGTCCTCAAGAGAAAATAATTTTAAAAAATGACCCTATTCAAAAGTTTACATCCCCTTGATTCTTTATACTGTGTTGTTACCTGAATGATCCACAGCTGTGTTTTTTTTTTTTTTTTTTTTTCATGAGTCCCTTGTTTATCCTGAACAGTTCAACTGCCTGCTGTTCTTCAGAAAAATTCTTCAGGTCCCACAGATTCCATCATCCTTTGCATATATTTGAACCCTTTACAAAAATGACTGTATAATTTTGAGATCCGAGGGACTCATACGCAACTATTATAAAAGGTTCAAACGGTCACTAATGCTCCAGAAGAAAAAAATGATGCATTAAAAATGATGCATTCAAAAAAAAAAAAAAATTGAATTTGAAGATCAGGTGAATTAAACTAATGTTTCTGAGAAACATGTATCTTCTGTAGCTTCTAAAGGGCAGTACTAAATTTCTACTATTTCAACTAAAATTCAACTATTATTTTCTCCTGTGGACTATATGTAAATGTATTTTATGTGAAATATCTGATTCAGGTCAGTACTAAATAACATGCATTTTGTATTATTTGTCTTATTTTGGTGAATTAATTAACCTTTTACAAGTGTATGTATAATTTTGACCACATGTTATTTATTTAACTGCATGTATTTATTTAAAAAAATCCCACTATATCTCAAATCATTATATTTAATAGCATTCTGTAATGATGGTGGTAGAAATGCCATTTTAAACATAAAAAATAAATTGTAAATTTTTTTTTTATAATAATAATAATGATGATGATGATGATGATAATTTATGGATAAAAATGTCATAAAATATTGAATTGGTTTATGTTCATTTCACTATTTGTTATAATGTTAAATAAGTAATTCTTCAGTTTTTTATTATGAATTAATTCTTAAAGTTGGATTTTTGAATCTGGGACAAGGGTAAAGCAAAATTAATACAGGGAATTTGAAAAGAAGCAAAAAATGAAGGTATGACACATGGTTTTAAGACTGTTTAATGTGACCTTCAAATAAAAAATGATGAAATGAAAATTGTATAAGAAAAATCAACCCTTGGGACATAAAAGGACAAAAAAAAAACCTGTATATGGTTGTCAAGGGAGGTGGAAACAATCTGTGCATCCCTATTCAAGAAGAACATGATTACGACTCACTATAAGACTATGTGTAGAAGTGGGGATAACAAGCTAGCAATCATTCCCTTTCTTAATACATTTTCAAGACAGCAGAAAGGTTGAGACTGAAATGTTGTCTCCCTGAAATGCCAATCAAAGCAGCACAAGTTTTCAACAGTTATAGGTAAACATATATATTTAACTCAGAGTTTCATTTCACATTAAACTTTTAAGGTAAAATAAATACGTTTGCACTTTCCACTGCCTCTGAACTTGTGTACGTTCAGCTGAATAATTTATAATGGCTCAGATTTTGTGCAGGGTGAATCCTGGTTTTTGAGAAAACAGATACAAAGGAGTGTCTGTGTGAGTCTCAGATCAGCTGTGGAGTAACAGCTGAAGTGTTAGATGCTCTAACAACAGGAAGTAAATGTATTACCTCAGCGACACTGTCACATTCATGTGAATACAATATATGGCTCTGATGATATTTATGAGATGGGGGAACTAAAAGGGGAGGTATAGGCTGCTTTAGATCGAACCGCTTTGATGTCGTGTCACGACTGTGAATCTGGGGTTTACACATCTGAGGTGCAAAGAGAAAATAAAATGAACATCCTCTCTCACATAGATGGGAAACAGAAAAGAAGGTTATCTTCTCTTTATGCTTATTTTACAGAAACAGTGACATTGTTTAGATGAAAAAGATTGAAAATTGGTGAGAGATTGCTTCAGAGAGTAGTTTGAAGTGCTTTGTTTGATGTAAATATCACATGCTGTTTTTCATTGTTACTCAAACCAGAAGAAATCCAAAACAACACTGCAATGTTTCAAGTCTACTAAAAATTCTACATTCATTTAACCCTTATATTCTGAGTGAGAATCCAAGGCCTTTTAATAGCTTCAAAATATTTAACATTGAAGCATCAGGTTAATATTTAATCACTTTTCTTAATCTTATGAGAACTAATTATCAACAAAACTTGATAACATGCATCCCACGTTCTCTATTAAAAAAAAAAAAAAAATGTAACATTACTTTGGAGCCTCAAAGACGTCTGGTATATAATATGAATAAATGCAATTAATGTTTTATGTTACTATTTTCTGACCAGTGTCCACACTCTTATACACTCAAATACACTATTATTGCAAGTATTTATTTTTATTTATAGATTATTTGTGTTTTTCTACAATGTGATTTACTAGTCAAGTCAAGTCACCTTTATTTATATAGCGCTTTAACAATACAGATTGTGTCAAAGCAACTTTCCAATATCAAAATAGGAAAATAGTGTCAATAATGTAAAATGACAAGATTAAATCCTCAATTTTCATTAGTGTCGGACTTACCAGTCCAGTTTGTGGTAAACACATTATAAACGCATTATTACACTACTTACTAAAAATACTTAATATTGATTAGTCAGCAGTGCCATCCATTTATTTTTATTTTTTATTTTTCCCCCCAATAGTCATCAGGAACAGCTCATTCCTGTGTTGCTCATTTCATTCTGAAAACTCACTCTTTTTTTTGTTTGTTTCATACAAACAGGCCCCATCTTACATCTCAGGGATCCTTCTGTTATTTTGCGATAATTACAGACTGACTGTACTGTTACGTTTTACAAAGCTGCCAAACTGGTTTTGGATTAAGTCAGATTTTAAAAAAAAAAAGAAGAAAAAATTTGAAGGGGGAAAAAAAAGTTTAAAGTTTTTCATGTAAAATTTTCTTTTTTTAACTCTTTTAACTTATTTTTATAAATTATTGTACACCTTGTATTCATTCTTGTCATTTTGTTTCATTATTAATTGACAAATAACCTTAGAGGCAAAACCATTTACACATTTAAAAAAATACTTTACATACTGTAAATAAAAATTAGACTTTAAAATTATGATTATATAATTTTTAAAACTGATTAACTATGTTTTTTGTTGTTGTTGTTGTTGTGTTTTTTTTTTTACAATAAAATCTCATCACTGACTTTCATAATTTATATCTTCTGCATATTTGTCATACAGGTGGACCCCTTGCATATGGTTGTCAACCCCCTATTTTCCTCCAGTTTTCTGCCTCCCCCAGGATTTGGCCTGAATCCATACTATATTGTTGGAGACTTCTCCCTGTGGCCATATCAGCATGGCAACTAGTAAGAATGCAGTTTCACACCAGTTGAGATGACACCTCCCATTGCTAGGAAAATGAACATTTAACTGAAATGATCTAATGGCTCTTATTGAAACAGAAGCTGTAATCTCCAACACAATTTTTATTATACAGCCACATTTATTTATTCATTAATGTGTTGTGTTTTTTTCTTAATAATCACACTTTATTGATTGGAAGCTAAAGGTCAAAATGAGCAATTTCACTCAGAGCAGGCTGAGTAAAAGATATGACATGTATTGTCCTGCTATATTAAGAGCTTACAAGGATCAGATTCAATAATATTCATGTCATTTCTGAACAGAGACCATAATTACAGGCACTGAAACCATAATGGGAAAAAAAAAAACATAAATCACTGATATAACAAGACATCTATCGCTTTGCACGGTTGTTTATCCAACAGCTATACTACACACCTCTATTGTTGAATTAATGTTCATTCTCATCTTATCTTCCCTGCAGTGTCAATTTTCCAGACAATGTAAATCCGTCAGCAGCGGGCAGACAGCACTTCACGTGCCCGGCGAATGGTAAGGTTGATTTGCTCTGTTCTTTGAGGGGAAAATTGTAGCACAGTCTGCATCAGTGAGAAGGTGAGGTGAAGTGTGCTACACGATATTTCATGGGTCATCTGAGCTCCACAATGAAGCCCCCGCCAAGCAAAAACACGCTTGCGCAAGTATGAGAATGCGCACAGTGACGTTTGTAACCTTCCATTGTCTTTTTATAAGTGTGACTAGAGGCTAATTCCATTCGTGAGATGCGCCGCGTTGTGAATGACACATACTATTATGTTGCTTTTAAAGCCTTTCAACTCAGCACTTATGCGCTTGTCCAAGGTAAAAATTCCTAATTCTGCTCGTTCAGAGATGAAAGCCATTTAAAACGCTCTGCAGCTGAGTTGCAATGGGCTTGCAATTAAAGATAATGGGATAACATTTTAAGGAAAACATTGCAGAAGATGTTGTGCCAAAAAGTGAGTCATGTTTTCTTTTTTACACTAACATTATAAAAGTAAAAGTCAACAAAAATTTACTGTAAAAAGCTATTAACCTGAAATTAAGCGCTCACCGAAAAGGACATTGGTAAAAGCTACAGTTAGGTGCAAAACAAGGTACTTGGAATAATATCTCAACACACATTTGAAACAGCAAAACAGCATTCGTGCTCAAAAATGATTGTCATGGCCTTTGCTATATAGTGATTTTATCTCCACACTTTCTTTGTCACTCGTAGCAATCAAGGTTGACTCATTTGAGTACATCAGGAATAACCTTTTTATCAAGTGATAGCTCACACGAATCCCTCAGTTTATATGTGTTTGGCTTGTCAAATACCATTCTTTATTTGACGTACAAAAATACCACAGCTGTGTGTCTATAGAAGTTGAATTCTAGCTGAACTTCAGAACTTTTCAGGCAGACTCCAGAGAGACCATCATGCTACAATACAGCAAGGAACCACAAAAGGAATTTTGACAAGGCCAAATCAGTATGAGAAAAAAGTGAGGTATATACCACAGAACAATAAGATGAAAGGAAAGCCGTTGGTTGATATCTTTATGGTGCATCTAGTGGCGCTGTATTGCTTCAGTACGCTTCAATATGCCGTACAGTATGTGGTCCTGATTATTACGCCAGCGAGGAACACAAGAGCCTGTCTATCACTAGCAGTTTTATGATGAGTCACTAGCAATGAGATTTCTGCCTCTTCATGGCATCTGCTGCCAAGTGCTGCATCTGTGATTTCACATTTTTGGGATGCATTATAAAGCTGTAAATGTCCTTTCAACAGGCAGCCATAGAATGAGAATGATTACACTGCCAACAATTAGTCACTGCTGATTATCTGCAATCAGTTACAGTAATTATTACAATAGCAGTTATGTTAGGCAGGATCAGGGCAGACTTTTTGCCCTGGGACAGTGGGGGTAATGTTTCAGGGGCATGAAAATCAAGACCCTCTTTGCATGCAGTGTGAGCTGACAGCTGGAGCCCCTGGGGTCCGTAGGGCCCTTGGCACATCTAGTGCTAACTGATTATGGCCCTTGGGCCCCCCAGACCCTACTTTACTATTTGAATGCTTAAAATGTTATATAAAAATATACTTACTTTCATGTACAAGGACCAAATTAATAATAATAATAATTTATTTAATTAATAAAATATGTATTTATTTATTTATTTAACATTGATTTACCGATTAAATGCCTTTAATCAAACTATTATAAATATGTAAACCCCCCCCCCCCCCCCCGATTCTATTTTTTTATTTTTATTTTTATTTTTTACTCACCGATAAGTGTACTGAACCTGGAGAGAAACATTGAACTAAAGCTATCAATAGAATAATAATAGATAAATAAATAAAAAATAAAAAATCTCTTGGCAGCCATATTTCCAAATGTTTTCTGACCAGTCAACAGAACATGGATTGAAATCATAATAATGTAAAATTTGGTACATTCTTCTATTTCTTCTTATGTATTTGTCTCATAATAATATTTAAATATTTAATATTTAAAAAAGTAATACTATTAAAAATAGTATTAGTAGTATATATGCATTTGCATTTGTCTCATAACAACAGCAATAATACTAATAATAACAACAATAAAACTAACAATTTTTTAAACAATAATAATAATAATAATAATAATTATTATTATTATTATTCATAAAGTATTTTATGATATATGTTTTCTTTTTTCTGTAAACTACCATAACTCCTGCAATGGCAACTCACTTCTTGCAGGACGGGAGACTCCAAAAACATGTACCCATAATGTGGCCCTGAGCAGGACAACATCACGTCACAATGGGAATCGTTGTAGCATCTTTTCAGACAAAGTGCCCTTTTGGCCTTACTTTTTGAGTGTTTCTCTCTGAACAAAAAATTTCATCATCATGCACACAAAAGCACACACTTGATCGCTCCATCTGCAGCGGGACGCTAATAACCCGGAGCGCAGATGCGCACCTGAACAGCGGCCGTGACGAACTGAGCATGCGATCAATCAATAATACAGCGCCCTTGCAGTGCTGCTCAGATCGTCTTCCCCCTGCCCTCCAGTGTCTGAAATATTTAAAGCGCTTGACATCAAATGAATACATTAATTTTAATTGTGCACATATCAGCTCTCGATCGGTACAAGCTGCAAGATCTCGTAAGGGACACTGCTTTTCTCTGCATCTCGGAGGAAGTGTGTAAATCGCACACACACACACACACACACACACACACACACACACACACACACACACACACACACACGTGCGCGTTGCTTTGGCCTTTTTAGGCTAGATGTCTATTCTAAATTAAACAAAGTTTACTTGCACTCCCCTGTTCTCAGCCCACCTGTAAAGGTTAGATTTAAGAGCTTCCAGCATTGTATAAAAGAAATTCACAAACATAGAATTACATCAGAACATGCTAGGAAAAGTTTCACAACTTCATGATTTACCCTCTCAAAATGCAACTCCAAATTTTTACATTTTATTTATTTATTATTATTTAATTTTTTTTTTTTTTTTAATTGCCAAAAAAGTATTTTTAAAATCATTTAATTATTTATTTTTTGAAATATGACTTTCAGACTTTTGGACCTCACTGTATATTTTATCTATTTATTTATTTTTTTGGAAGAAATGTAACCTATTTTCATCTGAAAGTTTGACTAATCCATTTTTCCCCTATGCTAAGAAATTTTTCCAGACCCCTTAAAACAGAGGATCCACCTATTTTAGGTGATTCACTTGGCAGTTAATTTATGTCTTCAATCTTGTGTTCCATCTATTGTTCCAAAGAATTATTTAAGAGTAAAATCTTTGAATTTGAAATTCTTCTGTTTTTCTCATTGCAGTTCCTCCAGGGTTCACATCGGCAGATGCCTTCACATTATTCTGACCACCTGTTTTGTTCTACTCTTTGTTGTTTTGGCTGTTTTTGTTAATCATAAGTTGTCATGTACTCCATATTGTATATGGATAGTTTTAATAAAGCAGTTACCTCAGATAAAAATGTGTTGTGTGAGCATTTTATCTTTAAGCATGTAGCCTTTTCTATCTGAAGGCTGCAGTTTGTAGGTCTGCCACACATACAACAAAATCATAACATAAAGGTAATTTACTGAGAGGAAACAAGATGGAAATAAATCATAAATAGACATTGAAAAAAGATTAAAGTATGTCAATAGCAGATTCAATACAGATGTTATTAAAAAGCCTAAGTTATATAATATGTATCTAAATCATTGCATCTCCACTGTGGAATATAATGCATATTTCATCATGCAGATTAAATATTTAGGATGCATATAATTTGATATTCTCTTCCTGGGGTTTTTCCTGTCTACTTGCAATGAAGTTCCTGTCTAATTTTTGTTTTGTCATTTGTTTATATGTTTCTCTTTGATCAGTAAGTTATAAAAATGGAACATACGATCATTACCTGTTGGTGCCAAACAATATCACACAGTCTAGAATGCTGTTGTTTACTAATATCAGCACGGATGTTAAGTTAATATTGAATAACTTGAGTAAGATGTTAGACACAAAAATGGCCAGTTACTTGTTTACAGACACTTCTGTGGCATTGTTTGGAGCAGTTTTTATTGGTAGAGCGAAAACTGTTCCAAACAAAGCCACAGAAGCATCTTTAAACAAGATGAAGTCTCTCCTAGTGTTTCTGAATAAATCTCTTTGAGTAAACAATTAAATGAATCAATCATAAAGGTGGCCACTTATGTATTCCTGAATGAATTAGTGCTTCTGACTCAATCAGCTGAATAAATGAAGGCGCAATCAATAGAAGAATGTCACTTGTTGCCACCTACTGGCTCAACAATGTAACAAGCAAAAAGAGTCTGAGAAAAAACAACAACAACACCAATAATGCAAAGACTGACATAAACAAGGACAGAGTGATTTAAATATTCAAAAGTTTCAAAGATGTTTCCCGTTCTTTTATGTTTTTTCTATGCAAATGTGCTAGATGATTTGCACTGGGTTCTCGCGTCTTTTGTGGCGTCTTGCGCATGGCATGACAAAAACACGGCGTTCAAAGCTAAAATAGACTGATCATTTAAAACATGCATCTCGAGTCCCACATCTCACATTTTTGCATTCCACTGCGTTGTTGTTTTAAAATCGTTTTTCTATGTGAACAAGCACTACACAGACCTTTTTGACCGCTACGTTCGTGCCTTTTGCAGTATGATAAAAACGTGGTGCATGCTCATGTTAAAATAAGCTAAAGTTTTTATTTAAACAAATCTTGATATCTTGCATTTTTTTCCTCATTCCATTGTCCCAGTCTCACGTTTTTCGAAGCAGAAACAATCAAATACGAGGATCGGAACTCATTTAAATGGCACGTTATGTATCATTCTGACTTCTTATGTGTGTTGCACAGAAGTAAGGAGAAGAGGTTTTCAAATAAAATATAGATTTTTAAATATGAATAATGATTTTTCTTTTTTTCTTTTTTTTTTTTCAATTGAATAATTGTTTAAAACCAAGAGGGCAATCTCACCATGGAAACTACATATTCACTATTTATTATCCAAATGACGACTTCTTACCAATATAGTCATTTCTTCAGGCACACTTTAGAGGAGGAGGCAGAGGCAAAGCCTGAGAGAGCGAAGAGAAAGGAAGAAAAACAAAATAAGAGTGATGTGTTTTGCCCTATATGCCTTTATCAGCAATGCCCACTCAGTATCCCTGGCTCCTGCGGCCTCATAAAAGCATTAGACAGTGTGAGTGAAAATATGTGTGTTAGGCTCCGCTCTTTTCAATCATAACTCATCAGAGATCAGCCTCAAAAACAAGAACAAGAGCAAACGCGCGGTGCAGAAAACAGAACGGAGACGGCAGGCTCTGGGAGAGAGAGAGAGAAAGAGAGCAGGCCGAGGTGAATAACTTGAGACTGTAGAGAGCATTCAATTAAGACCTGAACTGCAGGCTTCATTAAGCGTGAGAAGGCAATGAAAATGACCATCCATCAAAGCGAAGTGCTTGGGCCAAGGCAGCCTGCAGATACAGCCTCTGTGATATGCTTTTATGACAGTGCAGTCCAGCCAACTCCCAGAATGCACAGTGGAGTACCGTGCCGCCACACTGTTCTTCAACATGAACTCTCTCTCCCGTTTTCATGTTCACACAGTTATTATCATTATTTTTTTAAGAACTGGTCGTCCCAAAGATGAAAGCTCTGTCATTTACTCACCCTCATGTTATTTTACACTCATACTCTCTTAAAAATAAAAACATTCTTGAGTGGCATCTGTAGTTCCATGCAGAACCTATGGAACACTTCCATTGCACAAAATGTTCTTTATGTTGGAAAAAGATTCTTTAGGTTATTAAAATGTTCTTTACAAATGGTAGTTCTGTGGCATCACTGTGAAACCTCCTTTTGGGATCTTTATTTTTAAGAGTGTATAACTTCTTGGAACACAGAAGAATATTCTGGTAATTCTTTCCCAAGCCATTATAATAGAGTAAAAGCTTCAAAAAGGACACAAAAGCAGCATACATGAACCATAAAAGTTGCATACAAGTTCTTGGAGAAAAACAGAATAAAAATTAAGTTGTTTCACTGATAATCTTTCTCTCCAGCCATTGCAAACGGGTCGATTTCATTATAGAACAGAATCATTATAGTTTGTAAACGAATCAGACTGGTTTTGAGAAGCCAATCATCTGATTTAACAAAAAGATTTGACTCAGAAGAATCATTTATGAATACTTCACTAAACACCAAGGTGAACTTTTTTTTATCTAGTGTTTCAAATTGAATTTCCTCACATAAAGCTATCGTATGGCTTTTGAAGACTTGGAATACAGCGCATGAGTTGTACTGCCCAGTTTTATTATATATTTATAGTGTTTTTTTTTGTTATTTCGAAACTTTAAAGTCCCAGATCACATTCACTTTCATTACACTAAAAAGAGTGTCCATGATATTCTTCAAAAATTCACCTTTTATGTTCCACAGATGAAAAAAGAAAGTAAGTACCATGGGAACCAACAAGAGAAAAATATGACAGATTTTTTTCTGTGAACTATTTCTTTTAACATTTTTCTCCCAATTCTAAGTCTCTCAACTATTTGATTCCCACTCTTCCAGTCTTGTTTCCACATTTCCAGTGCTTCAAATTTTAATTAAAAGCATCAGCGAAGGATTCAGTTGAAATACATAAACCTTGAGACATTATTAAGAAATTTTAATGATGTTATACATGATTCTCTTTATTCTCACAACATATCGACAAATAAAAGAGTGTTTGCCAGTGGGTGCCTCTGCCTAACGCTGTGGCGGAATAGCGTGAGGTGGTCGCTGAACATCAAGCGTTTTTCACGACATGAACCTGAACACAAACGTCGTGATCAGAAACAGAGCCTGGATTACACACAGTCCTCACAGGCCTTTTCACTCGCAGATGGAGAGCGCTCGCGGGCGTGAATCTGACTGCAATGCCTTTCTCATTCTGGAATGACTGATGGAGTTACTTTACCTCCCTCAATGCCTCCTGCCGTCTGACATGCAGAACTCTGACATGCAGGGAGCGTGTGGCCTTCTGTCATTTAAATCTTCATGTGAGCCTCCAGCTCTTCACAAATGCAATACCACAGCTCGCTGTGACATAATACGACATATCAAACCAGGGCCGCCTGCAGAATTTCATCTCAGGGTAAGCGCAGAAACCTGACCATGCTGCTTTGTGAAGTGCATACAAATTAAGCATGAATTGAATACCATGAAGTAATAATAATGAAAATAATAATGTTAATAGGCTTAATGTGCAGTCACATTTAACATTGTTTAGTGAATTTTAGTGGGTGAAATCAATAATTTCAATAAGAATCCACATGACTCGGGAATGCTTTTCCAATGCAGATTTTGCAACGGATTCAAGCTTAACCCGATCTCATGAAAGTGGGTATCAATAGCACGAGTTTATGTTTAGATTTGGCGTTCTATTTATAGGCAGAAATTGACTTGGCCTGCGTATTATGCAATGGGTAGGATTAGGGTTGTGGGGTGGATGCATATCATATGCACGAGAAAACTGCATATTATATGCACGTCAAACACGTGCGTATCATATGCATGCCAAAGTCAATTACTGCGTAATAGCATGATTTTCTGTTTGTATTTGGCGTACTATTTATATGCATTTTTTTAAGCCCAGCCATACAACTTCACACTAATAACAATAGACAACTGACCTTTTTTGGCCTTGAAATATCACTAATTGCAATTTCCAATCTAACAGGAAATGTTCTTAGAATGTTCTAGAAAGGTACTCTCAAAGTTATGAACAAATGTCCTTCCAGTAATGTTAATAGAAGAGTTTTTTTTTTTTTAACATTTAAATAACTGGACATTGTGAATGTTCAGAAATAATGTTTTCATTACTTACTACAAATTAAATAGAACATATTTTGTTATCTGGGTCTATAGTAATACATTATCTGCAATATATATATGGAGCTCACTCCATCATCACTTAAAGGAGTAAGGTTAAGATCACCAGTGCCAGAAGGGAAAAGGCATGAAAAATAAAGCTAATGTGCTTTTTTGATTTTAATATTGTAGTGAGGTCAAACTGACTTCAGTCATAATGGAAGAGTTAATCATAACTGCTAAGTTTTTCAATAAGAAGACAGCAGACAAGCTCTTGATGCTGAAGAGTAAATAACTGATTATTCATCCACACATCTCATTCAGAGCAGCACATTTTAGTGTCGCAAAGTAATTAAAATTTCACAGCACAGCACAGCAGTAGCTTTTGAGCAGATGTACATAATTGCCATCATATCCACATGTGATAGATATCTCCATAGCTCTGTCGTTTATGCTTTTCAGGATGCCTGCACATTTGAATTTAATATCATTTTATGGTATTTTGAAGTGGTTAAGCATTATGTTTGGATCTCACAAATATTAAGCATTTTTTCAAAAGCATACAAATAAATTCTAATAGTTTTCCATATATAAGAACCGCTCATTAAATGCATCATCAAAATAATGTATAACACACATTTTTGGAAATAAATTTCAAGTGTACTTCCATTTTAAATTTCAATTTTGAATAAATAAATAAAAGAGCTTATACTGCCATTCAAAAGTTTGAGGGCCAGTAAGATTTTGAAACGTCTAACCAAGGCTGCAATAATTTGCTCAAAAATACAGTATGAATAAATAAAGTATGATTACAATAACTGTTATTATTTTCAAATATTTTAACATAGAATTTATTCCTTTTTTTGGGAAAGCATTCTAATATGCTGATTTTCTGCTCAAGAAACAGTTCTTATTTTTTACTGTAATATTATTATCATCAATAGTTTTGCTGCTTAATATTTTTATGGAAACCAGGATGCATTTTATTCAGGATTCTTTGAGGAATAGAACGTTCAAAAGAACAACATTTATTTGAAACTTTGTAACATTATAAATGTATTTAATGTGTCAGTTTGTTGTGCCTTCGTGAATAAAAATATTATTCATTTCCTTCTAAAAAATGTTTTGAATACACTGTAAAAAGTGATAAGTTGACTCAACTTAAAAAAATTGAGGAAACCCGTTGCCTTAAAATTATTAAGTACATAATAATTAAAAAAAAAGTTAAGTGAACTTGACAATTCAATTAACTTATTTATTTTAATTATCATTTACATAAAAATTTTAAGGCAACGGGTTTCCTCAATTTTTTTAAGTTAAGTCAACTTATCACTTTTTACAGTGTAGTAGCATATGTCTTAAACTAATTATTTATTTTATATTTCATTTTATAGTGACATTTAGTTGGCATTATTATCAATTTAAACAACCTTACTTGAACTCTTGTCCCTTGCTGCTTCTTAGTAAATAAACAGGCAATCCAAATATAGCAGACCTTTCTTCTTCTATTGATGTGATTTCCAAAGCTGGACAAAAAGCACCATCTCTGAGAGAAGGACACGGACACCAGAGGGATGCTAATGGCTCGTTAACATGGCTTTAGTGCAGCGTTATTAACATTTAGATGTTCCATGTCTAAAAGACCGCCGAGAGGGAAGCAGTTGAGCCTCATATAATAACCCCACAAAGAGCTCATTATAGCCAACACTGATAAGCAAAACCAAACAATCAAACCATTTAGATCAATAAACCCCACACAGATAAAGCCCAGCAGGTTCCCACGGGTAAAGTTGACCCTGTGAGACGGAGCCAAATAAGTAAAGTATTTGACCTGAGGGTCACACGTTTTCCTTCTTGGTTCGATTGCTTAGTCAAACAAATGCTTTCACACCAACTAAATGAACTGAACTGAATTCTGATGACAAACAAACTCAAATTCGCATTCTGTCTGTAGCGTCAGAACGAGTCAGACAAAACTAAGATTCGATCGGAGCATCGAAACATGAGGAGCTGAAATTCCAGGACAACATCGTAAAGATTCCTATCTCTGACTTCTGGAGCAAGCCCAACTAACAAGCCTCTTTCACAGAACAGCTCGCAACATTAAGACAAAAGAACACTTATTGATAAGTGTTCTACGCAGGAAGGAGATAATCAAATTTGGGGTAAATAGTCAAGATTAATGGTCAAAGAGATGGCCATCACATGGCGTTCCACAAGAGAAATCACAAGCTTCTTCAGATTGACTTCTCCCCCACACATACAAGACAAAGAACCAGACTGAAATTCCTCTGGCCAAAGAACACTTCTTTTTGGTACACAGAGACTTTCTTTTTCATATGCACATAAAACCATCCTAAAAGGACAATGCTAGGCATAACACTATATTATGTATGTAATCACATATTAGACTATCATGTTTTAAGCACATATTATGTATGTCTTTCTAATAACTATTGAATGACTTTAAGGTTAGTCGTGTTTGGTATGTATGAGTTTGACATTTCTAGCTTGAAATGTTTCTTTCAATTAATTCTGTGTCAAATGTATCATATTCTGGTTATAGAAATCATATCCAAAAGTATACTTTGCAAGAGTGTGTAAAATTCAGACCATGTGACTGATAACAGGCTGATTTATGATGGAAGGAACAACCCTAGCTAAGACAATAGCCTATCTAATTGGTCAAAACACCAAATGGGATGTGTCCCAAAGCCGAGTTTAAGAACTCAGGACACCATCAAATCTCTCTCTTTTTGTCTCTCAAAGCCCTCTCTTCCCTTCTACCCTTCTTCTTCTCGCCACAGCGTTTTGACGCTGTTTTAGCGCTCTTTGAGCGTGCTCTGGCCTACAGGCCAGTTGCTACTTAACACCACGATGAGAAGAAAAACCACCTAGTCTCATTACTCATTTTATTCTTTTACTTTAGTTTCTTTTCTTTCCGTTGAGTCTCGTGTTCAAAAGTTAAGTTTGCCGCAAAGTCCAGCGACTGCACCCGCTTCAAACTTCAACCAGAAACGGACTCCAAAACCATCCTCAACCAAGGCCCAAGACATCACTTCAAAGACTACTGAACTTCCAGCCAATCACCAACTCGGGAAAACCCCTTTCCTGCAAGGACGACGAAGACAAAAGGGAATCCCTGTAACACAAGGCAACGCAAGTAAAACAACTCCAGATTCTGGCTGGTGCATTTAATATAAATTTTAGCCTCATTGAGAAACTCAACGCGAGGGTAATTAATTGATTGATGGTTGTTCAGGTCTATGCAATAGCACATATTGCTGTAAACTTGGGATTTCACATTCTCATTCTCTAAACTCATCCTTTCTCTCTTTCTGTAACGTGTGAATGTGTGAATGCGTGTGTTCATGTTAGATTAGCTTATGTCTTAGGTTTATATAAATAAAGTCTTATTTATATTTTAAAGAGAAGTATCTTGTGTTTTGTGCTTACAAGTTAATGTCTTAATCTGCCGATTTTGTTACTGTGCTTATTAATAGTGTTTTCACTATATTTTGGATTTTAATATCCAGTGCAGAATTAATGTTATACGGCTCGTTCAGTGAATCGCTCAGTGATCAGCCGCAAAACAGTGATTCTGTTCAAATTCCCTATAAAATCATTAATGATTCCCTTTGAGCTAAATTAAATTATATTTATGTATAAAACCCTTACATATTTATTGGTGGAGAATGCGGGCAGATTAATCTAAATTGTGAGCATAAACCAAGTTATTTAATCTTTTCCATTGCTGTGGATGAAAGATGAGACGCTTCTGAGCGAGACTAGCGTGTGTGTGTGACGTCAGCAGCGCGCGTCTGCTTGAATGAATGAACGCAGAGAAGGCTGTAACTCCAGTCTGCCTCTTCATTGTTAAACTGCAGTAAGTGAACTTAAAGTTATCTGAGATCATACAATAAGTTTGAAATTGAGCGTGTTCCTCTTTTCTGTAATGCCTTGTTTTATAGCTGAATTGATGTCCTGCGTGTTCCAGGTCATTCAATAGTTATACTCCTGAATCTCAGTCACTGTTAGCTGAACGGAGCTAAACTGCAATAGTTAAAAGGTAAATAAATCGGTGGATAAAGAATAGTTTTGAGCGTGTTCCTCAATTCTATCTGATCAAAGCTTTATTATTCATAGTTTGATTTTCAGTGCGTGTTCCATTGTCAGATCAGCTATGATATAAGCTTGACAAAGTTAAAGTTAACGTTGTGCCAACAGCGAAGAAAACCTGTTGTGTGTACGTGTCCAGAGAAACTGGCACGGGCTTTTATGATCCGATCACTGTTTTCCTCAACTGCAGCAGGAAGCGGCGATTTGAATAAAGTTTAAAGTAAACTCTGAACGAACTGAGAGTTTAAGCGCCACATCGCAGGACCAACTAAAAGCGGTGTTGTTATTTGTACAGTGTTGAAATGCGCCGACATTTCATGTAACATGCCTAACTGTAACTGCATTAACTGTAATTGTAATCTAGTCCACTAGAGTTTGTTTTAGTTGCCACAGTTACTTGCATGACACGGAAGTCTTAACCTACTTCCGGAGCAACTCTGAACTGCGCACGCGCAGCACATTGATGCTATTGTAAACAAACTCTATACTGTTGCTAAGCTAACGGAACGGTTGTGTTCACATTGAAGCCTGTGTTAAAGCCATTAGCCTCAAAGGTTAGAAGTTAGCATTAGCATCCAGTGGTTGAATACAGTGTGTGTGTTTGAAAAGCTAAAGTGGTTTAACCCTTTAAACATCTAAACTAATACACTTGTTGGTCTTTCTCTTTCTTATTTCTCTATTTTCTCACTTCTTACCACTTATTTGCATTTTACTAGAAAGGGAAATACTACTAGTTCACAATTATTAATTGTGCCAAATTCAAAATTTAATTAAAACATTAAATTTATTTGGAATCATTCAAAATTTCCCCCTCAGATCATTTCATATGATCATTACTTCTAGTATTCTCTTTTGGGCCAAATCATTTTAGGTACAAATAAGTCTTGAACTTTGAAGGTTTAAGTAAACTTATTCCACCTAATTGATTTATTACCCATCTCAATAGATTCTATTCAGACTACTTACTCATTATTTTATTGCGTTTTACCCCTCTTTCTTCCTGTTTTGGTTATACACTTAGCCACTATTTTTAGTTACTAAAACTAAAGACTTATTTCCTCCTTTATTTAATTTCATTTTTGCTTATTTCACCCATTTATTACTTTTCAAGTTTCCTTTGTCTTACCATTCTCTTTCCTCTGTGTATCCTAGCTTGGGAACGACACACCCGAGCATTAGAGACATTGTTATCCCTCACTACGAGTACAAATAAATTAGAGAGACAAATCTCTTTCACCCAAAATTTATTTATTTGTTATTAGTTGTGCAGCAACTGAAAATAACGCTCTACTCGTAGTTGGGCATAACAGCGTACTAGTGGACCCGATCCACTTAATCCACTGTCTCTCTCCTGTCCTCTCCTACTTTCTTCACTCTTCACTTTTCACAATTGTAGGGACCTGTAAGAACCATCAATCAATCAATTCTAAAGTGAATGAAATACACAATCCTGTCAAAAGGAGAATCATCCTTACGAATTTGATTGTAATCAAACACTCTTTCGTTCTTCCTAGCCTCCCCACATTTGAAAACGCAATCCAAATTTTAACATCTCATCCAACGCTGAGATCAATTTAATAGAGATAAGTTTTGGGCAACCGTTGCCTTTGCAGCCTCCCTGGTGAGCGGTCCAACTGTAAGGTGTATGTTGTCAATCCTGTCAGACTAAGAAAGAGATATCAGAATTATTATTATATTCATTTGTCTAAAACAGAGATTTAATAATATTGTTTGCCTCCTTGATAACATTTAATTGAAAAAAAAAAAAAGAAATTTTCCTCATTTGAAAAAAAAAAGAAGGAATTGTTTCTTTAATTGAATTTGTTTTTCACCTTTTTTCTCTCTTTTCCCTCTTCCTCATTAGAAGTGATGAAGTCTTCACATCTCTAGTCTACCTAGATACCCTGAGACCAACACAGTCATCACCACACTACACTAGTGGTTCAAAATCACTGACACAACACTTAGTTGTCCCACCACACATAGGCTTCTACTCCACACAGATCTGTGTCAGTCTCTCTTCTCCCCAGCGTGCTAACATGCCGCAGACTGCAGCCCCCTTTGCCCAAGGGGAAGATGGGAACACTTGGCTGAGAGGCACGACAGACAGCCTCACCCCCAAGACCCTTGAACTGTTATTATTTTTAATAATAATCCTAATTCTGAGAAGATTCCTGACACAAGATTCGAGCCAGAACACCAACCACGAGGAGCTAGTCAAAATCACCAGCTCCCTAAGCTATGCCTTCACGACCCAGCTGAAACTGAGCGACAAGCACATCACCCATCTTCAAGAGGAGCTGGCATGTGCTCAACGCCGCATAGACAAGCTGGAAGTGAAAGTTCAAGATCAACTCAAAGCACCCAACGAGAGGGAGCAGGAAACAATGGAACAAGTTAAGGAGCTCCAAGCAGCCCTGAAAGCAGCTCAGCTTGACCAACAACATGCAAAAGCTGCCCAGAAAGACCTGGTAAACAGGCTCCAGTATGCCGAACAGCTACTAGAGAAAGCTAAGAATGACATCAGCAACAAGAACGCCGAAACCAGTTCCTTGAAAGACAACCTTGGAAGGTACAGAACTGAAATGGACAATCTGACCCAACAACTAGACGATACCAACTATGAGCTCTATATGGTCAGAAAAGAACTCAAACATGCTTATGAGCAGAAACAAGAGCCAAGGCAAGAGAAACCTCTCTCAGCCTCACCACTGCTGAGCAGAGCCGAGTCCTACGTCCAAGAACTGGCATGCAACGAAAGAAGCGAAGGGCCACAACCCAAAACCTCATCTGCCTTCGCCACAGAACTCTTTCCTGCCAACGAAAGAAAACCTCCCATCCAAGCAGACCCTGGAGCTGCACTTGGGATGACCGTCAAAGACCTTGACAAGCTGTCTAAAAACATAAGCAAGTTCAACCCGAACTCCACAGAGGGCCACACCATCGAGGCTCATCTGCAAGATATCAACTTCTATCTAGAAATGAGACCTCATGTGACTGACAGAGACAGGTTGTACCTCCTTAGAGCAACGTCCAGTCCCGAGGTACGAAACTTCCTAGATCGACAGCCCAGTCGAACAAAGTTAGACTACCAGCTACTTTGTGAGGTCCTGATTAAAGAATTTACAGATCCAGAGTCAGAACATGGACTGTTAACTGCCTTGGAAACCAAACAAGGTCGACAAGAGACTCCACAAGCTTACTACAACCGACTCCGACAAGCTTACTTTGGTGCACACAACGAACCTGACCTTGAAGAGGATGTGAACTTCAAAAGCCTCTTTCTAAAAAATCTGCACCCTGGAGTCAGCCACCATCTAGGCGTCGTGGCCTGTCCACGCTCCATGACCATCCAACAGTTGCGTGACCTAACACAGAAGGCCTACAACAAGCAGAAGATGGCCTCAAAGAAAGGTAACAAAACCTCCACACTCTTGAACTCTGCCACCAAAGACTCTAGCCTTGCACTGGTCGACACCCAGTTGCATCACAACACCAGAGTTTTCCATCAAGAGCACGGAGAACGTGACCCCCATGTCCACGACAGCTATCAGCCCAACCGCTGGAAAAATCCATGGGACAAGCCACGCTTCTCAAGAAACCCAAAAGATCAGACATCCAAAGGTAATCGCCTGACTCATCCAAGAGCAACTCGTGTGGGTAAGCGACAACGAAAGCCACCTCAGCACCACTCAGACATGCACGGTGCTGAGTATGCACAAGAACAAGACAGCTTACCGTCAGAAGACATGGAACAAGTCATGAGACAACTGAAAGAGCTCCTTCAAGATAAGCTGAACACGGATGACTACAAAATTGAGTCATGCTCGCTGTGACCAGCGACGGAATGGAAGGCCGGTGATCACATGGTACACCACCATATCAGAGATGACAAGCACCTGTTCAACAACCACCCTGAACGAGCAATTCTCTCACGGCCAACTATTGATGAAAACTGAGGTACCAGAGAACGTCACCTCAGTCACCCATCACTCACTAACAAACTAGTAAATGAACTCCAACTCCAAGAACCACATTCCTGTCTGTGCAACAGCAACCACCAAAGCACAGAAGGTCAGAAAGTCTGCCACATCCAGAAGGCAGCACAAGAGGAATGCAACATAGGAGACGAAGTGTGCATCCCAGCTTCGCACAGCCATGCCAAACTACCTCCGACTGTATGCAGAAGAACTTCCTGCCTTTCTGGACTGACCCCCATTAGATCATGGACACGCCCTCATCCAAGCCAAGGATGCAGAGAGCCCGTCTCCACTGACATACCTGGAAAGGGGGGAGACAACACAGACTGAAACAGATCTGACCACACCTACACTACACCAGTAACACACACAACATTACCTACACCTAGAGGTAACCACATCTACTGACAACACATGTAACAAACATATTCTTCCCACAAGTAGAATATCCAAATTGTAGCGTAACATAGTTACATACACCACCATGAAGAAACATGCAGCTATCCTCACCATAGTTAGAAAACCTGACACTAAGTTAAGGTACATGACTCCCTAGCTGCACGACATCCTAGCTCAACAGTAGTTGCAAAACATGCTAGGAAAACCCACAGTAGCTTTGTTTGTTTTGTTCTTCTTTTACCTATCCTTTCCTTCCCCTCTTTCTTTAGTAGGTGAAAAACCTAGACACCCTGCAAGGGTCAAAGGTCTGATATTAGGATTGACTCACCACACCTAATATCCGCAAACCACTCGAAACCGAATGGAAGCCAGAGAGCTCCACGCACGATAGGTCAATTCATTTTACCACAAATGATGTCACTAGAAACTAAAGGTGAACATTCTTAAGTTGAGACAACTTAGAAGAAACAAACAAATCTAATCACAAAATTTGATCGAAGAATCAACGAACTAAACTAAATTAGAACAACAATTTCCAAAATTGAACTAAAACTATTCAGTTTACCAAACTAGATTGACCAATTGAATATAGCCGCCTGTACCCGAATAACCTGATGCCCTGCACCAGTACAGTAACTGTCATGGAGGTGTTGTCTTGTTGTTTGCTGTGTTTGTGTCTGCTTCTTCTGCCTCTGTTTATCCAGTGCTTGCCGATGTCTCCAACTCGACACATCGCCAATCAAGGGGGGTATGTAGCGTCAGAACGAGTCAGACAAAACTAAGATTCGATCGGAGCATCGAAACATGAGGAGCTGAAATTCCAGGACAACATCGTAAAGATTCCTATCTCTGACTTCTGGAGCAAGCCCAACTAACAAGCCTCTTTCACAGAACAGCTCGCAACATTAAGACAAAAGAACACTTATTGATAAGTGTTCTACGCAGGAAGGAGATAATCAAATTTGGGGTAAATAGTCAAGATTAATGGTCAAAGAGATGGCCATCACATGGCGTTCCACAAGAGAAATCACAAGCTTCTTCAGATTGACTTCTCCCCCACACATACAAGACAAAGAACCAGACTGAAATTCCTCTGGCCAAAGAACACTTCTTTTTGGTACACAGAGACTTTCTTTTTCATATGCACATAAAACCATCCTAAAAGGACAATGCTAGGCATAACACTATATTATGTATGTAATCACATATTAGACTATCATGTTTTAAGCACATATTATGTATGTCTTTCTAATAACTATTGAATGACTTTAAGGTTAGTCGTGTTTGGTATGTATGAGTTTGACATTTCTAGCTTGAAATGTTTCTTTCAATTAATTCTGTGTCAAATGTATCATATTCTGGTTATAGAAATCATATCCAAAAGTATACTTTGCAAGAGTGTGTAAAATTCAGACCATGTGACTGATAACAGGCTGATTTATGATGGAAGGAACAACCCTAGCTAAGACAATAGCCTATCTAATTGGTCAAAACACCAAATGGGATGTGTCCCAAAGCCGAGTTTAAGAACTCAGGACACCATCAAATCTCTCTCTTTTTGTCTCTCAAAGCCCTCTCTTCCCTTCTACCCTTCTTCTTCTCGCCACAGCGTTTTGACGCTGTTTTAGCGCTCTTTGAGCGTGCTCTGGCCTACAGGCCAGTTGCTACTTAACACCACGATGAGAAGAAAAACCACCTAGTCTCATTACTCATTTTATTCTTTTACTTTAGTTTCTTTTCTTTCCGTTGAGTCTCGTGTTCAAAAGTTAAGTTTGCCGCAAAGTCCAGCGACTGCACCCGCTTCAAACTTCAACCAGAAACGGACTCCAAAACCATCCTCAACCAAGGCCCAAGACATCACTTCAAAGACTACTGAACTTCCAGCCAATCACCAACTCGGGAAAACCCCTTTCCTGCAAGGACGACGAAGACAAAAGGGAATCCCTGTAACACAAGGCAACGCAAGTAAAACAACTCCAGATTCTGGCTGGTGCATTTAATATAAATTTTAGCCTCATTGAGAAACTCAACGCGAGGGTAATTAATTGATTGATGGTTGTTCAGGTCTATGCAATAGCACATATTGCTGTAAACTTGGGATTTCACATTCTCATTCTCTAAACTCATCCTTTCTCTCTTTCTGTAACGTGTGAATGTGTGAATGCGTGTGTTCATGTTAGATTAGCTTATGTCTTAGGTTTATATAAATAAAGTCTTATTTATATTTTAAAGAGAAGTATCTTGTGTTTTGTGCTTACAAGTTAATGTCTTAATCTGCCGATTTTGTTACTGTGCTTATTAATAGTGTTTTCACTATATTTTGGATTTTAATATCCAGTGCAGAATTAATGTTATACGGCTCGTTCAGTGAATCGCTCAGTGATCAGCCGCAAAACAGTGATTCTGTTCAAATTCCCTATAAAATCATTAATGATTCCCTTTGAGCTAAATTAAATTATATTTATGTATAAAACCCTTACACTGTCCAACTCAGACTGATCCAGGTGTGAATTAAAGTGTATATGAGTAGGTTTGATTTAGATAAATGAGTCCAAAGGATCTGTTTTCACTTACTGATGCTTTCCCATTACTCTCCTGCACTCGCCGCACACAGCCATCTGTTTGCCTCGCTGTCGTCTCGCTCGTGAAGTGAAGAGGTGCACAGGTGTTGTTCTTATGAAACGACTCTTTCCCACAGCCAGCTCTGTCAATCAACGCCTTCAGAGGATATTTTTTCCCCCAGATTTATCTGAGTAATACTTGTTTGACAAGATTTACATTGAGTTGGTTCAAAATATATTCAGTTTAACCATGTTGTCCTCACAAACGTATTCACCTGAGTAAAGCTAAAATGGGACTCTTGCATATAATCTCCGCTGGCAATTGGAGGGAAGCTGTAAATCCAGGAGCAATCTTTTGGGGTTTGTTTTTAGAGTTGCATACGTTTATGGAAGAAATAGTGCGTGTTTCACACTGCCCCTGCGAGCATTTGAGTGCATGCTGCATTCTGGATGAATAATGAAAGACCTACACACCTGCACACCTCAAACCGCAGCCTATAATATATTGTGACCACTCTTGCTGACAGGTCAAAATGCAAAACGCACAAAACATGTGGCAGATAATCATGATTGACAGGCTTTTGTCTATACAGTAAATAGCATATACAAAATATATGATAAATGTGTTTGTTTTTGCGTTTTAATAGTAAATATTACCGAACTTTGTGTGGGTGTGTGTGTGTGTGTGTGTGTGTGTGTGTGTGTTTGTGTGTGCTAAGTATCCTACAAATACATTTACATATTTATGTGCTTTATAAAATTACCCTGCAATTTTACTTTTAGTATGGAACAACTCATTTTGGAACAACTCATTTTGTGCTGATATTCACACAATACGGTTTTGTCAATTAAATTTGCTTCTTTAAATTCACTTTAAGTGAGTACAAGATAATAGCGAAAATGAATTTGTGGAAACATAACATAAGGGAAATAAAAATAATTATCTATTCAGAATCATATGATCCTTCAGAAAACATTCTAATTTAATTATTAAAATTCATGCATTGAATGCAATAAATTATTTTATCAATTATATTCAGCATGGAATAGAATAGATGTAAATCTCAAAGTAAATCAGAGGTCCTTCACTGCATAAACAGTGAAACGTGACACAAAACATGCTGAAAATGACCATGAGGTGGTTTGTGATAATATTCAGAGACAGAACTACAGTAGATACCAGAGTAAGTCCAGCTTATTTCATGCCCTCTGTTTCCACTTGAGCTGGGGTCATTGGACCATAAGGCCTGTGCGAATGGAGGATTCCCTCACACACGCAAGAACACACTGTCTGATGATGGAACAATGGATTGTTTCCTACTGCCATGACCTAACTGTATATGGAGAGATGCCGTGTAGAAAACATCCTGAACTCTGGCTGATAGATTGAATGTTATTACAAAATCTCCCTTCAATAAACTTTTTAGTGCATTTGCATACATGAATTTATCGTTTCTGACACAATACTTTATGGCTTTGGTGTGTGTATGAGAGAAGGAATCGTTCTGTTAATCTCCGTGTCTTTTCACTTGCTTAAACAACTTGCAGAGACAAATGACATTTTAATGTCTTTTTGCTCCTATTAACATAGATTGTTTTCTGAACAGGAGGAAAATGAAGCTTTCAACCTTGCTGTTTCTTCTCTCTCTCTCTCTCTCTCTCTCTCTCTCTCTCTCTCTCTCTCTCTCTCTTTTGTCATTATTAGCTGCAGCTACGTTTTAGAGCCAATGTTACAAACCTTATATATATATATATAGGCTATATATGGGAATAAAGTTTTAAGTGAATTTTAAGTAAAAAATGTTACCTGAAATAAAAATAAAAATTGATAGAAAAATGTCTATAAAACTTTTTTATTATTTTTTAAAAATTATTTTTAGGTAAGATTAAATTACAAACTGAAAATTAAAAAATGAAATAAAATAAAATTAAGTAAAATAAAACCTGTTTCAAAATAAAAATAAAAACAACAGTATCTCAGTTATACTAAAACAGCACACCGTTGCTGTTTTATTTAATACAAACAAACAAACAAACAAAAAAGCGGCCATATAGATTTGGAATATTATTTATTTACTTACTTATTTATAATCAGGGGTGTGAAGTAACGAATTGGAACGTTCGGTAAATTCCCGCTCACTTATGAGACGCGCGATCTGCGCTGCCTCGTCTCTCTCTCGCGTGCTTTCAGAAGTCGTTTTAGATGAATTTGAGCGCGTGATGCGCGCTGTGTAAAAGTGTGTTATAGGGCTGAAACGAATAGTCGACATTATCGACAACGTCGACAATAAAAAATTGTCGACAAATATTTTTGTTGTCGAGTAATCGTTTGATCTCACATGACCTAATGCAAGAGCCTGCTGTTCGACCAGTGTGGCGCTGTAGAGCAAGAATATAATTCATCCCTCCTGGGTGCAATTCAAGAAAAGAAGACACACCCGAACCGGAGCGGTGTTTGATGAATATGTAAATATATATTGCGCGCTTTCCTCTCAGTAACAAAATAAGCACAACAAAAACTGACAGCAGTGTGAAAGCAGCAGTTAAAAATGTATGTGATTACAACGATGTGGATGTTTGCATGAGCTCTGCAGTTCAGTACTCAAGTAAAGTCCGGTCACATCATGTTTATTTATATAGTACTTTATGCAATAGATAGCCTTAAATCAAGCAGCTTTACGGTATTAAACATGAAAACCCAGAGTCAGTGTCGCTTTCAGTTAGAATTACAACTTGATTTTCTGAAATAAAGCAGATAATGATAAAATGTTTTTATTAGTGGGGAAAAATATTTAATTAAAGTGATAGTTTGTTTTACAGAGATCAAAGCTTGATCTGACTCAGGCCTGTTTTGGTTATCATAACCCGGTCCCACTTTATATTAGGTGGCCTTAACTACTCTGTACTTACATTTAAATTAATCATTTGGTACAATGCACTTATTGTGTACATACATGTTTTTACATTGTACTTATATTTTTAAAAATACCTATATGTAATTACATCTGTAATTAATTTCTGTAATTACATTTATAATTACACTGTTGACCCATACCTTAGATCTTAACCCATGCTTAAACCTACTCAAACCACCAAACCTGTCCCTAACCTTACCCGTATCCCACCTCAATAGCAGCAAATGTGTTTTGCAATACAATATGAACACAATAAGTACATTGCACTTATTTTTTGATGTAAGTACATAGTAGTTAAGGCCACCTAATATAAAGTGTGACCTATAACCCTAAAAGGTAGGCTATTTTAAGACATTATGTTTTGAATAAAATAGTTTATCCAAAGCATCTTATCACTTACCTTTATTTTGATTCTTATCACTTACAAAAGGAGATGTTAGGCAGAATGATGTGTTACTTTTCCATGTAGCTAATTAAATGGTGAGAGAGTGTCTCTGTCTGTCATCTCATTTTGTGTGCCAAATACATCTATTTGTATAATGAATTGGTAACACTTTAACTAATGTTAACAAATGATACCCTATTGTAATGTATTAATTAACATGAATGAACAATACATTTATTAAATTCATGTATTAATCTTTGCTAATGTTAGTTAATAAAAATACAGATATTCATTGTTTGTTCATGTTAGTTCACAGTGCATTTACCAATGTTAAAAAACATAACTTGGGATTTTTATAAATGCATTAGTAAATGCTGAAATTAACATTAACCAAGATTAATAAATGCTGTAGAAGTATTGTTCATTCTTAATTCATATTAACTAATGTTAACCAATGAACCTTATTGTAAAGTGTTACCAATGCTTTTAACATAATATGCTTTTCTAAAGCTGAAGTGACCTTTATTTATGTTAGAATATGTATAACTTAATATTTTAACTAATTGCAAAAGCTTAATAATCAATCGAAATGTACTGATTAATCAGTGAAATAATCAATGATTAGTCGATTAATCGTTCTAATAATCGTTCGATTAATTGATTATCAAAATAATCATTTGTTGCAGCCCTAGTTGAAAACACTGTAAAACGATTTGAAATAATGTACTGAAATTGAGGACCAATCTGCACCTTATTGATGACCCGTGGCGTTAATAGCCTACTGCATCTGTGTCAGCGCGTGATGTAATAAAACTGCAGCTCGTTAATAAACATTTTTTATTTTATTTTATTTTATCCATTTTATACAATCCGCCTTCATTTAGCAAGTGCACTCACGCATAAACAATTTTCAAGTTCAACACTTTTTGTTGCATTCAGTTGTGGATACTGCTGATTCACCGAGACTGCCACGCGTGTGTGTTTGTGTGTGTGTGTGTGTTTTCTTTTGAAAAACTTTCCCCAGAAATACTTTGCTATTTAATGCATTTTTCCTTACAAATTGTATTATCAGCATAACAATTCGAGTAAATGTGTAAAAGGTATGGCATGATGCCATCCTTAGAAAAATTTGCATTTATGTTAGAATTGTAACATAAATTATCAAGTTTAGTTATTCTTATTTCTTTATTGCAAAACGCTAAAACTGGCACCATTTTTGGAGAGAAATGGGCTCTCATTTTAACCCATATCATGGTGTGTGTGATGCTGAACTATGTATTTCTAATGGTGTTTGTATTTGCACTGTATTAATATTTTATGTGCAATGACAGCATGCTGTCTCAGTGGCCTTACACATGATTTTAAATCTATTTTTCAAACTTTATGATTTAACATTCATCTTTTCTTCAACTGAATACTGTTTCCGTGCTGTTTTGATGTATTTTAAAGAATTGGCAGTCAAAATTAAAACTGCTGGATGATATTTATGACAAACAAGATAATGTGAATTACAGAATGTGCAATGTTTTTTAAATACTGTATATAAAATGCAGTGTACAGTGTTTATTATGAGGGGGTAGAATTCACAGCTCAGTACTCACTATTCAATACTCATGAGCACTGTTAAATAGGCTACTCTTACTCTTACTCAAGAAGTTTTTTGGACAAGTACTTTTACTCTACTCACACTACATTTTTTGGAAGGTAATGGTACTTTTACTTGAGTATGTTTTTTCAGTACTCTTTCCACCACTGTTTATAAGATATTTAGGACACAAATTTCAAAATAATACTATAGGTCTGGGGCCTGTACCATGATGGTAGATGAACAAATTCAGAGTTACAGGATTAGTTTCGAGTTGAAAAATCCAAACCACTCCAATCCGGCTTTGTTGGTACCATGATGCTGAGTTGACTCTTTCTTTGTCAACTCAGGCTTTGATCCTGAGTTTGTGAAGCACATGCACATGAATGTGTGACATCACTGGCAAACAGCCAATCACGAGCCTCGGTTAAAGGTAAAAGGTTTTGCTAAAGGTTAAGAGATTGAATAATACGAAGAATTTAAATGCATTTACAATGAAAAAAGAGGATAAATAAAATAAATTATCTTGCTTTATCAGTGCAGTCACAAGTGAAACTTGTAATTATCATTAATGCCAGACAATTTTCTTTTAGTAGCCTACTAGTGACCTTTAATCTGGAGCAAGAGAAACTGGGGGAGGGACTTTTTCGTGTCAGACATGTGTCACTTTGCTCACATCTCATTGGTCCGATTTCAGTTTGAGATCTCTAACTCAGAACATAACCTGCCCCGAAGCAGGTTAGCTGTGGAGTGTAATGTTAAGTTACTATGGCAGTGAACGCAACTAAAAACCAAGCCACTTTCATGATTCCTAAAACCCAGGATTGGAGCAAACTAAACTGAAACTTACCTCGCTAGCCAGCTAATCCAGCTTCATGGTACAGGCCCCTGATTTCACAGATGGAGTTTAGACTAAGCCAGGAATAGGCCATAGTTCAATTAGGACATTTAAGTAATTTTTATAAATGTGCCTTAGAAAAAAACATTACTGGTGTACATCTTGAGACAAAACAAAGGCACTGATATATTTTAAGATCAGTCAGTGCAAGTTTATTTCAGTTGAAATGGCTCAGATTTACTTTTTAGTCTGGGACTAGGCTTAAGCCTTGTCTATGAAACCAGGGGATACTGTTCTAGAATATGCAAACTCCAGATGAAATGTACATATCTTTACTAAACATCTGTCAGAGAGTCACAGTCACTTCAGTCACCGCAATCATCAGCACCCATGTTCACAAGATCACAATCACCTGCATTCTGATTCCCTGCACCTGCTGCAGCCAATCAAGCTCCGCTATATCTGCACACTCCCCACACTCCCTCCTTGTCCAGTCTTCTGTTCACCTACCTGAACCAAGCCAGACCTATTGTACTTACCTGTGTGTTTCCCTTACCTCAGATGTTCCTGATTTGCCACTGCTCCAGCTGTTCCACATGTTTCCTGCAGGAAAACAAAGGACTGTTACCGCAAACTAGCCATCTGGATCTCGTCTCATAGTGCATTACTCACCTCTCGTCACCTCCTGGTTGTCTCCTTCAATAAATACCCTTGTTTGACCACTTACTACTGTGTCTCCTATAGCCTGTGTCGTGACAATATCTTTAATTTTTTTTTTTTCTGCCTTCATTTTGTAAACATTAGTTAAGCTCTAGCAAAATAAAACATTAACTATTCCTCTTCAAAGAGAGTCTCTGGGGGGAAATCATTATTACCTGACTGGCTTTACGGCATGATTCAGTAAACACGGAGAGACCTTTTCAGCTGGTGGCTGCCGAGGTGTGTTAAGAAAGTGTCAGACGATGCCCTGAGGAGCTCTTAACATTTGAACGCAAACATGAGGTGCAGGCATATATTTTATACCCAGGCCATGGTAATGCTGACTTACGGGATCACTAAAATGCTTGACATTAAACGTATAAATTGAGAGCAGATGAAGGCATAAAATGTACAAGAGTATGCTCAAGTGTCTCCTTTCCCTCTTTAACTCATTTTAATGCCCCGTCACCATCGGTTTGCACATTTTTTTCATTATGTCACTCTCCTCATCATGCCTTTTGCCCTCAATCTTCCTCTTCGCTTTTCAACTTGTAAGAATTCACCTTTCTCTGTTCAACAGTCTGCTCTCCCCCTCCTTATTTGGGTTTCCATCCTCTCAGTCTGTCCTAGTTTGAATGACTCAGCCTGTATGATAAAGGATTTCCCTCCGAGTGCTTGCCTCACGGGAACGCCATCAATCTGAGCCCACTGCC
Source organism: Acrossocheilus fasciatus (assembly GCA_036784905.1). Classification (NCBI taxonomy): domain Eukaryota; kingdom Metazoa; phylum Chordata; class Actinopteri; order Cypriniformes; family Cyprinidae; genus Acrossocheilus; species Acrossocheilus fasciatus. Next base: position 19,096,641 of record CM071956.1, on the reverse strand, counting down.
CTTTTTTCATCTTCCCATGCCTTCCAAAAAAACGGCTACCTGTGCGGGTTAATTTAACACACACCAGGGCAACTGCTTGCAGGCTCGAAGTTCCACCCCAAAACACACTCTGTACACATATGTACCCCTCTTCCATTTCAATACCGGCCATCCTCGCACTCTAAGCAGTGGTTCGGACTGGAATTACTTTGCAGAGCTGCACGGATATCTTCTAAATGCGATATGGGTTTTCCACAGTGCTGTGAAATCTGAAACGGTCGACTCACTTAAACTCTCTGGCTGAAAGATTGCATCAGTGAGTGAGGGATTGCTGTTTAGTTTGACATCTCAATAGTGCAAAAAAAAAGAAAAAAAAAGACTTTCATAGAGAAGTTTGTCACTTTTGAATAAACATTTTCCAAATAAACCATCTTGGATTGAATAGCTCTGTTAAATAATTCAGTCTGTGTAAAGGATTCTGTTCGTGAGCCTATGATAAGATCTGAAAAATAAATAAGGGAAGGGAACAACATTCAGGCAGAAACCGGACATCTTTAGCAGAAAAGGTAAATAATTTGGATAAATGGCTGATTTCAATGTGGAACAAAGGCTTTTCCATGCAGCTCTGTCTTATATTGATCTGGTTCTTCTGGTTGTCGCATCAGGCCCAATACAATGCTCGTCTAAAGGGCTCCAGCCGCCTTGTCAATGTCCCACCCTCATTCCTCAGGAGGCTAGGGAAGCTCCATCCATCACTGCCCTGGAAGTGAGCACCTCCACCAGCTATCAGTGTGACCCATCAGTCCTGACTAGGAGTCTGTCTGATGAACCCAATGATTTGCTGTCACCCTTCTGCTTTGGTGTGCCAACACTGATCCTGCTCTAAACACACACATGATATCGTTTTACTGTCTACTACCCATCTGTCTGCTCTGTCTATCGCATTGCCTCCTCTTGTTCCTATCATCTGTTAATTTTTTTTTATTTTTTTTTTTTATATACATACATGTACATTCAGGTTTGCCATCACAGGAATAAATACAGTTTACAATATACAACTATTATTTTTTAATTATAATATTTTACAATATTACTGTTTTTACATGCCATGGCCCAAACCTTTGTCAGCATGTAGTCATGTCATTCCAAACCTGTATGAATTTCTTATGTTGAATATGAAAGAAAATATTTTGAGGAATTTTAAAGAACCAAACAGTTGATGGGGACCATCATGAAAATATGTGTTCAACATAAAAAAAGAAACTTATACAGGTTTGGAATGACATGAGGGTGAGTAAATGATGACAACATTTTTGTTTTGGCGTGAACTATTCCTTTAACATATGCGAGTCACAGTGTCACAGATGCTGTGTAAAACAGCATCTGCTTCTTACTGAAAATAAATATATAAATAAATAAAAAGTTGTATAAAGATGCATCTGTAAAACACTTATCTATCTATGATTTGAATAAATCATGTCAACGTGCTGTAAAAATTGTGTAAAATGTGTAAAAATTAACTAAAGAGATAAATAAATCTGCTGCTGGACAGGACGCATCTCTGGTTACTGTGTAATACATCACCCTTCTCTAATTTGGTGTTTCTGTTTCCCAGTAAAAAATAATCATTGTTTATTTCCAAGTGCCTTTAAACAATATCATTATGTCTGTATTGTTAAGTAATTGAATCTGACAAAACTATTGGAAACATCCAGTGGAATGAATGAATGAAGTATAGTATTTTTACTAATACTCTATTTTATGAAAAAAAAAAAAAAAAAACTATTACTATTATTATTATTACTATTTTGAAAAATGTTTGAGGTTGTCTTTGCAGTCTACATTTTCCTCAATCATTTCTGCCAAAGTTGCTCTTAAATTCCAGTCACACATCAGTAAAAAATTCACTTTCTCTATTCTCTATTCTTTTCTCCTTCCCCATTCCCCCACACATTTCATACTTACCTGTTTCTTGTCTTTGTGGGTTTATGGTTTGTCAAAATTAAATTTTAATCTCTCCTTCAGCAGTCACTGAAATCAATTCCCGAGTAAACTAAAATGGAAAAAAGAGAATAAGAAACAAAAATCCAAAAGCATATCGGATGATTCCTACAACCACTGCCACCGTTGCGTCATCCAGACATTGTTCTGTATAGTAATTTTGTGAATGCAGCAGGTTGAGGGAATGAAAAAGATGGCATCATTATGAAAAGACACTCATTAGCATGAAAAGCCAGCTTTACCATGCAGTCCAACAATCTCAGTAATATTAAAAAACAACTTTGACTAAATAATTCAGTTAGATGACTAGATAGACACTGCTGTCGATATTTCACATTTTTCAAACAGAAAGAAAGAAAGAAAAATAATGTTGAGGTAAAAACCCATGAGGCATCGCTGAGACAAATCAACAATACTAGTATTCATTCACTTAGACACCAAGTTACCTTGAGCTACATTTAGGCCTTTAATAAAAAAAAATACCACCAGGATTACCTCAGAAATTACCCCCTTTCCATCCCCATCCTGCTGAACTGCACTTTGGTCCCCAAATTGTTAGTACTGTAATTGGGAGCTTAAATAGCAGGTTACATTCTGCACCACATGAATGGATTCTGAGCCTATTGAGGGATAAACTGCTGAATTTCTGTGTTGTTCTTAGCAAAAAAGGAGATGCAAAACATTAGGGCCTTCTAAACTGTGAACGTGATCATACTCGGTTACTTACGTAACTTCAGTTCCCTGAGATACGGGAACGAGTACTGCGTCGGTAGACGCTAATGGGGAAAACTTGTTTTTCTTGTTTTCAGTTACACTGCATGTTTGAAAAAAGACTTTTTCAATCATGCAATGTAACTGCACGGCCATTGGTTCGTGCAGTGTATTAAAAACGAACCAATGGCGGTGAAGCCCGCCAGAATGGGCGTGGCCATCTGGCTATATAAGCAGCCATTTCGCCATAGGATCTCAGGTAAATTCGACTGAAGCGATGACACTGAGTTGTACAGTGTCATGACACGGCAATGTACGCAGTACTGGTTCCCGTATCTCAGGGAACCGAGGTTACATAAGTAACTGAGTACGTTCCCTTTTGATACTTCACTTGTACTGTGTCGCTAGACGCTAATGGGGAACCAATTCAATCCCGCCGAGCCACGTAAGAGGAACGATTGATATAAACTGGCCTTGAGAGATAAGGACTCAGAGGGACCAATTATATGCAGGGTGAGCCCTGTGGGAAGCAAGAGGGATGAACTCATAGAGGTCAGCCCAGCATTGGATAATCGTTCCAAGGTCCTCCTCAGAAGGAGGGAGCACAGAGAGAGTGATAACCTGAGCTCTAAACAGGGTGTAGAGCACCTTAGGGACATACCCTTGTCTTGGCTTTAGGATGACCTTGGAGTCATTAGGCCCAAACTGAAGACATGCAGGGTTTATCGAAAGAGCCTGCATGTCGCCCACAGGCTTAACCGATGCTAGTGTTAGTAGCAGCGCGGTCTTCAGCGAAAGTGCTTTTAATGTTGCAGACTGAAGTGGCTCAAAGGGGGAGCCCTTGAGGGCTCTCAGGTCCGTGGGCAGATCCCAATGTAGGATCCTCTCAGGAAACAAACAACTAGGTTGTTTCGGCCCACCGACTGTCCGGCTATAGGAGCGTGAGAAGCTGCTATAGCTGCCACATACACCTTGAGTGTGGAGGGAGAATGGCCCTTATCCAACAGCTCCTGCAAGTAGGACAATATCACCGATATGTCACATGATACGGGGCCCTCACCACGGGTTGTACACCAGGCTGAAAAGACAGACCACTTAAGGGCGTAAAGGTATCTCGTGGACGAAGCTCTAGCCTGTGAGATCGTATTTAGGACATTCTCGGGGAGATCTCCCGATTCCTGTTGAGAGCCCACACATGTAGAGCCCACAGTTCGGGCTGAGGGTGCCAAATTGTTTGTTCGCCTGAGAGAGGAGATCCTGCCTCAGGGGAACGGGCCATGGGACTGTAATAAGCAGCTGAGACAACTCTGAGATCCAGTGATGGTTTCTCCAGAGCGGGGCCACTAATAGAACTCTGTATCTGTGTTCCATGGCTCGCCTGGTTACTTGGGGGATCAGAGCGATCAGAGGGAAAGCATATAAGAGAAAAATACGTTTGTCACTGAGAGTTGTCTTTTGAGGCAAAGCGGTCGACCTCTGCCTTGCCAAAGATCTCCCAGATTTTCTGAACCGTTTGCGGATGGAGCATCCACTCATCTCAGGGGACGTTGCTCCGAGATAGCATGTCTGCTCCCTGGTTCAGCACGCCAGGCACATGTGCTGCCCTTAATGAACGTAGGTTGAGATTTGCCCACTCCAAGAGGCGCCTTACAATCTTAAAAAGGCATTTCGAGGTGAGCCCACCTTGGCGAATTATATAGGCCACCACCGTCACGCTGTCTGAGCGGACTAGCACGTGGTGTCCCTTCAGGTCCGGCAGGAAGGTTGGAAGCGCTCGACATACTGCAATCATTTCGAGGCAGTTGATGTGTAGCCAACCTTCTGCTATAGACCAGGACACGAAGGGCAGGACCGTGTATTGATAAGCCACTCCCTCGAAGGCAAATCTCAAGAATCGTGAACGCTCTTGCTCTGCACTGAGGTGGAAACTACGCCGCTGAACCGCAGGGGTCTTCGAGCAAAATGAAGTGAATATCCTTGCTTTATAATCCCCAGCACCCAATGAGACACTCCGGGGATGGCCTGCCAGGCCTCGTGTGACAAGGCGTTGGATTAGTTCGGGTGGAGAGCCGCCATGTGGGGGCTCGACACTCATGGTGACTGGAAGTGGAAATTTGCTCTCTTTTTGAAAATGTTTGTTTTTTATTTTTCTCGCTATAATAGCGACTGTGTGAGAGGGCGCTTTGAGAACGGGATGGCACCCAGGACTGAATGGGGTGCTTGAGGGCACAACAGAGGGTGTTTTGGGGGCAGCCCAGCACTGGCGAGACTTTGCCCCTTCCTCTTCCCTTCCAGCAGATCAGGAAGATGCCGGAGGCGCAGGATCCAAGGTCAGCTTGTGAGGTTTAGCCATAAGTGGCGCTCCAGCACCACTAAGTTGGCCATTGACCTCCCTATAGCCTGTGGCGTAGCCTTGGTGGCCCTTAGAGCCAGGTCTGTAGCCCTGCGCAGCTCCTTAAAAGCTGAGGCATCGGGTCCTGACTCATCCATAGCCTGAAGGAGTTTGGCCTGGAAGACCTGTAGCACGGCCATGGAGTGCAGAAATGAGGCGGCCTGCCCGGCGGCGGAGTACGCCGGCTTTGAGGGGTGAGCGACCTTAGCCTTCCATCCAATGGCAGTGCTTCGTTGAGAGGAGGCATCCTCTCGTAACAATTTTCTTCAACGCCGTCCACTGAGGAGAGAGCACAAGAAGAGTTAGAGCGAAGGCTGGCCAAGTAGGGAGCGCGCCACGACTTCGTAAGCTCACCGTGGACCTCTGGAAAAAACGGAGATGCTCGCTGACGAGGGGCCTGACGGTGCCTCGGCAGGAACCATTCATCCAGACGGCTACGAGTGGGCTCCTCCGGCATGGACCACTCCAAGCCCAGCTCTTCAACTGCATTAGAGAGGATGCGGAAAAATTCGGCATCCATCCCTGGCTTGGAGTCGCTGGGCTCAGCAGATGGATAGGGGGCAGGGTCAGCAGTAGAGCCCAAAATATCCTCCGTGTCTGATGCTGTTAGAGACAGTCCTGCATAATGTGCAATGATGGCGCGGCATTTGCAACAACGCCGCTGCTCTTTTAGAGAAATTTGCTTTTAGGCTCGCCGGATGGCAGCAGGGGATGAGCTGGTATCTGCGGAGATCGCTGAAGCGAGATCGCTGAAGTGAGCTCGAGAGCAAACGGAAGCAGTGAGAAGTCGCAGAAGAAAAGGCAGCTTCTATCCGCAGTGAGGCGTTTCCACGATGAGCGTCTTCAGTCCCGAGTGTCAGGGAAGGCAGATCATTGTCACTGAAGGAGAACTGATCTGAGATCCTATGGCGAAATGCCCGCTTATATAGCCAGATGGCCCCGCCCATTCTGGTGGGCTCTGGCGGGCTTCACCACCATAGGCTCGTGCAGCACCGCTGCCGAGCCATTGGTTTGTTTTTAATACACTGCACGAACCAATCGCCGTGCAGTTACACTGCATGATTGAAAAAGTATTCAGTCCTCAGAGAAAAAGGAGTGTTCCCCATTAGCGTCTAGCGACGCAGTACGAGTAAAGTATCGAAAGGCAAACTGGTTTTACACGACAATCAGTAAACAATAAATTATTTTGTTTTTATACAAAAGTTTAGTAAACAAGAAATTAATATTGAGAAACTTACATTATGTAAACAATTTGACCATTTACTTGATTATTTTGCACCGCCAATGACAATAGTTCTAAGTAAAGTCTCCATTTGATACATTGGTTCCTGATGAATAAGTGTTTTTGAAGAATCAGCTGAATGAATGACTTAATTAATCACTCATTTGTTAAGTTCCTGCATGAATCAGCACATTTGAATGAACTGTTTGAGTGAATCATAAATTAACTAGGCTACTCATAAAAACAGTCCTTTGTCACCACCTTCTGGTGTATAACGTAATTTGTAAACTGCTTTTAAAAACCTCTGTTTTCAATGACATACAACTGCGTTTGTGTGCAGATGGAAAGCCAAAAACATGGAAAAAACTTTGTTAATACTTTTGTTTACAACGTGTAGGCCTATCCCTTTCTGCCTCTGCTTCCTTAATTTAGAGTTAGCCTACTTACAATGACAAGGATACTGTAACATTGCATCCTGCAGGCTATTCTTAATTGGAATTCCTTACACCTCCTTTCACTGCCTGCTGGTTTGACAGAATTAGCTGAAAGTTAAAGTCCACAAAATGGTAAGTTTGAAGACTTCTGAAATTAAAAAGCTCAGAATAAAACAAGCTTTCTATTTTAATGAAGTCATTATGCAGGCTTTTACAAAGCCGATTGTCTAGTCATTTTTGGAAATATAACCTGTCAAACAAGAGAGTTCTTCACAAAGGCTAATCTGCCCCTGTCATAGCTCACTTTGCACCCATCAAAAGGTGTGCATGTGTTTAAATGCCTAAATGAGAATGAAAAGAATACAGCATAAAATATGATGGTTTCTATTAAATTACGTGCATTTAAAGTGAGGATTGAGTAATTTGAGTAAAACACATGCAAAAAAAATTGATAATGATTGGAAAAACAACTGTTTGGTCCCTCATTATTACATCGCTCACTGATGAGGTTTTTTTTTTCTTACCTCTAGCCTCAATGCAAGAGCCATTTCATTATAGTGATGAACCTGTCATCTTATTGTATTCCCTCCTCTCTTTCTCTTAACTGAGCGACTCATTTGGTTTCATCCTCCTCTATGTGGTATTGATTTCATTGATCGTTGCACATGATGGCAGAGTACTGTTTGCCGTGAGATAATTGCTTCATCATTGGTCCTGTGATGAGACTCTGAGTCCTCTCCATACATTCACAACCACACCACCTGCTAGGGTGACTACTAAAACTGCTGGGGAAAAAAGGACATAAATTAGAGGATAGAAATTCACTAAACAGTTTTAGAATTTCATGTGGTTTTTCTGAAAAAATAAATAAATAAATAAAAATAAAAATAAATAAATAAATAGACCAACACTTTTAAAAATAAAGATTCCAAAAGGATGTTTTTGCAGTGATGCCATAGAACCACTTTAAATGTTCTTCATGGAGCCATAGATGCAGATCTATTGTTTTTAAGAGTGCATAGTCACCACAACAAAACAGCTTAGAAATGTTCTGCAGTGCAAATACACTTTTTTTCTCTTATTTTTCCCCTCATTCTCCCTTGTTTCCCTCATTTGCTCAAATACTGTGCTATTTGGATGTAAATATCACAATGCACTTACATATTCTAATTGAATCAGGCGGTAAATGCAGTGTGTATATGAAAATACACTGCACTGCACGTGAAAATTACACTCCTTCCACAAGAATGCAACACTGTTGACGAAAACATGACTTAATTCATTCCAGATGGCCATGTTGTTATGAAAATATTGCTTATAATGGAATGTTTTGGTAAGGTGAAGTAAAATTCGAACATCCTTTTGTGTGTGTCCTTTTGACTTCATCATATGCTCACTTTCATCATTCATCTTGTGCACTGGTTCGTTAAGCTTAATAGCCAATCAGAGTGTACTGTATAGACGATTTATTGTATTAAAATGAAGGAAATTTCTGCATTTACAGGTTTGGCACTTCATTGCATTGTGCTGTACGGTTAACAGAAAAGTCTGTAAAATTAATGGATAATGTACTGGCAGAAAATTATTGGTATTTTTTCTTTTAAATTTAACAGTGTCATAATCTGTCTCACAGAATGCTCAACGATTTAACATGAACAATTGGCCAAAAAGCCACCAACAGAGAATTGACTGGTGCAGAGCACACCACAAAAACTGAACAGATAGATGCTGAACAGTCGGTCAGGGCCTTTAGGCTACTCAGAGTACAAATGACAAAAAATAATGAACATGACAAAATATTGTTTAAATTGCAACTATATTTTGTCAAAAGTGAAAACTAAAATGTGTAAAAAAAAATGAACACTGTGCAGAACATAGCAGCGGCCTATAATCTATTATGATAATTCACTTACACAGTCTGCTACACAGTCACTGGGCGTGGAAGTAGGTGTTACAGGCCCTTCGTTTTGTGAGCCCAGAGCTTTACACTATGTGAGGACGGCTTTGCCTTTCCCTTTCCCTAAGCTGGGCCTGATGAGCCGGAAGGCAGTTGTCATGAAAATGAGTGTGGCTCATTATTAACTTGTGTCGCCGTCACCGAAATGGCTCTGCTTTTGTGATTTAGCATGAAGATGGTTCAGCTATTCAATTAATCTAACTTCAACATTAAGCATCAAGCACCCCAAGCCTACAGTAAAGTGACACACGATCAGAGAACGCATTCAGGGCACTTACTGGCTTATTCACATATCAATGAGGTGAAATGAGGAGAAACTTAAGAAGAAAAATCCAGAAAAAGAATATGACCTTCTCCTGGAGTCCATATTCTTGCTATTGACTGGCAGAACCTTTAGAAATCTGAGGGACGAAGCTTTCAAAAAGGACCTAAAAGCCCCTTAAAATATCATAAAGGTGTCTATATAACTTTATATAAGATTTCTGAATCCGTATGATAACTTTGTGTAAGAAACAAATTGAATTTCAGGTTGCCAGTACTTGAGAAGTTGGGATGAGTGCAAACAAATTACAGAATATTAATTTTTGAGTGAACTATCCCTTTAAGTCATTCACATTTACAGTAATTGTTTTGTCACCATAATGAGTCTTAATTACTTTGACTATTAGGGAGAGAAGAAAAATTTTTCAAGGCACTGGGTGGAAGAAATGCTTCATACCTTTTCACAGACAGTTGAATCTGACATTGAATTTGACTTTCTCAAACAAGTCACCAAAAAAGTCTTTAATAATCAGGCGGCGATCACAGCTTATATCAAACTGAGACAGCGTGTCGACAATGACACGCATAGAGAGGAAACTGTTTCTGAAACAAATTGCTAGATTGGCACAGGATTGTTCCATGTCACATCACACTTGGATTCAATCCTACTATAAAATATTCACATTTTAAAGCCTCTTCAAACTAACACAGGAGTCAATTATTCAGAGAGAAAGTAGTAGTCTTCACCCACATCACATGAGACAAAAAGCATGTGTGTTTATAGGTACACTGTATAAGAAGAAATGCAAATACCTTCAGAATAAAGTTTCTCAAAAGTATCCATTACAAAATATGAACAACCAGACAAACCCAGACCTAACCAGCATCAAATTCTAAATTGTAATATATATATATATATATATATATATATATATATATATATATATGTATGTACAGTATATATATATATATATATATATATATATATATATATATATATATATATATGTATGTACAGTATATGCATCCTTGCTGAGGATTAACTTTGTAAAAAAAAGTAACAAGTCCTAAATCAATTACTTCATTTAAATACGCATTTAAATGATTGCAAAATTACTTTTTAAGCACATTTAGCACCCATTTAAACTTTCTTGATGATGGTTCACAATGAAGAATTTTCCACTGAAAAACGTCACAACTGTTTCAAATAGTCTAAAGTTGTTTTGTTTTTCAATGCTACTTTCATTTCCCACCCGGCAGTTTTGTGTGGAGTTTCGGCTCACAGAGCAACTGTAATGACTGGGAACCAGAAAAACAATTTGTTTGTTCTTGTGAGTCATGGAATTCAACCTGTTTTCTCCTGGTCCCTCTCTGCTTTTTGCTGAAGTACTGTGCAGTCCTGCTGTGTTTATTGAAAGTGTAGGCAAAACCACTGGGCCAGCAGGGGTGAATTAGTTACACAGAAACTTTGTGTCTGATGTCTTGGCCCGAGATCTATAAAGCTGGGTCGGGGTGAGACAGTCTGTGTTGAGATCACTGGGCTTGATATGAAGGCAGTGCCATACCTGTGATGCCATCTGTGCCTCCCAGCCCGCCACACGCATTATGCCACCTGCCACTGGAAAGCACTGGATGAACATATCGCTCTCACTTGTCCTCTAGTCTAAATCTATATGGGGGTGGGGGGTGGATAAATAACTTAATAAATAAAGTCAAATTAAGTTTCAGAACAATTTAATTTAATTCAGAATAAAATTACATTTTCAGAATTTAAATTTTATGATGCAACCATGTTTTTATTGTTGTTACCAGTAAAAATACCTAAACAGAAAAAAAAAAACCCTTTAAAATGAGATCAATTTTCTAGAGCACTAACAGTATGTAACATTTTAAAATGGTTAGTTCCAGCCTTTAGATTTGACTGGCTAAGCAGAAGGATTCCTGAAGCCAAAACGGCTTTTTGACTGGGATTATTCATGAACAAACACTCAATCAAATAAGTAAATATATAAACAAATAAATGAAGTTATCACTGCTGTCATTCCACACTTTTTTTGTTTTTGTTTTTTTGTACATGGAGTAGAACACAAAATACCAAACTACCCCTTAAGTGACTCTTTCTGCAGGTTACACTGTTACGCCATTTAACTGTTCATTCAGCTGATTCATTCAAAAAGAAACAGATTCATTCAGGAACAAAAAAGTGACTGGCTGCATCTAAAATTGCATACTCAGTGAGTTTCCAACATATGCTCACTTCAGAAGTAGTAAATCATCTGGGTAATTTTCTCCTACTGTTTTATGAATACTGTGAATTCAGACATACATACAGTATGAAAGTATGAAATTTTGGATGCAGCCACTGTGTTTTTGAATTTACTGAAACGATTTATTCCAACACAATGATTCAGTCTGAAACTAAACTGCAGTGTACTGCTTATAGATATGCAATATGCAATATGCAATAGCTCTGCAGTGGCTTCATTTAGAACTTGGTGAAGCAACAGTTGACAAAGTAACTAACAATACTGTCTCTAAAATGATTAGAGATTTTGCAGTTTATTTTTCTGAACCATTTGCATTTCATTTTTAAGTGTAAATTTTACTATTTACTATTTATTGCAATTGAGGTAAGAATAATTAACCAAATTCAACATCTATAAGTAGTCTTACTATCTCACAGTAAATTACACATCTCAGTTTTGCATTTTGAGTATTCTTATTCAGATATTTTGATAATTGTACTGGATAATAACGCAAAAAGTGTAGATTACAAATATGTTTTCTGTAAAGTGGATCACTTACGAGTCGTTTTAAATGACACTCTCTCTTTCACAAATGTCCCGTTTGATTTTGCAGCACTGACATTGTTATTATAGGTCCGATGTGAGAGCAGTGTGTTTGTGTTCAGTGGTGCCCGTACCAATGTCAGCATTTCTTTCCCTCAGTGAGCCTGTTACTGCCCCCTTGGGGACCCCTGATGAGTTTCTTAAGTGAGATGCTCCGCATTGTCACAACGTTTTCACAACGCTGCATTAGATGAGGCTGAGAGCGCCTTTCATCACGGTTGTGTTTAAATGAGCCTTGTCAGGCTTGATAATGTGTGCTGGTTTCATTGCCTGCTTAGGCTGTTCATCTCTCTCTCTCTCTCTCTCTCTCTCTCTCTCTCCCTCTCTCTCGCTCTTTCTTTCTTGCTCTGTTATTTGCATGTTCTCTTTGGCTCTGTCTCAAGTTGCTTACAGAAATGGGTAGCAATTTAAGAAGATCCACAAGAATTTTGTGTGTCCCCTATAGCAGAAGCTCCAAATCATGTGCCTTGTCTTATTTACTTGAACTCTTATTTACTTTAATTGATTTAGTTGCAAGGCAAGTGTGATATGCTAAACTCTTAATTGACCCTAACATTTTAAATGGTAGTTTATTTATACACAGTATGTTCAACATTAAAATAAAAGTCTCTGTGAATGCATAGTACATTCAGGAATGTATTTACAACTCTCATTTATGGTGGGTGATGGGTCACTCGTTTGACTGTGTAAATCAAGGGCAATTTCTACTTGTACTGGCAGCATGACATTAAGAGCTTTTGATATAGTGATGGTAATGATAATAGCTATCATAACGTGCACCGCTCAGAGTCAGCATTTGTTTTTGAGGCCTAATTTACACTCTTAACCAGGAGGGAGAGAGTCGACAGGCCACATGCTCACTTTCATCTCTTTTATATTTTAATCCAGGGGCTCATTAAAAAAGATTTTGAAATAACAACAAAAAATGACAACCCTCCAGAGTGGTAATAAACATATGCATGGTTTTGTTAAAAAAGAGAAAAGAGGGTTGGGCAGCACCTGTGTTGAAGGAGAATGTGTATTTCTGAAATTCTCTTTGGCAATGGCAAAGTCTAAAGTTGTGAATAGACCTTGAAAAATTCTTATAGTCTTGTCAAGTAACTAATGGATGTGTTTTGACAAAGGTGTCAAGGTTTGGGTGGTTAGAATGACCCAGTTAGCCCCTGCTGGTAGATGACGTAACTACACCATCTGGACCGAAATAAGAGAGCCATTCCAAAGTTTTAGTTTATTCTGACGTAATAATTATTTTTTGAATGCAATATATGCATACATAAATAATAAAAAGACATATTATTTAGTATTTGTTCTGCCAAAACTTATCTTAAAAGTATAAAATGGACAATAAAGGATCAGTGAAAAAACTTGACTCTCAAAATGTACTCCAAAAATGAACGCATACATTCAATTCACTGCAGTTTCCAGCTGAAATTAACACTTCGGGCAGTAAAACACAATTCCTTTTCACACAAATTATTATTACATAGGCAAATTATTGATTAATAAAGTCTTATATTTGTGTGGTTCCACAATGCTATGTGATGACTGTAAAACATTGTACCAGAATGCGTGATTTGTAAACTAATAGACTGAGACATTTGCATTACATAACCTGTTCCATATTTATGGCTTTTTTGACATAGTAAACTTGCTCCGTAGCTCACCTGGTACAGCTTTTTAGTGCCACTTGCTGGATATTTCATTACCAAACTGCTGTGATACAAACAACCTTAACTAACATCCTCTTGCAGAAATGCTGCCATAGGCTTGGTTTTTCAATGAGGCTGGGTTGGATGCTTTTCCTTGTCTGATGTCTTTGATGGCATGTTCTTGTTGTGTCATCAATCAATCTTTTGCCCCTTTTTATTCTGCTCTCACAATGAAAAAAACAAAAACAAAAACAAAAAACATCACTGTGGCAATTTGCTCACCCAATTTAATTAACAATATCCAAATATTTAATAAATTTACTGGATTACATTTGGAATTTCTTTCATGTCTCTTTCATGTCTCCCCAAAGAGTGCATTTTAAAACATCCCCCCCCCCTTTCTTCACTTCTATCCCTATTAGCATCATCTACTGATTCGTTTGTAGGAAAGGAATAAGAAAACTTTTTGAATGATCTACGTTTTCAGATGTAGGTAGAGAAACAATTAAATAAAATTGTGTTTCATTTTGGTGCTTCAACAGGTACAGAAAAAGAGTGAACTCTAAAGATCAATCACAATCAAAACAAACAAACAAACAAACAAGCAAACAAACAAAAAACAAGGAACTGACTGTGAAGTCGTAGCAAATGCTTCAGCTCTGTGTGAGACTGGCTGATGGTCAGGAGGCTGAAGTTATGAAATGGGTGTGAATATAGGCCTTCTCTAACTGAACAATACATCTGTCACCTCATCAGTATAACAAAGCCATTAGGAGACCGTAAGATCCATATATCAGAAGAAACCAGTTCAAGGCCGCGAGGCCCAGTGTTTCCGTTTCTCTCCGACTGCTCCTTATCTTTGATGGTGTTTGGGCCTTTTTGGGATAAGACATTAATCCCTCTGGTGTCTGGGTCTGATCTCTCCCTACACACCTATCTCTCAGGACTGAAGCCAGGCTTTTCCCAGACACAAGATTAAAGAGATTACACTTTTACAGCATTCTAGATACCAACACACTTTACCTTTCTTCTACTCGCACTCTTTACTTTCCAAAAGACCTAACTGCATTTCTTTTCTAACCCAGACTGTGAGAATCGGTGACCTCTCTCACCTCCCCCATATTCCTGTGGGAAGGATGCTCTTGTTTTTCTCTTCTGAGTTAGAGGCAGGGTCATTTATGGAGATGAAATTTTAAAAAATATATTAAAAAAAAGGCAAGAAATAACTCTAATGTGGAAAGAATACATGTTTCCTTGATGTTTTCAAGGGATTCTAGCATTACCAGTCGTGTTACATATTATTGCATTGATAACGAAGTGCGAGTGTCTAGATTTTCACTGTTTGGGGAATACTACGCTCTTTGTTCAACCCCAAAGCAGCGGTAGGTTTGACACTTGAGCAGTAAAGTTTAATAAAAGAGCTAAAATTGGAAGGTACGGTAGGAGAGATGGGGTGTAATGGTCAGTGGTGAGTATCTCAGGGGGGATTTGATGAAACACTTAACAGAGAACTGCAAACTGAACAAAGCATCAACACGAGCCGAAATCAAGAGAAGGGGAGGGGTGGGGCGATTCCTTTGAGTATAATGCTGGCATTGACCATATGGGGAATGATCGTTGTGTTTGTCAACTATTTGTTATGGAACTAAGTTGATGGGAGGTAACCTTGCCATCCTGGGAAAAGGACGGAGAGAGGAGAAAACAGCCCTTACCAGAAATGATGCTGGTCTATTTATAGAGTGCAGGGCCTCGGTTTACAATGACTTTATATTTCACAAACAGGACACAGTTCTCCTAGTGCAAGGGACCTTTGGAAAGTTTTGTTTCGGTTCTTCTGTATTTGGTTATTAAAGGGATAGTTTACCCAAAAATAAACATTTTGTCAGCTTAAAAGGGAGGATTATCATTTATCTACTTTTATGCGCTTTTATATTACTTTAAAGGGATAGTTCACCCAAAAATGAAATTTGATGTTTATCTGCTTACCCCCAGGGCATCCAAGATGTAGGTGACATTGTTTCTTCAGTAGAACACAAATGAAGGCTTTTAACTCAAACTGTTGTAGTCTGTCAGTCATATAATGTCAGTCAATGGGCACACAATCTTTGAGAGAGAAAAAAAACAAAAAAAAACATGCACAGACAAATTCAAATTAAACCTTGCAGCTTGTGACGATACATTGATGTCCTAAGACACAAAACGATTGGTTTGTGCGAGAAACGGAACAGAATTTATATCATTTTTATATCATTTTATATCAAGCTGAATAAATAAGCTTTCCATTGATTTATGGTTTGTTAAGATAGGACAATATTTGGCCGAGATACAACTATTTGAAAATCTGGAATCTGAGGGTGCAAATAAATCTAAATATTGAGAAAATCTCCTTTAAAGTTGTCCAAATGAAGTTCTTAGCAATGCATATTACTAATCAAAAATTAAGTTTTGATACATTTACAGTAAGCAATTTACAAAATATCTTCATGGAACATGGTCTTTACTTAATATCCTAATGATTTTTGGCATAAAAGAAAAATTGACAATTTTGACCCATATACAGTAATGTATTTTTGGCTATTGCTACAAATATACCCCAGCGAATTATGACTGGTTTTGTGGTCCAGGGTCACATTTCTTTAAATGTGTCATGGTTTACTTGCACTTACAGTATATGTGGGGAACTATGCTTAGCTATAAAAGAGCTCTGGTACAAACACTCTCTCACACACACGCAGAGCCTGGCAGCACCGCAGGGTTAGTTCTACTACAAAAGATCACAGAAAGATTCTATTATGGTGGCATTTAGCCTTGTACAGCATGACAAGTTTTTGATTGCTAGGTAAGATGGAGAGGGTAATTGCAGGAGACGAAATGAGAGAGCTCTCCACTGACTGCTATCTAAACGCGCACAGACAGAGGCAGAATGATTTTGTCACAAGGCCCTTTCATTACATTGTGTTTATGTTTGTTTGAATACGCTTTTTAATCAGGTTCTTTTGTGTTTAAATTCTCTCTCAGTATGCATCCTAAGCTAACCAAAATGAGCTCAATCAACACAAATTCAGATTCAACAGCAAGACAGTGACAGCATAGGGTGTTGGTTTTTTTTTTTAATTCAGCGAACTAAAAGCTTGACTCTGACTTTCTATGAAAAAAAGCAAGGCAATGTATTATACAGAGTTATTTATACTGGAATCACATTCTGGAATTTCACCTCAGAGACTATATATATATACACATATATACACATATATATATATTTGGTAAAACTTTATTTCGACAGTCCACTTTAGACATTCTACTAACAGTAAGTAACTTTGCACCTACATGTCAACTAGCAGTCGTTAGAGTATTAGTAGACTGTCTGCTTAATATCTTCTAACGCTTTATTTTGATGGGTCCACAACATACAACACACTGACTATGAGAAACTTTGCAAGTATGTCAACTTATTCTACTAACCCTAAACCTACCCTACTGAGAGTTATTAGACATATAGATGCAAATTAATGAGAATTAGTTGACATGTAGTCACTTTATCGAAATAAAGTGTAACCATATTTTTTCCAGCACATGTTTTAGATGGATATCAACAATCATCTAAGAAAACTGATAAACCTTCATGGTTTTGTTATAGTGCTTGATAAGAGTTAGATTAAACCTCACAATTTTGCTCCAAGTAAAATACTAATGTAATAAAATTAAGATCTGCTCCTGTTTTTTAAGCTAACACAATCAAAGCACATTTCCATCTTTACGCATTAAAATGTCATGCCGTAATATTTTGGTTTCACATTCCTTGTTTTTAATCAGAAGGAATTGCATCAAGATTTCATTGTATTATGGGGGGGAACAGTTTGCCCGTGGAATTGTGCCACATTGGGAATAGGTCAGTGTGATAGTTTTCACCTGAGCGCTGAGGAAGATTTGAATTCATGACCTTTGGGAAATTGCTCATTAGTCTGTGGGGTGCAAAAATGTATTTATTACACAGCATGTACTATGGACAAGTCGACACTTCATCACCTAAAAATTAAATGACAGTCTGATTAACAAAGGTTGCAAAATGTAAAAATAAAGCTGTCTAATTTTCCCAGATTTAACTCAGAAGTTAAAAAAGGTTGTGCAGTCTTCTCATGTAACATTTTAATATATTTAAGGCTCAATAAAATCTTAATAGTAAACTTTAATATATCTTCAATATGAATCTACATTTTAAACCAAAATATGGTTAAGAAATTACATTTTAAATATCTAAAAATGATATCTTCCATCGGTTGATGCAATGGCAAAAAAGTTGAAGCAACAACTGGAAATCTGAAAATATTGAACAGGGCCTAAAACACACACTCACTTGGTTTTTTATGGTTTATGGGGGACTCTCCATAGGCAACATGATTTTTATACTCTACAAACTGTATTTATTTAATCGCCCTAAACAAACTTTACACCTAAACTTACCCCTCACAGGAAACTTTGTGCATTTTTAGATTTAAAAAACAAAACAAACACCATTTATTATGTTTTTTTTAAGCCTAAAGTGTCCTCATATATCACCTCCACTATGTCTGGTTTGCTATGCTTGTGGGGACTCTCCATAGGCACAATGCTTTTTATACTGTACAGACTGTATATTCTATTGCCCTACACCAACCCCACACCTAAACCTACCCCTTACAGGAAACTTTATGCATTTATAGATTTTCAAAAAACTTAATTCTGTGTGATGTATTAGCTTGTTTACCCGTGGGGACCTCAATTTAGGTCCCCACCGTGACACGAGTCCCCATGAGTCTGTGTGTATTCTGGTTTGAGTCCCCACCTGAATAGAAAAACAGGTACAACCACACACACACACACACACACACACACACACACACACACACACACACACACTTATATGAGCAATTTCATTTTTTCTTTATGTTCGCCATTTTTGTAACCCTGTTACAAAACTTCATTAAACTATTATAACAAACAGGAAAAATGTAAATTAAAAACAATAAAATAAAATAAAATGAAATAACCCCACATAATAAATTAGCCATTTGAAAACTTGCAGTATAATGAAAGTGCATGAACAAAATCTGGTGTTATGACCCCACTTGAAATTTTAGTCTTTGTGCCTATTTGTAGGTGTGTGTGTGTATATATATATATATATACACACTGTTAGACATTTCTGTAATTTCCACAGTTATTTACTGTATATCACCCAGTGTAATACTGCAAATTCTCTTTACAGTAAATAACTGTAATACCCTTTGCATCATGGAAATTTTCTGTGACGTCAGACCCCACATACAGAGACTTACTGTATTTTTAAAAATTGCTGTATACTACTGTAACGGTCTCTTTGGCGCCATTATACTGAGGTCGTTTTATTTTCCTCATTTCTTACATTTGGATTGACACAATTTGCCCTGCACCGTGTCTATAACGCCGCAGCAGCTTGGGACTGACTACACTGGACGTGTTACATCGCTTCTAATGACTGGAAAATCCGTTGTACTTCGTGTCAGAAACAGCGCGAGCGCTTGGAGTACATCTGTACATCAGAAATATAACGGGGCATAACTTTACTGTCCGCATCCACTGTAGATAGTGTATATATAATGGGTTCTATATTAGAACCCATTATATATTGTTTTTATATAATGGGTTCTAATTATTATATACATTATACAGTCTGTCACACTCGCGTCTGAGGAAGACACGGAAGCAGCGGGGCAACGGTCCGGGGTTTTTCCCGGGCATGAACCCGAGAGAGTGGAAGAGCTCCGGAGAATATCTGCGCTGTGTGTCGATGCACCTTACGAGAGAATAAGACCAGAAAACAAGGTAAAAATATACGTTTGTCTGTGTGTTTGTCAGATTTTTGCACATAAGTTTAACCATTTACTTGTCAACATGACGGTTACAGACCATGGTAAACTGCGCTGTCGTTTCAAACGATTTTTGTCAGCTTAATTAAGTTACCGAATTAAAATTGTTTTTAAGGAGCAACGCTTATCTTATATTAACATTAGGTTAACTAATGTGAAATTTAGTTCAGGTGTTAGTAGTTGGCCAGTAGCCTATTGAGAAAATAAAATCGTATGTTAGCTAGGTTAAACTAGTTTTATGGATAGCTGCCTTTCTAGTTTTAGAATTAGTTTGTTATAGTTTTTAATGGAATTTAAGATTGACTGCATTTTTTTGTATTTGTGTTTTAAAGGCAACTGCAATGAAGCATCAAGAAAGACATGAGCAGGCCAGCCACCCTGAGACTGATAATTCATGGTAAGAGAACAACTATGGTTTTGAGAGATTTGTGTATTCTGTATGGAGTTTGCCTTTTAAAAGTGTGCTATTTCTACTTCTTGTTTTTCAGAGAAGACATTTCTGTCAAAGTGGATGGTGAGCAAAGGTGGTGGCCACATTTTGGAGCAGCACCTGGGTTTTGCAGATGGCTATGTATTCTTTGGCTGCTTGTCTTTGTATTTCCCCATTATGTTGCCTAAAGATTTTTTGTGAGGATGAAGGACACAACATAATGCACTGCAAAATGTCCTAAGACAGGATAACTGTCCCAGCATTGGAAGACTATATTTTTAAGTGTTATACATGCAATGTTTTAAATAAAGAATTTGATATTTTATAATTATTGTGTTTTAATTGAATGCCAGTAGTACCTATGTAGAGTAAAAATAAAATGTATAAAATAAAAAAATACATAAAATCTAATGAAATCTATATTAAAATGAATGAATTACAGTAGTATACTGATAAATCAAATACAGTTTGCTACTGTAAATCTTGATTACAGTAACTTACTTGCAAGTAAGTTACTGTAAAAACCCTTTGAATAAAAAAATACATAAAATCTAATGAAATCTATATTAAAATGAATGAATTACAGTAGTATACTGTTAAATCAAATACAGTTTGCTACTGTAAATCTTGATTACAGTAACTTACTTGCAAGTAAGTTACTGTAAAAACCCTTTGAAATGTCTAACAGTGTGTGTATATATATAAATATATATATATATATATATATATATATATATATATATATATATACTGTATACACGCGCACACACACACACACACACACACACACACACACACACACACACACACACACACACACACACACACACACATTCCAAAACACACACACACACACACACTCATGTCTTCTCGGTTATACTGTATTTGTATGCAGACCATATACAACAAATTAGAAACAGTTTGTTAATCCAGACATCTGAGTGATTTTACCTCCAATAATTCTGTAGTGTTATTCCTCTGACAAATTGCCTACATGCTGGTGTAAATGCCAGTGCCTTGAGTCAAACACAAATGAATGCTGCAGCTTCCTCTCCCAAAGAGAACAGCAATATGAATAATGTTTAAAACTGCAGAATAATCAGATAATCTAGACATCTCCTCCAACACTAAAAGCATATCGTACTTGTTATATTTTTGCAATGTTCTCATTCAAAACTAAAAATATCACATGGACACTGGTGCTGCTATTTGTTTCGATTTGCAGAAATGCTTTTCTCCACCTGCTGGTGTTTGTCTGTGTGTTCAAGCGTGAAAGCAGGTAGTAGCTTTATCCTTTATCAGGGAGGTATTAATCGGTTGAAGTCTAGCATGAAGAGCTTATCTCTTTCCAATGAATGAGGTTTCTCCAAATTTTATAATTAGGAGCTACTTTAATTTTTCCTTGTTATAGTGCTGCTCTGCTTCAGTGAGATTCAAACTCACAGCCCTCAAGAATTTAGTTGTGTACTCCAGCCAATGAGCCAATAGTTTGGGTCACACACTAAATGCAATTAAATTTTTAGTAGAGCCCAATCAACCATGACGACCCACATGGTGTTACTAACAATATGGCTTTCCTTCATTACTATAAACTGTACAGTTGTAGCTTAATGCAATACAGCATTATACTGAAATTTCAAACACACACACTCCAGCAGTAATGCAATTTAAAACACAAATCCTTCAAAAGTGCAGGGCCTGTATTTATCAAGCCTCTAAGAATTACTCTCAAGAACACTGCTAAGAATTGAAGTGAAAAAAATTATTGGCTCAAAGCTGCACTTAAAAGTTAGTTATCAAGCATCCCAGTCGGAATTTAAGCGAAGTGTAGGACTAAATCTTAAGTGTCAGTCTTAGAGATGATTCACGACACTTTGCTGCGCCACAAACGGGATTTTGGATGACAACATATGCATGGACCAATCACTGAATAGATTTCCTTAATTAAGAATAGTGTCAGATAAATTCACATTGAATGGTTAAATTCATAATAGGAGTTTACATTCAAGGCACATTTGACAATAAATAATTTTCAAGAGAATACATTACGGCAAGGAAACTTTAACACATTAAAACATGATCACAACTCAATTTAGGGTGCCAATAGACGACAGTATAGTGTATCTACGACAGTCAAAGATATCGCCCGTTGCTAATGCCTTTGACTACGGCGAGACGATTATTATTATTATCCGTTATTATTATTATCTGTTATCCGTCAAAAATAGACTAGGTGCCTATCTTTAGTGATGCAGCGCGGAGAGGGGCTTCAGAAACTGGCCTCGGCGCGGCTGATCAGCTCCGGTGGCCGTGGAGCTGTAATGCGCCGCAGACGCGTGCAGTGTAAATAAGGTGTAAGATATTTATTCATCACACAGTGTAGATCGCATAATACTCGCGCTAGACTGAAGTCAGTTATGATGTTCTTTGTTAATGTAAATGTTCTTTGCTCGTCTTGAATAACTGTCGCCAAACATTTCAAGAACATTCTTCCTCTCCCGAAAGATTCGCGCACGTCTCTGTCTCCTCAGCGCCATCACAAGCCCCTACTGGCAACTCCTAACCACTTGAGAGACCTCTCGAGCTGTCTTTAATAACTGGGAGAGTAAGAGTGATTCTTAGCTTTAAGAAATATGATAACTTGCTTTTATACTTTTGAAAGTAGGAGTAAATTTCATGAATTCTCAGCACTTAAGACTAAAATGGCACTTTGAGAAGCTTGATAAATATGGGCCCAGGTTACTGCAAGCCCAACGAACATCAAAACAAAATATTAAGCTACATAGAGAGTTATAGCACTCACTGTAAATGTTTTAAACTTTATAATAAACTTGTTCTAACTGCTAAAACACTTGAAGTTTTTATAGAACTTTTGATATTGCATTATACCTATAATTGTAGGAAGAATGACATTGTACAATACAAAAAGAGAAAATTCGTATTGCAATAAATGATCAGAAATAATGCTGCTATTTCTATTGTAAGATAAAAAAAGAAAAGAAAAAAGAAAAGAAAAACATTTTCTAAAATTATTTGCTCTTGCGGCTTTCTTTCAGATTGGCTCTCTCTCTCTCTCTCTTTTTTTTTTTTACAAATCAATATATATCTTTATAAATTTGTCTTATTGGGAGAGCAGTAGGGTATTACAGACTGAAAGCATTTAATCAAAAGTAAATACTCTTTTGAAAACATTTGCAAAGCTTAAGACACAATATTTGACATTTTCAGCTCACTGAACCACTAAAGATCGAACTGAACATTACAACAATAAAAGAGAGAAAAACGTGTTATTCTCAGCCTGGAGTAATTGTGTTCATTCAATGAACCCAATATATATATATATATATATAGAGAGAGAGAGAGAGATGAGTTGACATGCAAAAGCCTCTAAGGGCCATCTGAAAATTTCTTCTAAATTTAGTATTTTTCTCAGGCTCCTATGTTTCTGTTCAGTGATTTAAGGTTTTTTTTTTTTTTTTTTTTTAGTTATTTCACTTTAATAGCAATGAAAAGAACCCATTAATTGCCATTAAAGTGAAATTACTGAATGAACACACACACTGTAAAAAATTTCCCTGTAAAAAAACGGTAATCTACTGGCAGCTGTGGTTGCCAGCATGATACTGTAAAAATACGGAGCACTACTGTTTTTAAAATTAACAGCTAAATACCGTTTTTTCAGCAACAGTAGACAACTGTAATTTAGCAGCATAGCTGTTAAATTACAGTTGTCTACTGTTGCTGAAAGAACGGTATTTAGCTGTTAATTTTAAAAACAGTAGTGCTCCGTATTTTTACGGTATCATGCTGGCAACCACAGCTGCCAGTAGATTACCGTTTTTTTTACAGGGAAATGTTTTACAGTGCAGGAGCCTGATAAAAATTATAGTTTTAGAAGAAAATTTCAAACGGCACTTTTGCACCTGAACTCTTATATATGTATATGTACTGTATGTGTGTGTGTGTGTGTGTGTGTGTGTATACAGTGGGGGAAAAATTTGATCCCCTGTTGATTTTGTACGTTTGCCCACTGACAACGAAATGATCAGTGTATAATTTTAATAGTAGGTTTATTTGAACAGTGAGAGACAGAACAACAACAACAACAACGACAACAACAAAAATCCAGAAAAATGCATTTTAAAAAAGTTATAAATTGATTTGCATTTTAATGAGTGAAATAAGTATTTAACCCTTTCGCAAAACATGACTTAATACTTGGTGGGAAAACCCTTGTTGGCGATCACAGAGGTCAGACTTTTCTTGTAGTTGGCCACCAGGTTTGCACACATCTCAGGAGGGATTTTGTCTCACTCCTCTTTGCAGATCCCCTCCAAGCCATTAAGGTTTCGAGGCTGACGTTTGGCAACTCAAACCTTCAGCTCCCTCCACCGATTTTCTATGGGACTAAGGTCTGGAGACTGGCGGCCACTCCAGAACCTTAATGTGCTTCTTCTTGAGACACTCCTTTGTTGCCTTGGCTGTGTGTTTTGGTTCATTGTCATGCTGGAATACCCATCTACGACCCATTTTCAATGCCCTGGCTGGCTTCAACCCTTATGGAAATAAAATATATTATATATGAACAGTCAGTATAGCATTTTCAGTATATTGGTAAGTATATAGAATAATACATTGTGGTAATATATTACAATATACTGAATAATACATAAGGAATTGCCACTTTTCATATATTGGGGAATATATGTCAACATATATGGTGCTCATATAGTCACATTTATATGGGAATATGTATTAACAATATATGAACACAATGCAAGGTACATATTTATTTTAATATATTTTCATATATGGAATTATGTATTTGTAAATATATAAATATTGGTTACATATATAATTTAACATATATGCAGTATAATGTCAAATATATATGTGAACGTATGCAAAATATATGTATCCAAATATGAGCAAATTTATTGTGTCATGTATGTGTGAATTATATATATATATATATATATATATATATATATATATATATATATATATATATATACAGTGTTGGGAAGGTTACTCTGGAAATGTAATACATTTACATTTACATTTATGCATTTAGCAGACGCTTTTATCCAAAGCGACTTACATTGCATTCAAGTTACAGTTTTTTTTTTTTTTTTTTTTACATTTTATCAGCTCTTGCTTTCCCTGGGAAGCAAGAGCTGACAGATTACAAGTTACCCTTCTTAAAATGTAATAAGTAGTGTAACTTTTCAATTATTTTATTAAAGTAATGTAACTGATTACATTTTATTAGTTTTTGATTACTTTTCTAAATGTCTAATGTTTTCAACTGTTAATCATTTTCAAACATGTTAACCAAGCAGGGTTAACCTTACAGTAGTACTCAACACTGATTACTGTCAGACTTTCAAAATATTTTATCACTTGAATTAAGATTATAACATTTTAATTTTAAAGGAGACATTGGATGAAAAATATCTTCACTTGCATATAGATGTGTCTTAGCAGTTTGTGGACACAACCACCCTACAATGATAGAAATTCACTCCTTTTTTTTAATCCCCCAAAAACCTAAACAGTCTCAATTATCAAGCCATTTTGATTTTGGAGTAAATAACCAGTGCTATCTTCCACCTTCAATACCACAACTGAGGTGAGACCCTTGAGCAAGTCACCCCCAACTGCTCCCCGGGCGCCGCAGCAATATGGCTACTGCTCCAGGTGTGTGTTCGTTCACTGTTGTGTGTGTGCACTTGGATGGGTTAAATGCATAGCACAAATTCCGAGTATGGGTCACCATACTTGGCCACATGTCACTTCACTTCAATTTCACTAAATTCGTTTATGTCTGGCTGTGCAAATCATTTTACTCCAGACTGTTTTCTGAATTAGGGACAATTCAAGGCAGGCTTTGTTAAAAAGTTAAAACTCAAGGATGGATCACTTCCTCAGAACAGAGGGGCGGGGTGAGCAGTGCTCATTAGCATGTAAAGACTTATGCACCGAAATGAGTCACTGTGAACAGAGCTGTTTTTGACAAGGTAAAAAGGGTGTTGTTTTACACGACCACTGAGACCATTTCAAGAAGACCCTAATGAATCATACCACCTTGTGGAAAATGGGCATCCGATGTCCCCTTTGAAGCACAGCCACCACAAAATCAGGCTTACTTTAAAATCATGCTGAGGTATACAGATTTAAAATCATAACAAGAAATAATTTAATAGCTATGATACTGTTTTTGAAATCAAAACTTTGCACAGCTATGACAGGAAACACTGGATCTAACAATGCCTTAGAAAAAAAAAGAGTTAATCTTAAAAAAAATAATAAGCATATACATAAATCCATATAGGAAATATAAGAGTTATCGGATAAACATGTTAAACTTCTAAAACATGGGTGTTTCATATTTTAGAGCAGTCACTGCAATTTCTGAAAGATGCCAATTAAATCTGTATGTGAGAGTGAGTGTGAAAAAAATCAGATGTAACCCCCTTTGTAATCCTTAACATTTTCATAAGTAACTGTAATTTAATTACACATTTTTTTCTAAGTGTAGACGTGTGTAACTGTAACTGATTACAATTACTTTTATTTTGTAATTAAATTACGTAATTCCGTTACATGTAACTTACTCCCCAACACTGTGTATATATATATATATATATATATATATATATATATATATATATATATATATATATGTGTGTGTGTGTGTAAAGTATGTTCACATGTAGCTACTATATATTAGGGGTGTGCCATATCGTCGGTATAAGTTTTTACATGATAAAAAAGTGTCATATCGCGATATCAATGTTATAGCGACGCGATGACGTATTTACTAGGGATGCAGCCGAAATTATTCGGCCAAAAATAGCAAAAAAAAAAAAAAAAAAAAAAAAAAAAGCGCTTTAAACGTTATGTTTTCTAACACACGCATGGACTGCATTCAAACAGCGCTGCAGGAGCTCGCGATACTGTCTGGTTAGCCAGAGTTCAAAGTCCAGACCGCGAGGGAAATCTGCAAAACTGTGTTACTCGTCAGTTGCTCAGTAACACTTTTATGAATTTTTACAAAGCATGTGACAAAGTAATAAGCTGATCCTCCCAAATTAGCAATGACAATAATTTATAAATCTGCTGTTGTCAACAAGAAGCACCAAGGACTTCCTGCGGGTCTCCGTCAAAATAAAAGCTCCATCAAATGCCAAGTGCCAATAAATGTTAGTATTGTAATATTACTGTTACAATAAAATTAAAAAGTAAGACAGTAATAATGATAATAATTACAACAGCTCTATTAATACATTTATTATAATGTTCACACATAGTGTTCAAATTGTGATCTGTAATATTTTCTAATGTTTTAAAATAATTCCCTTCTGCTCAGCAAGGCTGCGTTTATTTGCATGCCTGATTCAAAAAGGGGGTCTCAAAAATGGCCACAAAATATTATTTTACTAACTTATTAATTTTAAGTTAAATTGTGCTTTGTTGGTATAATGTCTGCTAGAATGTTAAAAAAAAAAAAAAACATTAGTGTTAAATAAGTATTTTTAAATTGTTGTTTTGTATTAGTGTACAATGTTTAAAAATAATAATTTATTCCATGTAGTGTCCATTTCATTCAGTTAACATTTACTGTTGGAGGCATCCAAGTTATTTGACATATTTGAACTTTTTTTTAAAAGTAACACAGTAGTTACTTTCCATGGTAATTGGTTACTTTTATAATGATGTAACTCAGTTAGTATTTGTGAGATGTAACTAGTAACTATAACTAATTACCTTTTTAAAGTAACTTGCCCAACAATGGTCACTAGTACTATTGCACTATAATCTGCTTCTGCCTCTTTATGACAATAGATTTATACTTCGAATTAGGTAGTCTGTCATCAATGACAGTAGCTCATCAACCTCAAAAGGATGGAAAATGCCCTTTATTGTGTTTGCAGTAATAAATACTGCTGCCTGCTGTCACGAATCCGGTCCATGGCCTTCCGTCTGATTGCCACCAGAGGTCGCTCCTCTACTATATTGACTCTCACCCCACACAGACTGTTACACATCACCCTGGACTACATTTTCCATGTTCTGTTGCACTGATTGGATTCACCTGCACTCAATTACACACACACACTATATTACACCCACTCAGATCATTCTCAAACTACCGAGTATTGATTAGTGTATATCATTCTCTTAGTGAAAGCTACTCTATGGAGCCAGTTCTAGTTGCCATAGTATAGTCATAGTCTTGCCTTGCCTGTTTTTCCCGTGTGCTGATTCTCGCCTGTGTATTTCGGATTACCCCTTTCGTCTTGCCGTTCGGACTCTGTTTGCACCTGCCTGGATTATTGCTGTGTTCCTGGATTACCTCTCTTTGCCTCGCCCTGTTGGATATTGTTTGCTGATTGAAGACCCACCATTGTCCTAGGAATACTCTTTGTCTTGCCTCATCTATGTCTGTTTGCTGTGTATTGACCCATGCTAGTTTCTGACCATGCTAATGAATAAAGCTCTGCATATGGATCTGCAAATCTCCCGTTCCTGTCGCCTCGTAACACCTGCAATCACCAATAAAACGTTGTTCCATATTTTTTTGTATATCGTCATGAATATCAATATCGCAAATATTCTTGAAATATCGTGATATCATTTTATATATTATATCTATATCGCCCACCCCTGCTATATATTAACATTTTTATGGGAGCATGTATGTTACATAAATGTAACCAAATCTGACAAATATATTTTGTAATATATATCTGTCAGCAGATAGACAAGGGAGTCAGAGGTAAGTGCAAACAACAGCAGAATTATTGATCAATGGCAGTGGAGTGAAGCAAGGTGGAGAGTCCAGGTGAGTGCGCAGGGAATGGCCCTGTTCAAGAGAGTCTTATCGGAGCATAACAAGTCATTTTTCCTTTTCCAGGGATCCAGTGGGAACAATAGAGTAAGGAGACGGGGGAGCACAGTTACGGTGGAGAACAGAGATCGGAACACAGGAACAAATAGAAGGTAGACAAAGGTAAGTGAATCAGGTAAGTAACACATATAATGTTTGAGACCAGGCTGTGACGGCTTGGGAGGAATGCATTGATATAGTGCTCTTGATGAGTGGATATAGGTGGCGGTGCTCAGTAATCAGGTGATTGTGATCTGGTTAGTGTCATTGGTGGTGACTGAGATTCTCAGACAATATCCATATATGTATGTTACATATATATAACCAAATCTGACAAATATATTTTGTATGACTATACATGTGTGTGTGTGTGTGTGTGTGTGTGTATGTATATATATATATATATATATATATATATATATATATGCAATTCTAGAATTGGGGGTACATTTCGTGTCTCCCAGGTAAATCTTCTGTTATTTAAAAAAAAAAAAAAAAAAACTTCACTGAATCAGTTTTGAATAATAACAAATTACATTAAGCTATCACCAAAACTGAAAATAATAACTGAAAGACTGCCACTACACCTATTATTGACTGTCTTTGCCTCCTGATTCATACATTCAGCTTGAATTATCATGAAATAATTAAGTCTAATTTTCATATTTTTGTGTTTACTCTATTAAGTTACATAAACAATTGCATAAAATATCTAATTTTTGTAATATTTGTAATTTCATTAATAAAAATACATTTTGTGTCTGTCCCTAAGTTCTGGTCAACTCTGTTACCTCAGTTATAAAAAGGCATAACAATCTTTAAAGCATTCATCTAAAAAACATGTGACTTGCACCAAGAGTTGTCACTTCCTCTGTTAGGAATCTTTGGAAGGCATTGATGTATGTCTTTATTCTTTATTCTCATTAATTTGTACAAAATGTTTGGGATACACCAATAGTTGTCAAATCTGTTATTTTGATTTTGCAGTGAATCTCTCATTCACTTTTTTAAAAACAATAATATTATGGAAATCCATAAAATTCTGTTTTAGACATGCCATGTGGTATCTGGTTTGATGGTGAGCATCTTGAGCTAAAGCACAAAATGGTGGAAAATGTGAACTCTGTTATTGTCAATGAGTAACAGAGTCAATTGTTCCAATCACATTTAAGTATTTTGCATTATTATTATGTTTATTTTGGATTCTGGGTCATTTTACTGTAAATAATACATTTGTTTTATATCATTACAGGCTGAAGAAACTGAATTACAGGTAAACTAAACTCTAAGCAGCAGAAAGGCAAGGGCAACAGAGATCACAGTGACATGCTGACCCTGTAAGGATGGCACAAAATGAAAAAAAGCACCACTACTCAAAATACAAGCTTGTTTTGCTCTAATGTTTATAAATATTAATGTAAGCATATGGCTTCAAAGTAAATCTAAAATTCTTGCAAACTGCTATTCCTTGAATCAAGTGCTCTTATGTCTATAAAAAAAACTTGCATAGTGCACATTTAAATACTAAATAAAGACATATGGGCAGAAATGGCCAATAACTGATTTGCATGTCCAGGGTGAGGGAGCAGCTATGTCGTTTTATTTTCCAGAGCTCCGTCAGCGGAGACCAGGACACCCAGATGACCCCCAGAGACCTCGATTAAAATACAATAAAACTAAAAAATATAACTAAAAATATAATAAAATACCTAACTACATAATACTTCTATTGTTAGAATTTGAAACTTTTGAACTGTGGGTTTCGTCTGGTCAGAGGAGAACTGGCCCTCCGACTGAGCCTGGTTTCTCCCAAGGTTTTTTTCTCCATTCTGTCACAGAGGGAGTTTTGGTTCCTTGCCGCTGTCGCCTCTGGCTTACTCAGTTGGGGACACCTAATTTCTAGTAATTTCTAGCGATTATCGTCGATTTGATTGCACAGATACTATTTAAACTAAACTGAGCTAGACAATGACATCTCTGAATTCAATAATGAAATGCCTTTAACGGAAAATTGAGTGTTTAATCTTATCATTATATATTACTAACACTCTGTCCTCCAATTTGATACTGTTAAGTGCTTTGACACAATCTGTATTGGTAAAAGCGCTATATAAATAAAGGTGACTTGACTTGACTTGACTTGACTTAATGCATGAGACACATGGAGTTAATTTTCAATTACATGAAATACATGTAATTCACATGTATTTGATAAAATTATATAGGCCACGGTACATTATAAAAGTATCCCCCCAAAAAAAAAAAACGCAACCCATGGCTCTGTTATTTTTACCGCAACTGTATTTTCAAAATAGCCCAATTGTGCGGAAAACTGCGACCCTGGCAACATCACACCCTAGATACCTCGATACGCAAGCTAATTAGCCTTCCGCGCTGCGATGATGGCAAGAAGTTGGGGTCAAACCTTATCAAACAATTTGCGTTACAAAAATATTAATGTGTTAAAAGTTTTAGATTAATCACATGCGTTAACGTTGACAGCCCTAATATATATATATATATATATATATATATATATATATATATATATATATCAGTATATATTTATATATACATATACACACACATATATATATATATATATATATATATATATATATATATATATATACATATATACAGGTGCATGTCAACAAATTAGGATATGGTGACATGCCAATCAGCTAATCAACTCAAAACACCTGCAAAGGTTTCTTGAGCCTTCAAAATGGTCTCTCAGTTTGGTTCACTAGGCTACACAATCATGGGGAAGACTGCTGATCTGACAGTTGTCCAGAAGACAATCATTGACACCCTTCACAAGGAGGGTAAGCCACAAACATTCATTGCCAAAGAAGCTGGCTGTTCACAGAGTGCTGTATCCAAGCATGTTAACAGAAAGTTGAGTGGAAGGAAAAAGTGTGGAAGAAAAAGATGCACAACCAACCGAGAGAACCGCAGCCTTATGAGGATTGTCAAGCAAAATCGATTCAAGAATTTGGGTGAACTTCACAAGCAATGGACTGAGGCTGGGGTCAAGGCATCAAGAGCCACTACACACAGACGTGTCAAGGAATTTGGCTACAGTTGTCATATTCCTCTTGTTAAGCCGCTCCTGATCCCCAGACAACGTCAGAGGCGTCTGGGCTAAGGAGAAGAAGAACTGGACTGTTGCCCAGTGGTCCAAAGTCCTCTTTTCAGATGAGAGCTAGTTTTGTATTTCATTTGGAAACCAAGGTCCTAGAGTCTGGAGGAAGGGTGGAGAAGCTCATAGCCCAAGTTGCTTGAAGTCCAGTGTTAAGTTTCCACAGTCTGTGATGATTTGGGGTGCAATGTCATCTGCTGGTGTTGCTCCGTTGTGTTTTTTGAAAACCAAAGTCACTGCACCCGTTTACCAGGAAATTTTGGAGCACTTCATGCTTCCTTCTGCTGACCAGCTTTTTAAAGATGCTGATTTCATTTTCCAGCAGGATTTGGCACCTGCCCACACTGCCAAAAGCACCAAAAGTTGGTTAACTTTAAGAGAATCTATAGGGTATTGTCAAGAGGAAAATGAGAAACAAGAGGCCAAAAAATGCAGATGAGCTGAAGGCCACTGTCAAAGAAACCTGGGCTTCCATACCACCTCAGCAGTGCCACAAACTGATCACCTCCATGCCATGCTGAACTGAGGCAGTAATTAAAGCAAAAGGAGCCCCTACCAAGTATTGAGTACATATACAGTAAATTAACATACTTTCCAGAAGGTCAGCAATTCACTAAAAATGTGTTTTTTTTTTTTATTATTATTATTATTTTTTTTTTTATTGGTCTTATGAAGTATTCTAATTTGTTGAGATAGTGAATTGGTGGGTTTTTGTTAAATGTGAGCCTAAATCATCACAGTTAAAAGAACCAAAGACTTAAACTACTTCAGTCTGTGCGCATTGAATTTATTTAATTCAGGAGTTACACAATTTGAGTTGAATTACTGAAATAAATGAACTTTTCCACGACATTCTAATTTATTGAGATGCATCTATATATATATATATATATATATATATATATATATATATATATATATATATATATATATATATATATATAACTTGTTATGTGTACTGCGTTAGGCTGACCAGAGGTGGGTAGAGTACCCAAAAACTGTACTCAAGTAAAAGTAAAAGTACTTGAAGAAATATTTACTCAAGTAAAAGTAAAAGTAATAGTCTGAATAGTTACTTGAGTAAGATAAAATAACTACTCAAGTAGTTAGTTACTAGTTACTTTGGATCATATACTGAATATAGTCTATTTTTATTTAGATATATAGATATTTAGATGCATTTTTATACACACACACACACACACACGCACACACACACACTGCCGTTCAAAATACTTTTAATGTTTTTTTTTTTAATGTAATTTATTTCAGTGACGCAAATCAGAATTTTTATCAGCCTGATTTATTATCAATGCTGTTTATTTTTTAGCTTTCTATTCATAAAAGAATCCTGAACAAAATGTCACAGGTTCCAAAAAATACTAAGCAGCAAAACTGTTCCCTGTTGAAAAAACCAGCATATGCTGGTATAGTATGTTTTGTAGCATGGGATGCTGGTTTGAGCTGATTTAAGCTGGTCTTTTGCTGGTTTAAGCTGGTCCTACGCTGGTCCGACCAGCTCAAGACCAGCACATGACCAGCATAAACCAGCATCCCAGCTTCAAAACATACCTAACCAGCATATGCTGTTTTTTGTTTTTTTCAACAACACTGGTAATAAATCAATATATTTGAATGATTTGTGAAGGATCATAAGACTCTAAAATATAATTTAATTTAACTCAGTGATGCAAATCAGAATTTGTATCAGCTGTTACTCCAGTTTTCAAAGTTTAATTATGTATTATAAATATATATAACCTCTGACACGGAGAAGAGTGAAAACTCCTCACGTGACCGCTACAGAACATCTGAACATAACGAAACAAATCCACTGACGGATCTTCTTCCGCCTGTTCTGCAAAATGTAAACAAATGTAGCCGTTATTTCTGCAAGCGTAAATATTGTGAAAATATCAATATTAATTGTGTCTAGGCAAGGCATTCCTCCTGGAACTAACGCGGGTTTGGCGGGTGTTTATTTCATACTCTGTGACAGCTTATTTAATTAATAAATTATACATTGTATTTAACGTGTAAGGTACATGTACAACAAACTGGTAATGTTATAGTGGTATCGTGTACTGTAATCGAATCTATACCTGTGGAACCGACAGCACACGCGGTGTTCGTCTAACAAAGATCTTCATAGCAAACCATAGCCTTTGCAGATTTGCTTTCAACTGACTGTAGATCCAAAGCCACGTCTTCAACGCTCTTGATGTTACAACTCTGAGTGAGAGCCGCTTCAGACGACTCAGCGCGTGCGGCAGGGAAGTGAACGAATCATTCAAACTGATTCGCGAACCGATTCACTAGTCTGCCTAATGGTTTGATCAAGCCTTCCAACAGAATCGACTCAAAAGAATGAATCATTCGCGAACGGGCATCGCTCATTGCCCAGAAAAAAAGTAGACGGCGCGTTTGGAATAAATTGAAGGATTTTTAACTTGTATGCATTAAGATAAAGTAACGAGAGGAGTGTCGCCCACAGTAACGAAGTAAAAGTACCGTTTTTTCACTAAAAATGTACTTGAGTAAGAGTAAAAGTAGCCATTTTTAAATATACTCTAAAAGTATTAGTTACCCAAAAAATTTACTCAAGTAAATGTAACGAAGTAAATGTAACTCGTTACTACCCACCTCTGAGGCTGACCGAGACTTGTTACAACACTTACATATTATTGCTCTTTTGTTGGATTGATTGCTATTGTCCTCATTTAAGTCACTTTGGATAAAGGTGTCTGCTGAATGATTAAATGTGAACATTAATTTGCCTGAATCTGTATAGAATTGGGGGTCTTTGTAGGCATATTGGGAATGTAGTTTTGAGACATTTAATTTTGTATGTAAACCTGGTGTTAATAAAAAGGAATGAGTGTTTCAATAAAGGTATGTAGTACTGTATTGTTTCTATCTTATTGCTAAATATATATTTTATATGCATCAATATATGGCTACAAATGGTTCATGCATATATTGTAGAATATTGCAAAATAGAAGCAATAGAGTCCCATATATCAAAATATATTATTTCATATATCACATTATATCTGCCAATATATTTTCATATATTTTTGTTTCGTAAGGGAATGCCCTGGCCCTGACGGTACATGGCCCCGTCCATCATCCCTTTGATGCGGTGCAGTTGTCCTGTCCCCTTAGCAGAAAAACTCCCCCAAAGCATAATGTTTCCACCTCCATGTTTGACAGTGGGGATGGTGTTCTTGGGGTCATAGGTAGCATTCTTCCTCCTCCAAACATGGTGAGTTGAGTTGATGCCAAAGAGCTGGATTTTGTTCTCATCTGACCACAACACTTTCACCCAGTTCTCCTCTGAATCATGGGAAAACATCCGGCCTGTACATGTGCTTTCTTGAGCAGGGGGACCTTGCGGGCAATGCAGGATTTCAGTCCTTCACAGCATTACCAATTGTTTTCTTGGTAACTATGGTCCCAGCTGCCTTGAGATCATTGACAAGATCCTCCCGTGTAGTTCTGGGCTGATTCCTCACTGTTCTCATGATCATTGAAACTCCACGAGGTGAGATCTTGCATGGAGCCCGAAACCGAGGGAGATTGACAGTTATTTTGTGTTTCTTTCTTTTGCGAATAATCACACCAACTGTTGTCACCTTCTCACCAAGCTGCTTAGCGATGGTCTTGTAGCCCATTCCAGCCTTGTGTAGGTCTACAATCTTGTCCCTGACATCCTTGGACAGCTCTTTGGTCTTGACCATGGTGGAGAGTTTGGAATCTGATTGATTGATTGCTTCTGTGGACAAGTTTCAGCTGTAGAAGCACTTAACATCCGGTAGGTGACACTTGCTCACTCTCATTTGCTATCGTGGGTATCACATCAGAGGCAGCCCGATGAAGAGTCATAAATATCAAACATGTTTCATATTTACGATTTGAGTTTGGCGACTCGATCCGGAACAGATAAATAATCGTAATGACACCACACAATAGAGGATTTTTGGACAAAAAAATCGCTTGCGACAAGCTGCAAATTAGGCCACATCCCCCGATCGTTCGGGGGTGCAAATCGGGCTTAAAATCGGTCTTAAAATCCTCTAGTGTGCGGCCAGCCTTAAGAGAGTGCTCCTATTCTCAGCTCGTTACCTGTATAAAAGACCTGGGAGCCAGAAATCTTGCTGATTGATAGGGGATCAAATACTTATTTCACTCATTAAAATGCAAATCAATTTATAACTTTTTTTGTTGTTATTAAAATTATAGTCTGACCATTTCTTTGTCAGTGGGCTGACCTACACTGGGCTGACCTACGATCATAGACAAACATTTTGGGTGTGTTACCAAGTGCTTCTTTCTGTATCTGCAGTGAGATTCACTCTTGTGGCTCCTCACTACCCCCTTGATCTCAGTCAGTCCCCCGGGCTCTTCAGCTGCGATGTATCCAGACTGCCTGAACACACATTAGGACTGAATGGATATGCATGAATGAGCACATACGCAAACAAACACGTGTCCGTCCACATACACAAATGGAGAATATACTTTTGTAATGTGTTTATATAGAAGAATGAGGACAGGTGCTCATGTAGGGCTGTATATATAGGGCCGCACCCATCATTGATGTCCCCAAGTTCTGGACCTCTGTATTTTTTCCAAGGTGCACCTTACATGTATAATAAAAGTTGTGAAATAATTGCCAAATACCAAATATGCATAACTGTATTTCAAAGTAGGTTTCTGTTTACAGAAGCAGAGCATGAATTTCACAACAACGCTTTAGTTTTAATGGTCAAAAAGGACATGTAAATAGCTAAACATTTAATATTTGACATCTGTGTTATGATAGCAATGTTAAACAACCAAAAATAATATACAGTAATGCAAACAACATATTTGATACAAGATTACGAATGAATGTTTGCAAACTTAGTTACACTTTCTTGATCAGTAAATTGACTTGTCATTCTCAGACTTACACTAGAACATGGTAAAACAAGGATAGATCAAATTCATTATTTTACAACACATGCTAGTACAGCCATGTATATATTGATTACGGCATTGTATATAATGATTGGATCTTAAGAACACTTACTGTAAGTGAGCATTACTGCACTGTAGTGGTTCACTGTCTAAACTTAAAAAAAAGAAGACAATATAGGTCAGAAAAGAAAAGAAAAGAAAAGAGAAAAGAAAAGAAACATAGACACTGAAGAATCATTTGGCATTATCCACACCATCAAATGAACAATTGCTGCCAGACCAGCAGGTGCCCTAAGCAATGGGAAAAGTTCACCGGTTGCTGATTGGCTGAAAACGATCAAGAAGATTCGCTGTCACAGACTGAAGCCTCTCCATATGTTAATGTTATTACAAACACCATCAGACCATAATGGGTTCATTCTACTCATGAGCTCCTGTGGATTATCCTATTCTGAGGCATCTGTCCGCTTGCGTTTCTCAGACAGGTTGAGCACCTCGCCATCAACAGCAGTGTATTAGCGAAACTGCAACGCTAGCTCTGAATTGAGACCAGATGTGCCTCTACAGCCTGACATTGATATATGCGTAGAAGCAGAGCGATTGATCTAAATGTATTTATGATGTTACAAATCAGACTATTTTCTTCAGGTTCAAATGGAAGTCAGTCTATCAGTATGTCAGCTGGAATATTTATATTTTGCAGTCCCGCAATGTCACCGAGCACTATAAATCATAATGATGTTTACCTCATCTAAGGAGAATGACAAGCAAAGTCATTGCCAGTGCGCTGTTTATCTGTGATTCCCAATGCCATTGGATAAATCTGTCTTGGGATATTTGCATTGCAAATAGGGTAAGTGGTTTAGGAAGGTTCCTATGCTGCGAATACCAAATCTGGAGCAGATCTCACCGGTACGAGGGGTACGGAGAGGTTTGGTCTCACCCCAACCCACCGTTAAGAATACCAATGAACGCTCTGCTTTTGCTGTCAAAGGTCACACATATCAAACTATATCCCTGTCTGTGAGTGAGCACATGCGTGAGTGTGGAAATGTCCATGTCTCTGTGGACTTTGGGAAAACCCAGTTAGATGCTGAATTTATGTGCATAACTGATACCAGCTACCCTCTGTGTGATCTGTAATTCAGTTACTGATGGAATGTGACCTGTGGCAGTGAAGAGAAGCCTGCTGTTTTGAGAACTTTTGAGTGAGACCTTGGAAAATACGTTCTATCAAAAGTTTAGTTCAGAGATTACAGGTGCAAAATTGACTGATTTCTTTAGTTTTGAATTTTACAAACTGGCAAAAGAGAGGTCAGATTTTTGTTACTTTTGACAGTAGCACACAAATGATCTCAGTCATGTATACTCTTAATTATAACTTATATTCTTAATTATAACTTAAATTCTTAATCACGTGTTGACAATCACACTTGCAAGTAGTTTACAGTAGCTCAATATTTGGGAATGTTAGTTTATGTTACGAAAAATAATAATAATAAAAAAAAAAACCCTGAAGAAAATTTTAGGATGTTAGGAATTGGTTAGCCATGAGTCTGTTTATGTATCTCTTTAAGTGACAAAAAAAAAAAAAAAAAAAAAAATGTTTGTATCTGTTCTGATACATGAAATACATCCAAACTAAGTGAAAAGTCTATTATTAGATGTAACTCTATTCAATTTACAAAATAATAATTTAGCAATGATGCAGTAGATTGATCAAAAGTGACAGCAAAGACATTACTGGTTGACATTACAAAAGTTTTCAAGATTTCAGTTAATGCTTTTCTTTTGAACTTTCTATTCATCAAAGAATCCTGAAAAAAGTATAATGGTTTCCACAAAATATTAAGCAGCACTATTTTCTTGATAAAACAAAATAAAATAAAATAAAATAAAATAGATAAAATAGCTTCTTAAGCAGCAAATCAGCATATTACAATGATTTCTGAAAGATCACATGACACTGGAGACTGGAGTAATGACTGCTTAAATTTCAGATTTACTATCACAGGGATAAATTATATTTTAAATTGTAATAATATTTCACAATAATATTGTTTACTATATTTTTAATATGAAATTAAGACAGCCTTGGCAAAAAAAAAAAAAAAAAAAAACATTCTTTGGAACCATAGTGTAATTTTTTTGTGTGTTTAAAACAGTTGAACTGGATGGCCACTGGGTTAAACTGGATGAGCCAGGACAGCTGCCATTACGAGCCATAGTAGAGCAACCAGGGCAGATGTGCCATTCTTTGAGGACATTGGCATGTCCCCTGTTCCCTGGGGCTTTCTGGGCACATGCCATTTTCCC
Source organism: Acrossocheilus fasciatus (assembly GCA_036784905.1). Taxonomy (NCBI): domain Eukaryota; kingdom Metazoa; phylum Chordata; class Actinopteri; order Cypriniformes; family Cyprinidae; genus Acrossocheilus; species Acrossocheilus fasciatus. Next base: position 19,057,555 of record CM071956.1, on the reverse strand, counting down.
AAAATACCAGATTGTCACAGCTCGCTCCTGCCACCTCTGGGGCGCGATGCCATAAATCAGCCCCCTCGCAACCCCCAGGCACACACCCACACCTTCCCACACTGCACTACAGCAAGATAAACGAGGCCCTGTCAGGGCACCAGAAAGGGGTCTAGATGTACTCACCATGAGCCATCACCTTGCCCTGCGACACTAATGTCAAAGGTTTCTCTGTATTTTGTGCCCTTCCTCTTACCTTTGTCCTCCCTCCAAAACCAGCGATTTACCTGATTCTGAACTGTACTAATCATCTTTAGAAATCCTTAATATCCTTAATATTATTTTTATACAAGATTTATATTATTATATTTATATATGTATTTATATACATGCTTTTGCTCCCTAAACATTTTCATTGTTGAAAAAAGTGAATGACACTGTTAAATTAAAACTGCAAACTGCAAATGAGTTGAATATGGAACCAGAAATCACAAAGAACAGAATGAAACCATTATGACTCCAAATTGTGTAAATACATTAAATAAACGTGGTCATTACATTCATGTCATGAATACAGTAAAATCAACCTATAAATCCCATAAATTCAATATGGAATTAACCTAAAAGGAATCAGAAACATCTCTAATGTTGTTAATGTAATATGGTCACATTTCAGATGCAGTCAAAACATATGTTTCGGTATCAGTGTAAATGTGAAAATGCACAATACCCTTCAAAAGTTCGGGGTCAGTAAGATTTTATTTATTTTTATTTTTTTGTTTAACAAGGCTGCATTTAAAAATACTCTACTATACTATTCAAAAAACAATATTGCTGAATAATATTATAATGTAAATAACAGAACTTATTTCACTCTTAAAAATAAAGGTGCTTAAAAAGTTCTTCACAGCGATGCCATAGAAGAACCATTTTTGGTTCCACAAAGAAGCATCTCTTTCTTACCTTTTCATAATCTGAAGAACCTTCTTTCACCACAAAGAACCTTTTGTAAAACAGAAAGATTCTTCAGATATTTAAGGTTCTTTATGGAATTTAGACATCGTATAAAGCACCTTTATTTTTAAGAGTGTTTGATGGCAAAGTTGAATTTTCATTACCCCAATCTTCAGTGCCACACGATCCTTCACAAGTCATTCTAATATGCCTTTTTTCTTATCAAGAAACATTGCTTATTATTATCACTGTTGAAATCAGTTGTGCTGCTTAAAATTTTGTGTGAAAACTGTGACATTTTTAAAGTACATTTAAGTATTAAAAACATGAGTTCAGCTGCTGTTATATGGGCCATTTCACCCTTGAAACACAAAATGTGATATTAGTGAATCTGTATGGCATTAATATCTACAGATATTCACAAATCAGTAAGATCACAATAAGAAAGAGTTTAGTACAACTCCAGCAAATGACTGTAGGAGCACAATAAATCATTCTAAAATAAATTATTTACAAAACTGTGTGTTTGGGGCTGTGTTGCCTTTCCAGTGTGTTTTTACTGCATACATCATTGTTTTTCATGGGTCCACTGCTGATCTTCAATTACTTGATGAAACATATCTGTGAAAGTGGAAATGCCCTCTAGTGGCAGCAAAGTTTATCACAAGGAGGGACAACAAAAAAGAGCTTAAGGAAGCAAAATGTGAACAACTCATTGCTCCAATTTTTTTTTTATATATACTTTTGCTTTAAGAGAGACCATGAGATAATACAGTGGACATTAAATTCATATATTTGCATTCTATGCTTCCCTATCCACTTTGCCCTCAGGACTAGAAGAGGAACAGAATGTTCTGGAGACTCGGCCAAACTCTATGGGGTTGTAGGAGGTGGAGGTGGTGGGGGGGTGGGGGGCATGTTGCTGTGGCGTATCACAGGGCTGTTAGTTTTAATTAGGCCCCAGGCTAGGGAACACAGAACTACTGCATCAAAGGTCAGATATACATCAATGGTGGCTGTGAAAATGTCGGCCTGCTCTGTTGGGCCTGGCCCGCAGGCCTAGGAGCCAGAGGGAAGTGAGAGTGAACTTCAAAACCAGGAGCCTTTCCACTGCTTAATAAGGACAAGCTGATGCCTACTGGTTTATCACTCTAATGGGGAATACACAGCCTTGCACTACAAATACAACTGAATGTGACAAAATGTGAGAGAAATGATGAGGTAGAGGAGAAAGAGAAAGATGAAAAGCAAAAGATGGGACCAAGCTAAGAAAGAGAGATCAGTTGCTATATGTGTTGGATGTTTCTCTTACATTCTATTTTCTCTTCTGCAAGCTCTTACTTTAAAATCAAGTAGTTCTTTTTCACAATAAACTGTCCTCCCCTCAGCTTATATGACATTGTCTTCACTCTTCTCTGCAGTGATTACCGTATTGACCCGAATATAAGACGACCCTGATTATAAGACGACCCCCCTTTTTCCAGATGTACCTTTTGGAAAAAGGCTTTTTGAAAACCGAATCTTGTTTGTTTTTTTTTCCCTCTGTAAAACACATTTTTTAAAAAAAATATTTTCATATTGCATATTTTTCCTATTTTATTTTTTGTTATGAAAGTATGGTAAATACTGGTAAAATGTACCAACAATGACATTTAAAAATATACACTTTTTGATATACCATAAAAATAACATGTAGCCCATCTGAATTATATAACATTTAGGTTATCCATCTCATAGTAGCCTACCAAAATTTGGTAACACTTTATTTTAAGGTATCTTAACTAGTTGCTAATTAGCATGCATATTAATAGAATATTAGCCATTTATTAGTAGTAATTAAGCACATATTAATGCCTTATTCTACATGACCTTATTCTACATCCCTAATCCTACCCAATAGGCTACTTAAACTAACTAACTATTAATAAGCAGCAAATTAGGAATTCATTGAAGGAAAAGTCATAGTTAATAGTTAATAAATGTTCCCTATTCTAAAGTGTTACCTAAAATGGAATTATCAGTAGAAGTGAAATCTTATTGTAGTCTTCAAATCTGGCTACTGTCTTACATTTTAAAATCACTTACAGAGGAAGTTTGGTCCCATCAGGCTAACATATCAGTCACGACTCGTGCCGTGCTTTTTTTTATTATTTTGTTTTCACTTGCGATCTTTACAACACACATTACATATTTCATGGCACACTCGTTGTATGCGTGTTTGGCGCCACCTATTGTTACGGGTGTATTATTGACATGTCAAAGTCTAGACCCTGAATATAAGACAACCGCGTTTTTCCAGATGTATTTCCAAGACAAAAAACATTGTCTTATATTCGAGTCAATATGGTAACTAGTTTTATACATTTTACCACTTTCACTTTATGTTTGTACCTGTTTTTATGACTATTTCAACACAATTGATCAATATACATAAAGCCACACTGGTCTGCTTTGTGGGCTTCTTTCAAATTTTAAATATTGACACCATAGCATTTCAAGTTTGTAAAGACAAAAATGTTTTTACACAGCAAAAACTGCATTGACTCTGCATTGTATGGTGGCCCAGTAGTGCACAACACAATGAAATCTCCACAACACAACAAAATCGCCACAACGCATATAGGACTAATTTCATTGTGTTGCTATAATTTTGCTGTATTGCAGCTTGTTTCCATTTTGTTGTGCTAATTTAATTGTGGCTTGTTTCCTTTGTGTTGTGCTAATTCTGTTTTGTTGTGACTTGTTTCCGTTGTGTTGCGACTTCTTTCTGTTGTGTTGCGGCTTGTTTCCATTGTGCTGTGCTAATTCTGTTGTGTTGTGACTTGTTTCCATATGTTAAAACCTTTTTCCATTGTGTTGTGCTAATTTTGTTGTGTTGCAGCTTTTTTCCATTGGGCTGTGGAGAATTCGTTGTGTTGTGCACTACTGGGCCACTGTAGCATCTGACATGGCATAAACTGTATACCACAAACAATGCAAGGAAACAATTTGATTTGAAATGCATTACAATCTAATATAATAAAAACACACAAAATATAATTTGAGATATGAAATAGTTTTAATAGGAATATAAATGTTTTTAAGTATAAATTGAAATAAAATCATGATCAAATTGATTTTCTAATTTCTTCATCTGACCAGATTAAAGTGAGGTACAGTACTTTGTTGTCGACTGGTCTACTTATTGTATACATTGTCTAAATTAGCATAAAACAAGTTGAATGATGAGTTCAGAACAAAACTGAATTTTATCCAATTATTTCAGAACAGAACCAAATCTTAACAGAAATAAAGAATCTTATCTTATTAACTTCAGAATAGAACAGAATCTGAATTTCAGAACAGAACCAAATCTTAAGAACAGAACAGAAAAAAATCTTAACTTAAGAACGGAATCCTAACTTTAGAACGGAATCTGAACTTCAGAAAAGAACAGAAATTGGTAGACATTTTCTTAATTAACCTAAAACAAGTGGTGAGCTGTGAGTTTTGGCTTCTGCGGTTGCTCTCACACCCAACTGAATGATCAGACAGAAAAAAAAGATGCACTCTGGTTGTCATGACAATGACATAGTCGAAGGTGGCACTAATTTGCAAATGATTTTGATAGAATCAAAGTGGCATTATAGCCGTCTCTGATGCCAGGGCCTGAGGTGAATAAGCATTCAGTTCCTTTCCTGTATATGACTGAATTACTGTACAGTAAGAGCACAAGAAAAAATAGCACTTTAGAGTTATACAAAAGTGATTATGTGAGGCTTAAACTACTAGGACACCTTCACTCCTCTGCGATTCTTTTTTTAGCACTAAATGAAATGTCTTGTCTCTCAGAAATCACCACCTGGTTCCCACTCACTGTGTGTCACTGTAACCGTTTATTCAGCTCACTTGCCTGACATTGCAGTTGTATTTTTTTTTCAGGGTCATACTGATGGTAAACACCAGTTTGCTTGCTGGGGCAGCTCTCAAGTGTGATGCTGGCAGTGTGGTGATGAGCTTCTTAGATAAGATGACAACACGTAACCTTGCTATAGGAAACACAGTCCCACGCTGCCAAGTCTACTTGTCCTCCCACCAGCCTCGCAGGCCTGAAAAGTTAATTGATTTGTGCTTCTCCTTTTGCTCCAATGTGCACGTGAGATGCTTCTATGGATAGACCATGAAAACCGACGAGAGGGGAAAGGAAAAAAAGAGTGGATGAGGATAATTGAGAGAGAGAAAAGAGAGAGCCTGAGCTACAGTTCAAGGGGCAGAGGATAAACTGCCTCTGATAAAGAAAAAGACAAATAAAGACTCCTTGGCTCTAAATGAGATCAGATCCTAGAGCTCTATAATGGACTAGTTGAGGTGAGCTGGTCAGTTTATTTCTCTTTCATTCTACAGATATAGACAGAGAGTACAGCTGTCTTTTTTTTCTTTTCTTTTTTTTAAATAAAAAAAATTAAGATAAAAATAAAATAACATATTAGATTTATTTATTTAGTATTTAAAAAATAGCATAAAAACTCAAAAGTAGTCTATCAATCAGTATTGGAATTGGGATATTGGAATACATTGCAATAAATATATTGTGCTGATTTAGTATTAGATAAAGTTAAGATGAATAAATCTATAGAGTAACAGAGCCAACAAATTCCATTAAAATGAATGTCAATTTAATGCATAATTATTATTATTATTATTATTATTATTATCAAAATCAATCAATCATGGAGCAACAGGACTGTCAATTTAATGGGGCAATAGGACTGTCATGCTAATTTAGCATTATAAAAAAATCATAAAAATGATTGCACAAAAATATTTTTGTGTGTCTGAATGCAGCCCAGCTGCCATAAGGTTTACATAATTGAAGATGCTGGTCAGAAAACATTTGGAGCAGCAGAAAGAGACAGAAAAAGACATGTTCTCAATGACCACAGCGGGATTTCTTTCTGAAGTTGACCTCTGGGCTGCTGACAGTTAAATGTGATACCTGTCTGTGTGTGTTCAGTAATCAGAGGCCTGGGGCTCTGTGCCTCATGTACGTGTCGTTCTCCATCAGCGCACTGGCCCAGGGACGTAGCTCAGGCTTCAGGTCCCCACGCTACTCTACTGTCACAATGATCCCCCCCCCCCAGCTCGGCATAACTCGGCCTTCATCACCTGCACACATGGAACGCATCGGCGAGCATCACCAGGAGGAGCGATGTGACAGCCGTAGCGCTTCCTACTGTAACACTGCCATCAATGTTGTGTTGTACAACAAGTCTTGCGAAATGTCTGCTGGTTAAATTTAAGAACTTGTGTCTTACCATTCTGTATCTTTCGACATGTCCCGAGGCACAGCTGATGATATATTCTGATAGTGCTGAGCACATGAAATAAACATCTCCATATCTACAGCCGAAATCTGGCTCTCCAAGGTGGTGTTGACAGTTAGAAATCCATGAGTATATCTGCTAACTCTTTTGTGAAAGTTTGAAAAATTTTAGGGTGTAGAGATAAGCTAATAACTGAGAAGGACACTACGACAACCGCAATAAAGATCTTTCTTTATGATACTTCTCAATTATATACGTAGCCAACAATTTCAGGCCAACTGAAACTGTGTCCTAAAGACACAATGCAATGTTTCTAGCTACAAGCAATTTGTCTGTACAGATTGAACACAAAACTGCTGATGTGACACAATCACAGCTAGTCAGAAGGTATTTGATGTTTAATGCTATGAAGAGCAGGATTTTGGACCAAATCAGATGTCACAGTGGGTGGAGCCTCATCACTAGACTAAGTTCAGAATTGACAAATTGGCAAATTGATGCGAATTTAAATTTAGAATTTATCTATTTGTCAAAGTTTGTCTTTGAAAAACTGCTTTTCTTTCAATTTCAGGTTGCTATCTTGATTCAAATTCAGGAATTGAATTGGAATCTAAAACGAATTTGAATTCTGAAAATCACGTGCGTGATTTCACATGGAGCAGCATTTACTACACAGAGCCGCTATTCGCTGACAAGTTGTGCAAATCCACATTGATAATGAACAAGATGTGCATTAAATATTGCATGCGATATATCTTGCAGCCCTAAATGAGACTGTGTTTAAAGCATTTTATTGTGTTATTGTTTAGTTGAAAATAATCAAAGGGTTAGTTCACCCAAAAATGAAAATTCTGTCATTAATCACTCACCCTCATGTTGTTCCAAACCCACAAGACCTTCGTTCATTTTTGCAAACATTTTTGATGAAATCTGAGGGCTTTCTGACCCTCCATAGACAGCAAGGGTCCTACCACGATCAAGGCACAGAAACGTAGTATAACGACATCGTTAAAATGGTCCATGCGACATCAGTGACATCAGCTATGAGAATACTTTTTGTGCGGATAGAAAACAAAAATAACTTTATTCAATGATTTCTTCTCTCCTGGGAGAATCTGCTGCCATTAACAAGAGTACCACAACGCATGCGTGCGCGTGTAAACGTGTAAATTCGCCAGTAAACAAAGTGCAGTGTCAGCACCACCGTGGGTCAGAGAGCTCTTGGATTTCATCAGAAATATCTTAATTTGTGTTCTGAAGATGAAAGAAGGTCTTACAGGTTTGGAACGACATGAGGGTGAATAATTAATGACAGAATTTTAATTTTTGGGTGAGCTGTATATCGTAAAACATTGCTGACAAGGTCACATGACAGATGCAATTGGAGACCACTGGAAATGCAAGTTTAGCATTTTATAAACAATGTTTGAACCAGAAAGTATTTGGAATAGCAGTTGATAATTCAATCTCAACCTGTTCTGCATGTTACTCTGTACTTCACTGTCATTCATTTCATTTCTTGTCATTTCCAGTCTTCCTGTGAAGAAATCCTGAACGAGGTTCAAAGGTTCAGATGATGGGAACCTACGCTTCCAAAACTTTGAGAATCCATGTACAATTTGAGCTTTTTTCAAATCTCAGCATGGAAATTGGACTGAACATGCAGAAAAAAGTTTCCACAAACTGGCACATGGCAAGAGATACTAAAAGCACACACACACACACTTAATTTAGATTGTATAGTTGTATAGTTTCACATTGAAATGTGAGGCATGAGTGCATGAATCTTTGTTTTTTATTTTCAAATGCTGTACAAGAAATAATTTTTTTGCAGTACCATATCAATTGTAAATGCAGATAATTTAGCATGAATTAGAGGTTAGTAATCTAACTTAAAGGGTTAGTTCACCTAAAATGTTATATGAAAAATCTTGTTCCAATCCTGTTAGACTTTAGTTCATTTTTGGAACACTAATGAAGGTCCTTTTTAATGAAATCTGACAGCTATACCTTATTGGACCTTGAAATGGTAGTTGTATATGGTAGTTGTCAATGGAGGGGAAAAAACTCTTTGTTTGTGTTCCACAGATGAATAAAAATCTTATGGATTTGGAACGGTATGAGGGTGGGTAACTGATGACAGAATTCACATTTTTGGGTGAACTGTCCTTTTAAATAATATTGTGTTCTCCTATAGGTTAAATGGTGTAAACACTGGAACATTTCACTTGACTGGAACAATGCAACTTGCTCACTTTCCCAGTAAAGCAGTGCTAACTAGTATTTTCCTCCCGCAGCGCGCTGGCAGACTGGCAGGAGACTCGTGAAGACGAAAAGCTTTATGAATACTTTAAATAGGTAGGTGAACTTTAAAACACTTTTGTCGTATACCAATGCAATTTGCAATGTATAAATACATTTGAGTTAATAAATGTCTAAGAACATTGGATCGGGCATCAGGTGCTCATTTCTCAGTTAAGCCGTGCTAAGCAGCATTTCTCTCCCGCAGCAGCGCTGGCAGAGCGGCCAGACCCTCGGGAGACAGGCGGCCAAAAAGAAGACCGTTTTAAACATTTTCAGATGGCATGTGTCCTCTGATTATTGCTGTATACCCTTACTAAGTACTTTAACTCTTCAAACTTTTATTTTTATATTTAATACATTTATTTCCCACTGGCACAATGTGTTGTTAACTGTGATTTTTACTTTTAGGCTATACGCTGTTACCAGTCAAAAGATTTTGAACAGTAAGGTTTTTTTTTTTTTTTTTTTTTTTTTTAAGAATTATCTTATGCTCACCAAGCCTGCATTTATTTGATCCAAAATACAGCAAAAGCATTAATATTGTGATTTTTTTCTTTACTATTTAAAATAACTGCTTTCTATTTGAATATATGTTAAAATGTAATTTATTCCTGTGAAAACAGCAGAGTAGAGTTTTGTTCAGGTTTCTTTGATGAATAAAAAGTTCAAGAACAGCATTTATCGGAAATAGAAATCTTTTGTAATATTATAAATGTCTTTATCATCACTTTTGTTCAATTTAAAGCATCCTTGCTAAACTAAAGTGTTAATTTCCATAATCCCCCAAAAAAACATTATACAGACTCCGCTTTTAAATTATTGCATATTGTTACAAAAGCTTATTATTTCAGATAAATGCTTATCTTTGGATCTTTCTATTCATCAAAGAATCCTGAAAAAAATGTACTCAACTGTATTAAATATTGATAATATTAATAAAAAAATGTTTCTTGAACAGAAAATCAGCATAATAGAATGATTTCTGAAGGACCATGTGACACAGAAGACTGGAGTAATGATGCTGAAAATTTTGCTTTGATCACAGGAATAAATTACATTTTAACATGCTTTCAAATCGAAAGTAGTTCTTTTAAATAGTAAAAATATTTCACAATATTACTGCTTTTGCTGTATTTTGGACCAAATAAATACAGGCTTGGTGAGCAGAAGAGAATTCTTTTTTTCTTTTTCTTTTTTAATTAGAAATCTTGCTGTTCAAAAACGTCTGACTGGTATGTTCACTGATGAAATATGGTTAATATGCTGGTAATTCTGTGTTTCATAGTTCAGCTATGAAATATAAAAGATGAATCGTGAATAAAGCTGTTGGTGTGAAGCAATAACTTGTGTTATTGAATATATTACAATTAAAATAAATAACAGTATAACTCTGTACTTAATTTTATAGTGTGCTTAAAACTACTGTACATAGTTTTACAGCAATTTTAAAGTGGTATGAAATACAGCAACTACTGGATAATTGTTGCCAGTAAGTTACTTTTAATTTGACAAACATTTTATTGTTATACACTCTTTTGAAATCAAACTGTTGCATTATCATGTAAGCTATTTTACAAAAAAAATAGCACCTAGCACATAATTACATTTCTTAACTGAATAGTGTCACCTTAACTTGTTCATATACCTTTAGTAATAACTATCCCTTTAAGTGACTTAATTATAACCACGCATGCCTTTTAAAGGGATAGTTCACCCAAAAATGAAAATTGTCAACTTCAAGTAGTTCCAAACCTGTATGAATGTCTTTGTTCTGCTGAACACAAAGGAAGATATTCTGAAGAAGGTGGCAAACAGAGTAGTTCTGGGGCACCATTGACTTCCATAGTATTTTTTTCCCCTTCTATGGAAGTCAGTGGTACCCAAAAACAGCCTGGTTACAAACTTTTTTTCAAAATATCTTCCTTTGTGTTCGACAGAACAAAGAAATTCATACAGGTTTGTAACTACTTGAGGGTGAGTAAATGATGACATAATTTTCATTTTTTGGGGTGAACTATCCTTTTAATGCTCTTGGAAATGTTTAGTAGTATTTTTTTTTTTCTTTACTGTTTTTACGTATGAAGCTGAGGAGTCTGCACAGGCCTAGGAATAGCATTTTATCCTGATCTATTCAAGTGTTTTATCTATTTTTGTTTAATATTTTGTTTTACCCAATAAAAATGTGATTTAGAGATTGAGTTGAAGTCATTTTCTTCACAGTTGAAATATTTTATCATGTAATTTAAAATGTATTGAGCACCACATGAAATCAACAAATCAGGTCAGGTACAGGTTTCCAAACAAAAAACAAAAACATTTTAACTTAAGAGTTGGAATGGTTTAAAAGATGAGTTTGCATATTAGCACATTAACCTTATCCATAGGAATTAATAAAGAAATATAAATGGGGCCCAGTTCCAACCCACTGTGGTCCCACAGAATCCCCATATATGGGCCATTTGTGGGTTCAGAGTGGTCACCCATTTGGGCCCCATAAGGGTTCTGTATGTGGCCTACCTTGGCCCCAATTATTAAGAACACATGGGACCCATGTGGGCCCATATAATGAAAATCTACATGGGCCCCACTTAGAGCCCACTATGGACCTATCGTGCCCCTATGGGCTAACACACATGGGGCACAAGTGGAGCCGATGGACAAAATTGTATGGGTCAAATTTGGGTTGCCCATGCAGGACCCAAGTGGGAGCCCATCAAAAATCCACATGGGGCCCATGTGGAAATGTTGGCTGGGTGGAGGGATTCTGAAGCGCACTGCAACTGATACAGCAAGCACTAGCTGTGTATTTGAATGTTGAGCAGCAAGCTCATTGGCTGCTGATACAGAGAGAACCAATCAGCTGCGCCATGTGATTGAGTTTGAGTTAGACCTATCGGACTGTGCCATCTAGAGTTTCATGACAGAACTTTGGATTTAAAACCTACTGCATTTTATATAGGAATATCCAACCATCCTTCTATCCTCCAAATCGCTTTTCCTATATAGAGTTGCAGGGATGCTGCAGTCTATCCCAGAGTCTTGGGCTGAACTCAGATAAACACCTTGAATAGATGGCCAAAAGCTTACAGCACCTGTTATGTCCAGGCGGTCTGCCATCCATGTACTTAACCAAGCCAAACCTTGCTTAGCTTCTGAGATCAGATGAGATTTGGCATGTCCATGGTTGTATGGCTGGCATAACTTTGTTTTTTGTTTTTTTTGCATGGCTAAAATACAGTAAGATTCTGAAAGACACTGAACTCATTCATGAAACCCCAATGAAAAATGTACAGCAGATCTCCTAGATAAAATAGCATTAACAAAAGAAAATGTGTTATATTCATCCAGCAATTTCCAAAATCTTTCTATCGACTGTCTCAGTACTGTATAATTAAATGCTGAGGGTTATCGAACTGTATCTGTAACTGTATCGTACAGATGAACATACAGAGTAAAACACAGATCTAGAGAGAGCTGAAGGTTAAGTCGAGTTAAAGTGCAATGAAAGGGTCTGTGTTGGCTGATTGAAGAGACTGGCACACAGAGAAGAGTCATGTCTTCTATGAATCAAATCTTTCTGAAATCCTTAATCCCAAGAGTGCAATATCTAGAGAATGATTTTTGTCATTTTATCAAGGTTGGGAAGATGGGAATATTGCAGTGTCTGGGATTTCCGCAGTGAGAATGTGTGTGGTATGTGTGTGTGGTGGTTTGGGATGGTGGTGGGGTTAAATGAAAAGAACTGATCTGCCGCTGTGTGCCGGAGCCATGGCTGATTACAGACAGAGTGAAGTGGAGGCAGGGCTCTGCAGTGTAAGAATGAGGTGGAGACACGGGAGCCGTGTGTTGCAGTATAGCGCTGACCCCTGCTGCAAAGGTGCACGGAGCTCTGCGGTGAATTACAGTCAGTGGCAGCGGGAGCAGATACGGTTCACAGGGGCTGCTGGGATTGCAGGCGAACATACAAAAGGCTCTGAATATGAACTCAGCAGCTTCAGTAAATGAACACTACACAGCAGAGATTCACTTTTCCTTTCATACTCTGTTGCACACGTTCTTAAAGTCTCTACAGGAGATTACATGTGGGATCACATTTTTGCACAGATTGCATATGCATGTGTTAGTGGATGAAGTACATGTTTAAAGGGGTAGAACAGATAGACATGGAAAAAACTTTATTCTGCAGAACACAAAAGAACTAGTTGTGTCCATATAATAAAAGTAATTGAGGTCCAAAACAACAATGAACTCCATTAACATTTATTTAAAATACAATTAAACACTGAATAAGGTAAGTGATACAGGTTTGGAACAACATGAGGGTGAGTAAATCATGTAGAATTATCATTTTTGGCTGAACTATCATGCACTCTTTTTCTTAAGACTTAATATTTTACCAGTAATAACAAACATCACTTTTCTAAGCATTTATTTACCAAAAAAATACAACTGAAAATCTCTCCCTCGCCTTTGTTGGGAGAAATAGGAGTGTAATTAATATGTGTAAACATTGTAGGAGTTATTGTTGTATGTGTGAGCATGATGTTATAGTTCTACAGAGTGCGTGTCGCGCTTATCAGTGACAAATAGACTGCAAATACAGTTTTCCTTCAGCCCACCTGATTTACATTTTTAAACTTACAAAATGAAATCCAAGTACTCAGTTTTTGTAATCAGAATTTCACTAATTCTATAATGCTTCAGTGGTGGAAAGTAACAAAATATTTTACTTTGTAACTGTGATATGTACATTTTTTAAGCCACCTGCTCCAAGAGGCGATAGCAATGTCAAATTCCCACAAGGTTATTCTATTCAAACTGTTTCAGGAAACGCACTGAACAATTCATTCACGAATCAGACTGATCCAAATGCAGCTGTCCTTGAGTCAACAACTGACTGATTCAATGATTCAGTCAAAATTAGCCAAGAACTGTGATATTGCTGTTTCAATGTGAGTTCGACTGATGGCATGAAAAATAAGTTGATAATTTTGTCAAATTTTGGTATTGATTGTTGTAAATGAAAATATATTTAGTTCCTGGCTGTCAATTAATGAATTAGCTGTAAAAGGGAAAGCTGTTTAGCCTAAAATGCTTGAATGTGGACATTTGTGTGTCAACCTCTTTATACAAGGCAGGCTATATTTTATACCTTTTGTTGTCACATATTTACACAAATGTTGTTTTTTCTCTCTTTTTAAAAATTCTACATGGATTATTATTTTTCTTGTTCGCACACTTGATTTACAACAAATAAATATTTTTTTCCAGCCTTTCATTTTTAAATTAAAATATTAAAATATATAAAATATATTTTGGTCAAAATACATTTCATATTAATTTATACAACTTGAAATGGTAAGAATGTATTAGAATACATAGAAATGAACATTAACATAAAACTAATATATGCTGTGAACATGTTCATAGCTCAAACCTTATTGTAAAGTGTTACCGCTACGGAGTAACATAATATCGTAACATATTTTCTTAAAAGTAACCATCTCCAGCACGGACTGCCACTGTGTCCTTGAGAAAAGCACTTGACCCTCTGGATACTCTGGAGGTCTGTGTAATTGCCCTGTTCTTTAAACCCATCTTCTGGTCTGTGTGAGATGATTGGAGGGTGACGGCAAGATAAAAATACCTAGGTCTGTGTAGGATAGACTAGAAATAAAATTTCTCCAAAAAATAGAAAGCCTTGTTCACATTTTCAAACAATGTTTCAAATTCAGATTCAGTATGTGATGGCCCAAATTAGTTTCTGTTGGCGTTCCTCTGAGCACAGCTAACAGGCAACTCACAGACAGAAGGACCGACAGGATCTCCAGAAGAGGCCAAGGGGTGAGCAAGGGGCTTGAGCCGAGGTGAATGAAAAGCTCGTGCTTGGTTTTAAACAGAACAGCGCACACAGCAGCGGTCTGATTGTCCAACAAGCACATGGGCTCGAGTCTCTCTCACTGAGATTGCATTGTGTCTCCGCCTGTATGGTGGGACATACATTATTCAACACTCCCAGGATGCCTCGCTGATGAGTCACAGTGCAAGCACTGGGAAACGGGATGAGAGACCGAGAGATAGTGAGAGAGAGAGGCAGACAGAGGAATGCCCATTTAATTTCTGGTGAATAAAACAGGAGCTTCAACAATACTGTGAGGGCACCAATAGAGTTTTGTTCCTTATTGTGCAGTTGTCTTTGAATCCTTGGCAAAGCAATTTTTTTTCTTGGCTCAGAAGAGGAGATTGCGCTGTCAAGTTCTCGTGTCTTTTTCAGACGGAACTGCTTGTAACAAAGGAAAATACATATCAATAAATACCAGTTAGAGAAAGAGAGCAAGTTATTTTAGAATATGAGATGACAGGCTGACATATTCCACATGGTGCTAAGCTGGAACAATAGCTGCACAAATCCTGATTTTGAAGGAAATATTCAAAACCAAAGCTTTATTTCATGAGTGAAATAGGCAAGGGCACTGTTCCACTTTAGTTTGCATGAATGTTGTAGTACAGGACGTGCAGACTGCAAAGTCACTCTGAATGCTATCGGTCTATCATTGTACTGCCTTTTAAATATCTTATGCACATAATGAGAGTCAAGCTAATATCCATCATTTTCCTCTCCCTTTTAACCTCAATGTCCCTTTTATATAGCTCACTGTGCTTGTGTGAAGGTGTGTGGGTCAGGTTTTGCTCACATTATGGGGACCAAATGTCCCCACAAGGATAGTAAAAGCTGAAATGACCTACATTGTGAGGAGCAGCCAACGGTTCCCATGAGGGAAGCGGCATAATAAACATGGGTGGTTGACATTATGTACTTTTGGGAAGTTGAAATGTCCTATGCGGTGACATGCTATACTCTAACAGCTTAGCACACTTTTTATTATTAATCAAGCAATTGAGCATTTTGATCGCATCAGTAATTGTATTTAAACATAGTATATACACATACTCTTGTACAGTACAGACTGAAACAAATGTACTGGCGGCTTCTAAAGCTTATATATATATATATATATATATATATATATATATATATATATATATATATATATATATATATATATATATATCAGTGCTGTCAAATGATTAATCATGATTAATCGCATCCAAAATAAAAGTTTTTGTTTGCATAATAAATATATCTGTGTTTGGTGTATATTTATTATGCATATATAAACACACACACACATACAGTATATGTTTTGAAAATATTTACATGTATTTGCATGTCTATATTCATATATTTTATATTCATATAATTTATATTACAAATTAATATATTTCATATATAAATAACATATACAGTCATGGCCACAAATATCGGCACCCTTGGTAAACATGATCAAAGAAGGCCGTAAAAATTAATCTGCATTGTTAATCTGTTTGATCTTTTATTTTTTATTTTTTCAAAATCACAAAAAATATTATCCTTTCATTTGATAGTAAGAATTTAAAATGGGGGAACATATCATTATGAAATAAATGTTTTTCTCAAATACACGTTGGACACAATTATTGGCCCCCCTAGAAATTATTAGGAGTAAAATATCTCTGAAGTATATTCCCATTCATATTCACAATTTTGAGCACTCCAGGGTGATTATAAACATGAAATTATCCAGCCAGCTTCCTGTTTCACAGAAATATAAATAGGAGGGAAAACAAAGCCCAAATTCCCTTAATCATCCACCACAATGAGAAAAACCAAAGAATATATTTCTGATAATTCAGCAAAAAGATAATTGAGCTTCACAAATTAGTTAAGTGGCTTTAAGAAAAGAGCTAGAGCAGTGAAAATTCCCATTTCCACCATAAGGGCAATAAGTAAGAATTTCCAATCAACATAAAATGTTATGAGACTGCCTGGAAGAGGACGTGTGTCTATATCGTCCTAATGCACGGTGAGAAGGACAGTTTGAGTGGCTAAAGACTCTCCAAGGACCAGAGCTGGAGAATTGCAGAAAAGTCAGAAAGGCTTAAAAAAATTGTCAAACAGCACCTACATCACCACGTTGTTTGGGAGGGTTTCAAGAAAAATTCTCCTAGCTCATCCAAAAACAAACTCCAGCATATTCAGTTATCAGACACGACTGGAACTTCAAACTTGAAACACAAATCTCAAAAACAACACAAAAATGGGTCACTGAGCACAAAACCAAGCTTCTGCTATGGTCACATCCTCTGACCTGAACCCTATAGAAAATGAGTGGAGTGAACTGAAGAGAAGAAGCATCAACATGGAGCTGGGAATATACAGGGTCTGGAGTGATTCTGGATGAAGGAATGGTCTCTGATCTCTTGTCAGGTGTTCTCTAACCTCATCAGGCATTATAGGAGAAAATTTAGAGCTGTTAAACTGGCAAATGGAGGTTTAAAAAATTATTGAATAAAAGGGTGCTGTTAATTGTGGCCAATGTGTATTAGAGAAAAATATTTATTTCATAATGATATTTCCCCCCATTTTAAATTCTTATTATCCAATGAAAGGTTAGATTTTATAATTTTCACAGCCTTCTTTGATCATATTTACCAAGGGTGGCGATATTTGTGGTCATGACTGTATTTATATATCCGTGACCATAGTGGCCGGGCCGAGGTTCAAGGCCAAGGCCACGGAAGTTGCTCCTCCATGGTCCGCTGAGCTCCCTGCTCCGCCATGCCCTCCTGAACTGTCTGCTCCACCATGCCAACCCCCCCCCCCCCCCCCCAGAGTAACTGTTTTATACTCTTCAACAAACATCAATACTCTTCATATGTATATATATATGTATACACACACACATACACACACACACACACACACACACACACACACACACACAGGTGCATCGCAATAAAATTGAATATCGTGAAAAAGATTCATTACATACGGAATGACGTGACCCTTCGGTGGCTGTTCACAGAGTGCTGTATCAAAGCATATTAAATGCAAAGTTGACTGTAAGGAAGAAATTGGGTAGGAAAAGGTGCACAAGCAACAGGGATGACCGCAAGCTTGAGAATAATGTCAAGCAAAGCAGATTTAAACATTTGGGAGAGCTTTACAAGGAGTGGACTGAAGCTGGATTCAGTGCATCAAGAGTCACCACGCTCAGACGTCTTCAGGAAAAGGTCTACCAAGCCACTTCTTAAATAGAAACAACATCAGAATCATCTTACCTGGGCTAAGGAGAAAAAGAACTGGACTATTGCTCAGTGGTCCAAAGTCCTCTTTTCAGATAAAAGTAAATTTTGCATTTCATTTGGAAATCAAGGTCTGGAGTCTGGAGGAAGACTGGAGAGGCACAGAATCCAAGCTGCTTGAAGTCCAGTGTGAAGTTTCTGAAGTCAGTGATGATTTGGGGTGCCGTGATGTCTGCTGGTGTTTGTCCATTGTGTTCTATC
Source organism: Acrossocheilus fasciatus (assembly GCA_036784905.1). Taxonomy (NCBI): domain Eukaryota; kingdom Metazoa; phylum Chordata; class Actinopteri; order Cypriniformes; family Cyprinidae; genus Acrossocheilus; species Acrossocheilus fasciatus. Next base: position 19,039,628 of record CM071956.1, on the reverse strand, counting down.
AAGTCCAAAGTCTACCAGGATATTTTGGAGCACTTTATGCTTCCATCTGCTGTCAAGCTTTATGGAGATGCTGATTTCCTTTTCCAGCAGGACTTTAGCACCTGCCCACAGTGCCAAAACCACTTCAAAGTGGTTTGCTGACCATGCTTTTACTGTGGTTTGCCAGCCAGCATGCCTGACCTGAACCCCATATGGAATCTGTGGGATATTTTCAAGAAAAAGATGATAAACAGTTGATCCAACAATATGTACGAGCTGAAGGCTCAATAGTGCCTCAGCAGTGCCACAGGCTGATCGCTTCCATGCCATACCTCACTGATGCTGGAGTTTGTGCTAAAGGAGCCCCAACCAAGTATTTAGTGCATAAATGAACATACTTTACAGAACTTGAACTTTTCTGTTGAGTAAATCCTTTTTTTTTTTTGATTGATCTTAGGAAATTCTAATATTTTGAGGTACTGGCTTTTTGACTTTCAACTTTTTTGAGATGCACCTGTATATAAGCAATATCACACACACACACACACACACACACACACACACACACACACACACACACACACACACACACACACACACACACACACACACACACACACACACACACACACACACACACACACACACACACACAGTGCCATGAGTTTTTTTATTTGTCACACTTAAAAGATTCAGATCATCAAACACATTTTAATATTACACAAAGAGTAAATACAAAATGCAGTTTTGAAATGAGGATTTCTTTTATTAACACTAGAACTACCAAGGCAGTCATTTTGACCATTTCAGTTTTTGCGTCTTTTTCCCGCAGTTGAAGATATGTCACTGTTGCCTAGCAACTTTTGTTCTAGTTGTTTTTATATTGTAAAGTACAATAGTCAAAATGTATTGGAAAAAAAAAAATATATAATAATTTCCAAAATTCACAACATCTATTATCTAGCGAAATATTCTGCTTCATTTCATATTTGTTGGCATTTAGACTTTCAGATAGGCTACAACACTTTCACTGTGGTGAAAAAACATTTGCTCTCCCGCTTGCCGGACACAGAGTGAGGTGTGTACATTTGGGAGCGGTCTTACACAATTATATATTACAAAAATATCATATTTTTTAGGGTGATGGCATCATAAAATATGACGACGGACATTCAAAGCTTCTTTGTAAAACCTTGATAGAAGCTTCGAATGTTATATGATATGATAAAAATGGCATTCAGTTCAGTGAATGGTCAAAATGACCGCTATGGCCATTTTAGTAGTTAAAGAATTTTGGTAGTTCTAGTGTTAAGGGAAAAAGCTGTCCAAACCTACCTGGCACTACGTGAAAAAGTAATTCAAATAACTGGTAAATAATAAATCTAATAACTGGTTGTGCCACCCTTTACAGCAACAACTGCAATTAAACTTTTGAGAAAACTGGCAACGAGTCCTTCACATCACTGTGCAGGAATTTTGCAAAAATTGTGCACTGTGCACTCTTCTTTGCAAAATTGCTTTTATTCAGCCACATTGGAGGGTTGTTGAGCATGAATGGATGGTTTAAGGTCATGCCACAGCATCTCAATCGGATTTATGTCCGGACTTTGATTTGGCCACTCCAAAACCTTAATTTTGTTTTTCTAGAGCCATTCAGAGATGGACTTGCTCGTGTGTTTGGGATTATTCTCCTGCTGCATAACCCAAGTGTGCTTGAGCTTGAGGTCACAAACTGACGGCCGGACATTCTCCTTCAGGGTTTTCTGATAGAGTGCAGAATTCATGGTTCCATCAGTTATGGCAAGTCCTCCAGGTCCTGAAGCTGCAAAGCAGCTCCAGACCATCACACTACCACCACCATGTTTGACTGTTGGTATGATGTTCTTTTTCAATACTGAATTGAGATGACACAGAAAAGCTGTTGGACCACTTAAAGTAAAGAGGTGATTAAAATGGAGTAAAATGTTGACAAAGCATCTATAAATACTCTAAATTATGTCTTAATGAACATATATGCTCAAAAAAAAAAAAAACAAATAAACAAATTTAAACTTTGTGTTGCCAAGGCAGAAGAACCAAGAGTGTTTGACAGCCAGATATATGAGGTGCGTATTTTGTGTAATTCACAGTAATAATACAACATGATGCTTGTCGATTTACCACTTTCATGATCCTAAACTGACACTGAAAGGAAAAGCAAACAGAGAATAAAGAATGGAAATATGTTCTTTTAATGGGGTAACTAGGATGCTTTCAGCAATCTCACTCCTCTAATAAGAGTAATATCTGGGATGCTTCTCCATTCAACCTCCCTCCCTACTTCTTTCTTTATCTTTTTTTGACCTCTTTCCCTTTCTTACCGTCACCCTAGAAATTGTAAATCAGTTCCACTTCATCCAGGCTGGAGCAGATTCTTATCATTAACAGTCTGGTTGGTACAGGCTCTGCCTTAAAAGACGAATCCTAAAGAGACACACACTATTCAAATGAAGGCCAGGATTAACAAACAATTATCGCAAGGTCCCCCAGATGGTAATTAAGCACGTCTATAGGTAGTCAGTCTTAAAGTAATGCCGACGGCTATTTAAACAAAGAGAACCATCCAGTCATTTAAAGAACGAGGCATACAACGTTTAAGATGAGGTTATGTGAGAATTGCTATGCGTCTTGATTAGGATTTCGCCCCAGGGTGACAGGAGCTGTTAAGAAACATAACCATGCACGAATATTGAACGGCAAGTTACTCTTTCCAATCCTCCTTCAGCGTCTTTCCTTGTTATATAACGGTGATTATGGAGGGCCGCTGTCTTGATACGGCATCGGAGCAGCCTGAGTATTACACTAATGTTCAGAAGTGACAGCTAGTTTTGTGATCCACTCTAAGCCATTCCGTGCAGCAGGAATCTAGGCACGAAATGGCATTTTTCATGCATCATTGCTTCTGTGACCTCATCTCTCGGTATCCACCCCATAAAAAATAAATAAATAAAACAATTACATTTTGTAAGAGCTGGGTGAGAAAGATCTTAAGTCTGAATAAAATGTGGTTTTCCTCTTCCAACCTTGATAAAATTAAAGGTTTAGTTCAACTAAATCTGAAAATTGTGTAATCATTTAATCACCCTTTTGTTATTCCAAACCCATAAGAGTAGGGGCAAGTTGTCACAAGTAAGATTTTGTCACAACTCCAATTACACACGTTTAAAATACTAATACTACTGGACTTTAGATGTGTAAAGGCGCATTCTATTTTGACTACTTCTTTTGTAGGCAACACTGTGAGTCATGCACTTAAAGTACAGAAGTTGAGTTTTAAAAATACATAAATTGTGTTTGTAGCAATAGCTTTTTTTTTTTTTTATTAAATATTTTTTGAGAATATTTAATAACTTTTTTCTAGGCAGTACTTTAAGGCATGTACTTAAAGTACAGAAATTTAATTAAAAAAATATAGAGAAATTGAGTTTTAAAAATAAACATACTCTGAGAAATTGTCACTTTGTTGCAAATAGCACTCTTCTCTTCTCTTTTCTTTTCTTTTTTTTCAGTCTGTTTTGTTATGTTTTTTTTTTTTTTTTTTAGGTGCATTTGAAGTCACCCGTTAAAGACACACTCAGCATAGACTCCTCAAAAGCTCTCTGTACACCTAACCTCGTTTCCCATTCCTCGAGTAGGGCTGACAACAGCAGAAAAGACACAGTTTCAGTCATGTTCTTAATATGAAGCTATTTGGCTGAAGACAATTTCCTTATTGTACCTCTCTGCTCTGCTGCTTTCTCCATCACCTGCTTCACCAATCTGAAATAATAAAAGCGAGCTGGCAACCCTGGGCGACTTTAAGAGTCCCAAAGAAGAAAAGAATGTGAGAGTGTAAAAGTATGCTAGTGTTCCTCATCCACCCACCTCTCTGTCCCCAGACGAAAGAAAGAAAAGCGGTATGAGAGTTTTTTAAATGGATGAAAAAGGATTGGGTATTCCTGATGGGTGCGGGAATAATGGCTTGGCTGGAGGGAGCCAAAAGCTGCAGGATTGTGTCGCATTTATGAAAACCTTCATTAAGTATATGAAAGGCTGTGAAATTCTTCATTGGGACTGTAGGCGTCTATTCAGAGAGGGGCACTTTGGCTATTGTGTTTATTGCCAGAGCTGAGCTTAAACTTCTTACTTGCAATTCAAATAGCCAACACTTACTTAAATTGTTCTTTGTATGATCAATAAATGCCCCCTCTTGAACGCAATTATTAGCACATGAATCATTTTAACCGGCTTTATAAAATTGTTGACAGTTTCATAGTACATCGACAATTAATCTGAAACGTGATACGGTTCTGCTGCGTCACCTTTTACAATACACATTTAGTTCTTCATGGCACATGTAATGCTGCACCATGAGATAAAAGTCTAATGTAATCCTTATGGTCTTAGAAAAAGAAATTCAGGGTACGGAAGCAGATCCCAGAGCTATCAGGCAAAGAATCAAAGCTTTATGAGTAAACAGTGTCAAACCTCAATATTATGATCCACTGGTGGTTTATAAGACAATGCAGCTGGCACAATAGCGTCTCAGACAAACAACTCCACTCCCCCAAGACTTCACTTCCTCACAGATAAACTGAAGGGTTTCTTTACACTGGCTCTTTGAGTTCCCCAAGAAAGCACAGTTGTGATCTTATTTCATGATTGCATACTCACAACGTCACTGTTACAGCAAGTGCAAAATATGAAGTAAACGCACAAAATATTTTACTTTATATAATATATTACTTTAATTTTAATATAAGCAGAAACCTTATGAATTTTCAGTTAATTTTCAGATACACATGCATTAAAGAAAACTGTAGATGTGTTGTTGACAGCAGGCGTATTGAAGAATATATAAAAATACTTATAATATGGGCTTTTAAATACATTTTATTTTAAAAACTCTGGATAACTGGCAAAGTGCCCACTAAACGTCAATCACCCACTGCACTAGAAAGTTTTTAAAAATATGTTGCTGTCCACGATCCATCCATTTTAAATATTTTGTTTTATTTTAAAAAGGGGCAATGCACATTAATTAACATGAGGACTGATGTCCATCACAAAAATGTTCCAGTATGATTCCAATGAACATAAATTATACCAACAAAAACAAAACAACAAAATCATTTAATTTCAATTATAGATTATATGTAATTACCAGAAGTATTTAATTAATTGAAGAATTATTATAATTGCATGTAATTAAACACACACACACGCACACACACACACGCACGCACACACACACGCACGCACGCACGCACGCACGCACACGCACACACACACACACACACACACACAATTGTGGGGACTTTCCACATACTTCTATTGTTTTTATACTGACCAAACGCCATTTTCTATCCCCTAACTCTAAAGCTACCCCTTTAAAGAAAACCTGTTTGCATTGTTACACTTTTAGATTTTTACTATTTACTATTTTTAATTTAAATTTTTTTTCCCCCTCGTGTCACAATGTCAAAAATTCCTAATTTTACTATCCTTGTGAACTCCACACACACACACACACACACACACACACACACACACACACACACACACACACACACACACACACACACACACACACACACACACACACACACACACACACACACACACACACACACACATTCATATGTGATTAGTTAATCAGCATATCAAGTAATTAATTTAAATAATAATAGTAAATAAATAAATGAACAAACAAACAAACTTACGAACGAACGATTGATTGATTGATTGATTACGGTCGGAAATCTACATTCATCTGCAACTGTGGCTTATGGGCTAAAATTTGCAAGCTTTTTGCATGGAAACAACATGGCAAAGCAACTAAAATTGACCACTTAAAAACAGAATAGCACTAGCACAGGATGCAGCTAAATCCACAAGCTCAACAGTGTGCCTTCAAATAGTCTCTAAAGCAGAGAGCATAACAAGTTGGTTTCTAGGGTTTATTATCACTGCATCTACCCTGTGTGGATTTGCAACATGTGTTTAATGCAGAGGTAGAACATACTGTTAAATAGTTACCTTATAATATTGTCTGATCTTATAACTAGACAGCCATAACTTGTACTATATATACATACACTCATATACATATAGTGGTGTGAGTGGAGCTGTTTCTGTAGCTACAGTGGTCCAGTAGGGAAGGAGGCAGCTGCGAACAGCCATCGCTATTCTATTCCTCCCCTTCACCTGCTGGTGAGTCCTTAATCCTGCCCTGCTGTGCATTTAATTTCCTCTTAACTAAAATGAAAATATGTCTAATAAGGTAATATTCTAAAATGTTTGTGTGTGTACACTACGGAAAGTATAAACAAAGGTCTGCTGTGTATTCAATAGATGAAATCATGCTAAGCGACAGAGATCTTCTATACTTATAACACTTTAGTGTCTTTTTTGTGCTGCTCTAATCATCCATCATGATTCTATGGCACTGTGCCCACTACACGTAAAACATTGGCGGTACGTGGCCAGTGTGTTAACATGCAGCTGGGATAAAGAGTGGGAATCCATAAGGGATCAGGCTTGAGCGCAGTGCAGTGATCTCGTCATTTTCCCTGTAAGTTTGTCAGAGGAACGTTTGACCTCCAAGCATGCTTTGTTATGCATCATGCATGTATTTTAGTAAGTTTAATTGCTTCATGCCACAGGAGAGCAGTCTGCTGGTTTGTAGTCATTATAGAAAGATATTCACTTAACACCAAACACAGGAGCAATGGCTTGACTTAGTACCACTGCAACACGGTGCAACAAGGTTAAGCTCAGCTTAATAAAACTTTAAGGAGCCATCAATGTTTAAATATCACTTTTACAGCATGAATTAGGAAAGCAATGCAGGCATCAACCAAATAACAATTCATATTTTCAATTATAATAATTCTAAAAAGCATAGTTAAGAGAATGATTTCTGACTGAAAGAGTCCAATTTGTGTAAAATGCTGATAAAATGCATTGCTGTGAACAGTCAACAGTTAGGCTACTGAACTACTTTATAGAGTACAAAATATCACTTTAATTATTATTATGAATAAACATGACTTTTAATTCAACATTTGTTTTATCATATTGATATTGCCTGGGTAAATAAAGGGTGACACACTTGCTACCATTTGTAAAATAATAATAATAATAATAATATATATATATATATATATATACATACATACATACATACACACACACATACATTCCATAGGCGTAATAGTTCTTATACTGTACAAACCCTATTTTCTATCGCCCTACACCTAAACCTAACCCTTACAGGAAACTTTGTGCATTTTTACTTTCTCAAAAAAAACTCATTCTGAATTATTTATAAGCCTTTTGAAATATGGGGACATGGGGTAATGTCCTCATAAATCACCTTCTCCTTGTAATACCTATGTCATACATGTCATTATACAGATTTGTGTCCTTATATGTCACAAAAACACGCACACACACACATATATATATATATATATATATATATATATATATATATATATATATATATATATATATATATATATATATATATATATATATATATATATATACACACACACACACACACACACACTTTTCCGACTATTATTTTACACATCACGCTTTACAGAATTCATCATAACTAAATATATACTCAAGATATATTCCAACATCTTATGCAATTTTTCAAATTTAACTTGATTTAAGGATCTTTAGATATTTTTACAGGAAAACAAGACAAAAAAAAAAGATTATTAAAATGATATTTGGCATGGCCTCTTGTGGCTTATTGCTTTAATAGGCCAGCACTCTAAAATCTACAGCGTGGCGAGGACAACGAATGACATTCTGCAGATTGATGTATGTCGTAAGGTGATATCTTTTAATCGCAGCTTGGAAATATTACGCAGACTTTTCTCCCCCCTCTGCCATGATTGATAGGTTTTGTAAAAATTAAAGGCTAAACTCGGAGATCAGGAAGAATGATTCCCTGTCAACGGTTCTTTAATGCTAAGACAGAGCGCTGAGGAGTCATTTCTCTTGGGGCCAGGTGGGCAGAAGAAGAGCGAGCCGGAGAGATGGAGGGCTAGAAAGACAGAGAGGGCCATAGAATCTGAATCAATACTGTTTGCCATGAAAGGATGATTGGGAAAACAAAAGTAATCCGCTGCTATGTCTTTCTTTCTCAACCTGTTTTTCTTGTGTTAGAGGCCCAGATCTGCTCTTTTCATCACTGACTCACAATGCATTTTGTCCCTCCTTGATCACAAATGACATCTACTCGTGTTTAAAAATGGATAGCGTGGCTGGAGGAATCTTGCCTTTATATCTGCTTAATACTTTTAGTACTTCAACTTTAACTTCTGGATTGAAAATGGTTGAGGTATAATGCTGCATGCTGAAGGCAAACTCTTCTATTCTCCAATAAATAGTTCACAATGCAATAACTAGACAAAATCATGGTTATATATCCATATTATTAGAGCAAGGGAAAATAGTTTGAACAGTGGACTAAATCACTTTGGTAGCCGGTTTAAGCACTATAACTGTAATCAGGAATATTCATATCATTAATAATACATGCCGTGGTCAAATGGAGTCATCAAAAGCGTTAAACAATTTCCCATTCATCTGTTCTAATGAAATATTAAAATGTTCCTTTGTTGTTTGTCTGAGTGTGCCCACTTCAGACCAATTATATTTACAGAGTGCACGCTCACTATTATATCTGAAACTACAACCTCAAACACTTTGATGCATTTCGCTCTCCAAAGTTAACAGTTGTAAATCTGCAGATTTGGACACATTGTGCACATACTTTTCTACAATTTTCACAGAGTGTAACAAACAAACAAACAATGTTGCATTCTAACTGATCTGGACACCTGAAATGTGTTCTGGGAAGAGTCTGGCAGCATGCAGACACAATGAATGCTTCATTCTCATTTGCTGGAGGAGATTCAACTCATTTGGGCAATTGTCTAGAAAGATTCTCTGACCACAGAACAGAAACACATAATTGGTCCTGGGTATACTGCAAAGTTCATAGCGTAGTTAGTCCTTTCTGAGTAAGTACTGCTGCAGTATGATGCTTGTTTGACTGTGTTGTTGCTCTGTATGTATGTCTGCATGCACTTGTGTTCCACATAAATGAAGAATAAATAGGTTGGTGCAGGTGTAAACCGTCCGAATTAAGTATTTGCACAAGCACTGTGAAGAAGTCAATAAAGCATGCAATCTTAACGCATACTACAAAATATGCAAATCACAAACATGCCATTGTGATGGAATCAAAATCGCATGTATGAAATGTTCAGCATTTAAGTATCAGTGGTTAAAAAAAATATCTGAAATTAACAATTTTGAAAACATGGCAATACAGTTTCTATTTACACTTAAGAAAAAAAGTTTCCCAGGTAACAATCACTTATATAATGTATGTTGCTATGTGAGTCATGTTAACTTCTAAACTTAAAATATTAATTCATAATAGTCTAATAAAAATATAAATAATAAAAAAAATAATTAAAAAAATAGAAATGATGTAAGGGATGCTTTTTTTAATATCTTGCAAATATTACATAAGATAAAGTTGATTCAACATAATGGTGCTAATGAATATCCAGGACTTATGAGGGGATGCAAGTGTTTGTGCCTTGTAATTATCTACCTAATTTGCAAATATTTAATTAACCATTTACGTCAATGCATGCAAAAGCCACCCACTAGAATAAAAATAATAAAATAAAGAGAAAAGAAAAAGCTGAACTGTGTAGTTTAGCTGGTTTAAATGTGTCTGCACGTACATCTGAGGTTGATGGGAAAGACTTTATGATTATAGAAAGAAAATTTGCTTGTAATTCCGCTACCCATTCAGGTCAGACAGACTTGTTTCCGTCCCAAAGCTCTGCTAAATGAGAGCAACTCTACCCATAGCTGCTAAAAATGATGACCTGCATCTGTGGAATAACAATAGCTAAACAACTGTTGTGATAAAAATTCCAGCCTGGCATAAGGCGGATAATGGGTAATAGAGAAAGTGAAGTTATAAAAAAAAAAGCTGCAGGACCAGCATTTCTGTCATCACCTCTGGAACAGGGCGACCACGGATAGACACGAGGTGAGCTGTCACATCGCTGGGAGGCCTAGTGTAAGTGTCAAGTTTTTTTATGAGTCACAGGCCAAAATGATGACCCACGTCCTCATTACAAAGGGTTACGAGGAGTTCGCTTTGCTGAAGTGGAAAATAAAGGCAAATGTCCAACGCTACTACATGCACTGGCACACTCATCTCTGCCCGCTCTCTCATTCTCAGCTCTGAAATAGAGTCTGCTGGCCTGCCTGACTGGGATGTCAGGTGCATGAGATGTCCCTGGGACAGTAAATCGAGTCATTGCTTGACTCAGACTCTGCATTTCAATTTAAGATATTCAGGCATAAATCTGTCAAAAGCGGAGCAAAAATAATGAAATAAAAAACCCAGCAGACTGTGATTGAAACAGGCAACAGCAAGCATGCCCATTCAACCGAAAAGACAAGATTCTTGCCACTAGTTTGAAAAGGACCTACTACAACATGTCTTTGCATCTTCCACACTTATAAATATGGCATCTAAAAAGGACAGAACATTCCAGAACAGCATTAGTGAATGTGTGTACAACTGGCTTAAGTCCAAGCTCATAAATACAGGAGGGCACGTATCAGGTTGAATGTTCTGGGGTCTATGCAGACTGGTTTGCTTTGGCTATTAGGCCAGCGAGCAGTTAGAACTTGCCCTTGCTTTAACTTTGAATTGTATATAAAACTATTCAAAAATTTTACATTTTCATACAAACCCAACTCATATGATAATAAAAGATTCTGAGAGGATTTTTCCATTATTTATGAATTAGTACCAGCTGTCTGGGTCGTGTGTCCTTCAGAATCGAATTAGAAATGTATTTTAAATTCCAAATAGTTGAATTGAAATTTGAATTAAAGGAGCAAACAGGACAATTTCAGTTGAGCTAATTCTCTATTTCTAAATCTTATCATGAAAGTGTATTAGATGGTGATGTCATCTAATGACTTTCTGTTTGATCCCCCCCCCCCCCCCTCCTCCTCCTCATTTCTGTTCATAAATTTTCGGAATTTCTGATTTAAAAAAAAAAAAAAAAAAAATTAAAGCCTCAAAGTTTTGTTTTTAGGTCTTGAAAAAGTTTTGTCTTTAGGTCTAGGTATGAAAAGATGACAGAACAATAGATAGATGTAAAAAAAAAGATAGATAGATAGATTCACACTCATGAATTGAAATGGAGCCAATACTTCTATACTGAATTTAATTTTGAAAGTGTATTGGATGATAATGTCAGCTAATGACTTCATGTTTGGTTTGTCTGCATTGTTAAATTCAGTTCAAACCGGAAGAAGTCACAACTTATATGGTGTTTTAATGAAATGTATTCAGATTTTTTACCATGTGTTATTGCATACTGAAGCATATAATGAAGATCCGAACACATTAAAATCAGACAGCTCAGTGGCAATCCAATACCCAGCTTGCATATTAATAGAATGGCTGATAATTGTATCCTGGATACGACTGTAACTGTACAAATTTGAACTCTTCAGTGCTTATCATTTGGCACAGCACAAAGCCATTCTGCAAATTCACTGTCTTCACTGCATAAATGGTTTGCCATTATACACTACAACTCTCTGCAAACAAATCTTATTTTCCCATATCCAAATGGTCGCATTGTGACTGCATTTTGCTTATTACAGAGGAAAAATAACATATTTTGACGGGGGAAAGAGTAAGAGAGAGCATTAGCCATTCAACTGGTGATAAAGAGTTATCTGGTGTTGCACTGTGCCCATCAAAGGCTGTGTTTCAAGAGCTATTCAAAGATGCTTTTAAAGCAAAACAACCACTCCACCACACAAAATAAAAAAAATAAAAAATGACAACAGCATAGGCAGTTTTCACCAGCACAGTTTGTGAGCAAGTTGAATGAGACTGCCGTACATTCAGACTCCAATGCACTTACAGAACAATGCTGAGATACTCCTATAGAGCTAAACAAACAGGCTTTGAGCCTGACTGTGAAGACTTTACAGTGCTACCTCTCATTTTCTGCTTTCATAGCGTGCACATTATTATCCATAAAGGGTCCTCACACCTACGATGGCCATTGGCCCATAATTCAAGCCCTTGATGCAATTTCACTCTATTTGTTTCTCAGGAGCTGGATGCAGCATTTAAGATGAGGCTGATAATTCCTGTGTAACAGTCTTTAATCGGCCTGACAGTGCAACACTTGACCTTGGGGTGAGGTCGGTGTAGCGTGGATAAGAAGGCAATTTAACCATGTAGATGGCGGCTGAAGATAATGAACTCATATTGGAGGAGACAAATGTCCCAGGGGCCGAGTGGTGAGCGATCACTCAACGTAATGTGAGACAACTGATCAAATCACTGACGGATGATATGGAGTTTATGAGTCCTCATATGCAACATCAGCATGAAACATGGCGACAGATTGTGTTACTCCAGTGCTACTGGATTTAGCCATGTACAAGGTCAGAATCACCCACTTCAACAAAAAAAACAAACAAAGCCTAACTATATAATTAGCTATATTTAAGCAATATCACATGATCAAGAGTGTTGTTGTTCTGAATTCAAGCTACAACTGTACTATTGTGTGTGATAATACTTTTATATAACAGCTCATTGAACAAGAACATTTATTTATTTTTGTTAACAACTGTTAACAAAAGCATTTATTGTTGTAATATTGCCAGTTGCATTGTTTATGTTTGCTGCTTCAAAGAAATAGTTTTCCAAAAAGCATAAACAGCTGAGCAACACACCACAGGTGTTTAGCTCCTGAATGAACTGACCTTTCGCAAAGACCTGCCCTCCTTAGTTATTGTTGCCATCTCCGACAAACAATGCCGCTCTCACACTACACACCATGTTCTCACGCAGTGAAAAATACAGCGCAGAGCAAAGAGAAAACTGACAACACACCGACAGACAAGACAGAGCAGGTTACTTCTGGTATGAAACAAGGTCTATAAGGACTCTCAGCTTTCAAATTTTGTCATTTTTAAAGAAATTCAAACCGTTTTGTGGGTCTTTAATGTGTCGTGACAGATCACTGTATTGCCTCAGTTCAAACACGTGAACCGATCGTCTTTTCATATTTAAGTAGAGCAGGAAATGAACATAAATAAACATCAGAAAGTGTTTTATTTCAACCATGGAACACACCATTTTTCAAGTTTAAGTCCACCTAAGTTAATCTACTGTCTGATTTGTTAAAGGGATCCTCCACCCCAAAATGAAAATTTTGTCATTAATCACTTACCCCCATGTCGTTCCAAACCCGTAAAAGCTTTGTTCGTTTTCGGAACACAATTTAAGATATTTTAGATGAAAACCGGGAGGCTTGTGACTGTCCCATTGACTGCATAGTAAATTGCACTGTCAAGGTCCATAAAAGTATGAAAGATGTCGTCAAAGCAGTCCATCTGCCATCAAATGTGCAATCTGAATTTTATGATGCGACGAGAACACTTTTTGTGCGCAAAAAACCCCCAAAATATCAACTTTATTCAACTTTTTCTGCTCCTCCGTGACACTTCCTGCAAGTGCGTTCATGAGTTCACTAGCAGAGCACTACGTAAGCACACCTCAGATGATGCAGCACGTAAACGGTGTTTACGGTGTACGCTGGCCTCGACGTCAGTAGGTCACGGTGTTTACGTCATGCGTCATCTGAGACGTGCTTGCGCCGTGCTCTGCTAGTGAACTCGTGAAATATGTTGTTTTATTATTTCACACTCTGTATTTTAACTTAAGCGCTGCAATCCATGCATACAGTGTTGGACATGACAGGTTTTTTGGTATGCAAAACAAGTACTTTAAAGAAATACCTTAGCTTATTGCCATTACTGTGGCATACAACAACAACACAGCTTAACCATCCGCACATTTTTATATTTAGCTATATTGAAAAGGTTTCAATTCAATGGATTTCAGGTTTCAATGGATTTCTATTGATACTGACCGTAGCTGTCGGGCAAGATGGCGGATAGCAACGGTGGCACATAATATCTGTGTTCTTATTGGTCAAATCGCCTGTCAATCAATCTCCCTTTGAATGGTCAATTAGGGTTGTCGAACAAATCAGTGGAGTGAATAATTCAGTGACTTATGTAAGACACTCACTTATTTTGTTCCTGACTGAGTCAAAGTTTTAAATGAATCGGTTGAGTGAACAAATCATAAATTCACTGATAAAAATAGTCACTTGTCGCCAAATACTGGCCTAATGGCAGAAAAATATCATTATCTAATATGTCTAATTATTTGAAGACAACTAACATTTGTAATACTTAACTGATCATAAATTAGTAAGTTGGAAGTTTTATTAATATAAATGAAATGTCAGGAATTTTTTAAGAATATTACAAAATATAAATATTTTTATTATGATTATTTTTTGAATAAGAGTGAACAATCATTTTTGCATGTTAATAATAATACCAAAAATATCAGCAAAATTCACCTCTTCATTATAATAAATAACGTTATAAACGGATTTCCACATAAGAGTGATACACCGGGGCTCCCAGGGAATGTGTTTAGAAGCTGGAAAAAATCAGAAGTGATTTGCAGCATTAAAATTACATATAGAACAGGAACATATTGCGTTCTGTTCTAGCTAACACCTTCAACATGACACCTGTCTCCCAGTAGACATCATAGGAATGAGTGAATATTAAACACTCTGAAATATTAAACATAGGTGAAAATTAAAATATACACTGCACCTTCAGCCTAAAATTGTTTCTATGCAAAAGATAAACCTGGTGACTTTTGAAGTAATATTTAAACAGGCAACAAAATGTACACTATGAAAATGGTTACATTCATGTATTTATTTTATTTATTTATTTTTTGAGATAATATTCAGGTTGATTTAGTAAATATAGAATATTTTCAAATACCCAAAACCAGTTATTCAGATGCTACCATATTTTTATAGGTTTATAAGTCAATTTTATTTTTTGAAAATAATTATATTTAATTTTACTTTTAGTTGGTAAAATGTATATTATATACATTACAGTGCATTGGTTTTATTTATTGTATTTACTTTTTGTTGTTGTTGTTGTCTTTTTACATTTGCTTACAGTATACAATGGACAACCTGGAAATGCAAAAAAAAAAAAAAAATACAAGCTCTGTGAGACGTCTGTTTTTCTCTCACTCCCTCACCCCAAGCAATGCTGTGTGATAAGATTTCCCATAATGCCCTGTGCATCATCAGCTCAACAGCCTGTGAAGTAGAGAACTTGAAAGCAGCAACCTTGACATTGAGTGTTACCTGTGTCTCCTGTGTGTATGTGTGTGTATGTTGGAGAGAAGCGCACAAATAACACTATCGATAACTCAGGCTAAGAAGTGATACTAGAAAAGCTTTGAGTTTGCTGGTGGCAGTGGGTGTCACTGTAATTGCAAGCTGTTCCCATGAACCAGGAGCCTAGGAGAAGTAAAGAAATAATAGAGAGAGAGGGAAAATGTGTGACACTCCATCTTCACTCGCCCCTGAGAGACAGAGCCTGAGGGCATTAAGACAGAGTATGAAAACTGGAACAAAAAGGAAAGTAAGGAGTCCTTCTTTTTGCCCTCTTACTTTGAGCTTGTTACCCAATAATATCGGAAAAATATACATTTCTCGCTGATGCCCCCAACGAATCTCAACCTCTATTTGCATCTGAACCAGACACCATAACTGCATCAGATGTCCCTTTTTTTTTTCAAAGAGCTCTATTGATTCTGTTAACTCAATTTGCCTCACTGTTGTACTGAATGGCCGGAAAGACGAGTCAGACCGGATCTCCTTAAGATTAACAAACCTCTCTGTGAGTCAGACAGTCTATCAAACAGAAACGAGAAAGGCAAACTACTTCCTGTCTGTTTCCACACCTCCAGCTCTATTATCATCCTCATTTGATAACAGGGTCAGGAATTGACAGAATACATGCAATACAAAATATGACTTACTGTATTCTGGTGGTCAAAATACTTGATTATATTGTCATTACAAAATAAAATAAATAAAATAAAAAATGCATCCATATAAAATGTGCTGGTGTTTGAAAAGCAGAGAAACAAAATTTTCGACATTCTTACAAGTAGATGGGGTGCTGTTATTAGTGAAAAGGTGAGGAAGTTCCAAACAGATGAATCATAGCATATTTCTATTCATGCACTTTAAGAGAAAACAATTAGAAACACTTTCACAGATGAACTATGAATCCAGTAAATTCAAGATACAACAATATATGGTTGGTATATGTTCTTCAAATTGTGTTAGGTATTTTACAAGTACAAGTCCTAAAGGATATTTACTGTATGTAAGAAATGCTTTAGCCTTCAGCCTCGTATAGAAACAAACGAGAGAGAAAAAAAGCACAATTCAATGAAAAGAATCCACGTGCCATCTTTAAAAGAAGCTGCATTTTAAAGTAAATTGAGCAGCAGAAATAATGTAACTCATAAAATGTTAAACAGTCTTGCATTTTGTATATAATTGCAGTACCATTCAAAGGATGCACTGAATTGATCAAAAGTGACAGTAAAGAAATTTAGCATGTTACAAAATATTTCTGTTTCATATAAATGGTATTAAAAAAAAAAAAAAAAAAAAAAACTTTCTATTCATCAAAGAACCCTGAAAAAAAATGTATCTCAGTTTCCACAACAGCACAACTGTTTTCAACATTAATAATAATAATAATATATTTTATTTACATTAGAAGGATTTCTGAAACTGGAAACTGTAGTAATGGCTGCTGAAAATTCAGCTTTGCTAGGAATAAAATACATTGTAAAATATATTCAAATTTAAAAGAGTTGTAGCCTAATATTTCACAATATTACTGTTTTTACCAGCCTGGTCTTATGTCATAAACATACTTGGGCGCACTATTTAGAGAGACCGTTTTTACGTACCTTACTGCACGCTTTGCTGCAGTTTCAATGAGAAATGTCCACTGAGTGGTGCTAAAACATGGGTTCAGTACAAAAACCCGGCACATTTTTATTACATTGATATAGGTACTTATTGCTGTGTTTTTATTACGTTGCTTCAAGTACGTATTGTGGCGGTTCAGAATTCAAATATCCGGGGACCGTTGTTAAAATGCCCTACGCCAAACCCAACCCTAAACCTTAAAAACGCACTTGTTGATGCAACCATGCTATTTGAACTTCCCTATATGCAGATTTGAACTGTTTTGTCGAACCTAGTTACACGGGATTCAAACCGGAGCTCCTCAGCTCTCAAGTACTCCGTGAGCTACCGAACAAACCTACCATCTATGAAAACCCATAGATATGAAGCTGGATATGTGTGATGCTAATGTTCAAAAGCATCAGATTTCAAATCTCCTGACATATTAATATTTCTGTCAGGACCACTATTGTCAAAGATGATTGACAATTAGCATACAGTTTGGATTGGCGGTATGGTTCTGTTCTGGGCAAGAACTCCCTGCGCATCCATGCAGCCTAGCATGGATGAGAGCAGGGAGAGCAGCGATAACCCCCCAGGGTAAACAGAACAGAACCAACAAAAGTATTGTAGATATGTTAAAGTTAAGTAATTTCATGTACACATTTTAAAATTAGTCTGATACAAAAGAGAATCAGAAGGCTGGATCCTGACTGACAGAGGAGGAGTTGGGGATGGAGGAGGGTAATTAGCTATTGAGCAATGCGAAAACTGCTGATAATACAGACAGACCATATATATGGATGCTTAGATATCGTATTCCTATAGGTAGATGAGGATCAGCTGAGAGTCAGCTGATGCCAGCTTGACTAACGTGACATGCCAGAACTAATGCTACGCTTGATTGTTTTGAGTCATAAAATGATATTCTTCAAGTAATTGTGCGAAAACGACGCTTTATTAATCAAAACTCTGTAAAATTGTGTGAAAAGGAATAGAAGGCGTCTGAGTTTTACTGCCTCTAGTGTTCATTTCTTTTGGAAACTGCAGTGATATGTAGCCTATTTATTGACATGCATTTCGTGTCTTGCTAAAAAGTGAACCCAGGTACGTTTAAGCCATGAGCAGGTAGGTTTTTACTGTCTTTATGATCAAAACAGTGAGATGTCTCAAAACCCACAAATTATTTCCAACCCCTGACATTTTAATGGTAGTGTATATTTTCTGATTAACTCAAATCCATATCAGATCATGTTTTACAGTAAATAAATACAAGATACCTTTATTTTTCCACTCAACATTTAAAACAATATTGAAAAAAGATGTATTCCAAAAGTAGATTATGTCACTTACATTGCGTAATCTAATAAAATATGTCATTAAATTATTTTTCAGAATTTAATGACATAAACAGGCACACTGTCACTGGCATGAAATGTCTCACTAAACAATATCGACCAGTGCCGATGGATAAAAACAAGCAACTCTTTAATAAGCTGAAAACAGGAGGCGTATGCAGTGAAGTATAACCATCACTTGACAAGAAAAAATAAAAAAATACTGGATAAGCGGAAACACTGCCAGAGGGATTATGGTGTCATGCGATAACATTTTAATAGCCTTTAATCTCCACTGGTTTTGGCACATAATGGAAAACTTTACAAGAAGTTTAACAGCCATAACGAAGTGTGACGCCTCGGCTACCCCCTCATCCATACGCCTTGTTAATATCGGTTCCATCCTCTGTGAAAGCACCACGCTTATGTATAGAAATGAATTAATCCATACACTCATAATTCAAGCATCACCCCAGACTGAAAAGGGCGAGACGGGTCATTGATTACATGGGAGTGAGTGGATTGATGTAGAATGGAGGGAGGGGCTCCGCTGTGATTGCTTGCTTAGAGCACAGAGATAATTTGGATGCTTATTGATTTTACCCTGAAACTCCGTAAAGGATCGCCATTTTTTTTTGTCTCCGCTCCTCTGATGAAGGCGACACTCTGAACAGTACTCACAGGCGAGAGGAAGGGTTTTATATCGACAATATAGGCGGCATTATCAGCCGGACCACACAGCCCGGTAAATAACACGCCGTCATATTAGTAAGGCCGATGATTTAGTGCTATTTGTTTTCCGCTTCTATTTGTTTTGCATGATAGCGGTATTTATGAGGCCGTGGCCGAGAGAGCCTCCGCTAGAACGCTGTCAGACATGACAGCAAGACGCACGACGCACCTGAAAGCCAATTTCCAGGTATTAGACTACTTTAAGTTTTATGACCCCACACCGCTGAACCTGATGTAATTACCCGGCAAGGACATTATGTCATTCAGGACCGGTGGTGTGAGGGGTGCTGATGTTAGAGAGCGCGGGGCGGGTCAGAAATGAGATACAAATTATTGCTTGTAGTCATTTTATGTTGACTTCCCACTCATTCAGTGGCCATCTCATGACGAGAGGTGGTGACCTTACCAGTGTTGTTATTAATTACCTTATTATTCTAATTAAGAAATAAGTCTCTGTGCAAAGTGAAGCTGATGAACATCACTAAGCGAGTGTGTAATTAATAGATTGCATGTTGAAGGTCAGACTGCAGGTTATTTGTAATGATGCTGGCCGGGGAGAGGAGAGCAATTCAGAGGAGAGTCTCGAACTCTCACTTAGTCGTTGGCTGTGATTCCTTTGAGCCCTAATTCATTCAACTTCCTTTCTTCTGTGAACCAAAATAAAACAAAAAACATTGTTTATATATATATATATATATATATATATATATGTATGTATGTATGTACACTGAATGAATTTTGTCACTACAATGTCAAAAAGAAGGTCCAGTATATGGACGCCGATGTTCTAAAAATAATAAATAAATAAAAAAATATCTTTGTGTTGCATTGTAGAAAGAAAGTCCAACAGGGTTTAGTTAAATAATTAAAAATTAAATGTGTTGATGAAAACTGAAAATATGATAAGTAAAATAAGTAAAAGAAAAATTAAAATAATTTTTCCTGGTGTGCCTGGAAAAGTGCTTAGAAGCAGGAAGCAGAGAGGACAGGAAGAAATGGCTAAGAGAGAGCTACAGCTTGTAAGACCCACAAGCCTGTAAATAGTTAATGTTGGGCCAGCAGCTGACTTTAAAGGTTAATTAAATAATTTTAATTAAATGTGTTGATGAAAACTGAAAATAAGAACAAGTAAAAGAAAAACTAAAATTGCATGAAATCATGATTATGATTAATTTTAATCAGAGTAGAATAGTCTAAAATTAATGCCTACGACTTGACAAAACAGACTAGATTAAATTGTAATTACATTTTCATCAGAAGTGTGAATGAGATTCAGAATTTACTGAAGAGTATAAAAATGACGTTTTAAAAAAAATATAAATTATATTTTTATCATTTATGTTCAATTTAATATTAACAATGAAATAACCTGTATTTTTAACTAAGTCATATAGAACAAGTAATTTTATAATATGTAGATCAATCAGATTAAAACTGATCACTATGACGAAATAAAAGTCTTCAAGTGTTTTATTGAAGTATGTAGAAATGATAGTTAATTATGATTACATATGCAAATTATTGTAATATGTAAAATATAAAATATTTGTATATATACGTACATATACTGCAGAAAATAATAGAATACAATTTGAAATGCTTGAATAATTAACTTAAATGTATTTTTTGTCAGCTAAAATTATATACACAATTACAGAATTTTAGTCAGAGTAAAATTGACAAATTGTAATTATTATAGCTAAACAAAATATAGTAAATTAAAGAATATTTCCGTTAAAAGTAAAAAAAAACAAAAAAAACAAGCAAAAAACAATAAACAAATAAATAAATGATCATCAAGGGCGAAAAAATGATTTAAGGAACAGTATATAAAGGTCGGAGGACAAAGCATGACTGAGTTCAGTGTTTTTATAACATCAGGTTTATTAAGATATCTGGTCAGTTATAGCGGGACAGCATAGATGTTGTCTATCCATTTAATGCTGCTTTCCCCACTGTATACTTCTTATCTCTCTAAATAACCCTCTCCACCTGTATTATTTCTGTGTTGTAAGGGCCTCTCTTCAGGCTATGAATCAAACATGATGGAGGCTCTCAGGCACACAGAAGACCAGATGTGCTGGTAGTACAGTACCTGCATCGACTCTTCTTGCTGGATGCACCAAAGTGTGTTCTGCTTATTTCCATATTGATGTTCTCTTATCATGCTCCGTGTTAGCATGAGGTCAGGATGTGATTAGTTCTGCCGTGAAAAGCATAACTCACCCGAGCAGCATGTTCTTGGATGCCTGGTGTCTATAAATGCAATGCAGGTGTCAGTGTGTTGGGCAGTGATCTACATGTCCATTACAAATGTCATAAAAGTGATAATAACATGCATCTCTGCAGCACCTGGGTGTGAAGGGCAAATAAGATTTTTCCTTGTGTGCCGAAAGGTCATCTTTAGGATGCGGGGGACCAAGCAATTAATCAAAATACTTGCCCTGTGTGGATGCAGGCTTATCTGGGGTATGGAATTATAAATGGAAAGTGGGGAATGGAAAATAAAATAAAATAAACATAGCAATAACACAATAACAAACAAAAAAATATTCAATGCTCTCAAACTGTGAACAAACACATTATAGGTAATGGTTTGAGAGTGCATGTAGTTTCTCCCAGATTTGGAGCACTAGGAGCTCTGTATTTTACTCTTTCAGTGTAAAAAAAGTGAACAGAGGAACAAAGGAAAAGTGCTTAGAAGCAAGAACCAGAGAGGACAAGAAGAAATGACTAAGAGAGAGCTACAGCTTGAAAGACCCACAAGCCTGTAAATAGTTAATGTTCGTCCAGCAGCTGACTTTAAAGGTTAATTACTTTCTAATCTGTGTACAAAGGCCATGACAGAAAAGGGGATATTAATAAGACATGACATGGCAGGGTCCTGCTAGGCCAAACGTCTGGACATTCAGGGAAGCATTAACATTGAGCTTGTCCATCACTTCAGATACAAGATAAAAAGAGAGTTATCAATCATCTGGGGTTTAGAGCCAAGAAAGGAGGAAAGGAGATGGAACAGGGGATACAAGAGAGAGAGAGAGAGAGAGAGAGAGAGAGAGAGAGAGAGCAGAGCAAGAGAGAGAAATGCCGGCTTTATATTTTAAACTGGACTCCAGCCTTGTTTTGAATCTAGAGCATTGATGAATCTTCCAGTGACATCACTGTGGATTTGATATCCTTCAGAAAGACAAAATATCAAAGACAGATCGGTGGATGGACAGACAGACGGATAGATAGATAGATAGATAGATAGATAGATAGATAGATAGATAGATAGATAGATAGATAGATAGATAGATAGATAGATAGATAGATAGATAGATAGATAGATAGATAGATAGATAGATAGATAGATAGAAATGTCTTTTAAGCATTAGACCCTTTAGTGCAACCTCGACTCAATGGCAAAACTCCTCCTAAATAAACCTATACATACAACTGCATACATACAGTACATATTAGGGGTATAACGGTACACAAACATGATGGTTCGGTACGTACCTCGGTTTTGATGTCATGGTTCAGTATGGTTTCAGTACAGCAGGAGGAAAAAAAAACAAAACACAAATTGCTTAAAAAACAAACAAAAAAACAATGGTTTACTGAACAAATTGCTCTTTCTTTAAATAAATTAAATAATAGTTAACATTTTCTTAGGGATACAAATCTACCTCAGCTTCTGCTCTAAACTATAGGGAGCCATTTTACATAAGGTTACAATTATCAACAGAGCCCAAAATTACTATTTATTTTTTAGCTATAATCAACAACAACAACAAAAAAATGTATGCAAACATGTAAATTGTTTTTAAATTAACTTTTAAATTATACAATTTCTATTTGTTGTTGAAATGTAATAATTTAAAGAGTATTTCACAAAATACTCTTCACTAGACTTCATTTCTCTATAATAATGAACTGTTGAAACTGCCTGAGGTAAATGAAATGCTACATGACATTTTTTTTACAAGCTGTTTTAATGACGTCTTTCCGCAGTTGAAACACTGATTGAGTGATTACATGAGATGCTCATTCATGTATATTTCAAATGGAAACTAGTAATAAAGAGGAAGGGGTGATCGTTTTCACTCGCTCTCCACACTGCCGTTAAAACTGAGATGTTAGTACGCTAATATGCCGCACCACATCAAAGAGCAACAAAACGGTATTTATTGTCTGAATTTCCTGAAGAAAAAAAAAAAATGGAATGATTTGTTCGATACACATGTGAACCAAAAGACCCATACCAAAAATTTACATATACATCACTGCATTTGTGAAATTAACCCTTGTAGCATTAAGACACCAACACCATACTATCAATTAATAAAGACTTATTTTGTGCGGTTCTTTGCACAATACTACTTAATGTTATGACCTCAAAACACGTTTATTGGTAAACTTGCTCAGTAGCTCACCTGGTGTAGCACTGTACTCACGGTGAAGAACACTCATCTGTGAAACATGAGTCACGATAAAAGAGGTCAAAGACTTGTAGAAGCAAGTTAAAATGGCATGGTTGCCTCAGAAAATGTGTTTTTATCTTACATTTTATTTTGTTAACTCTATCGGTTATGTTTAGGGTAGAGCTTGGTGAAGGTAGTACATTATTTATAAACACAATACAGCATTATCCTTTTAGAGGCACTCAACGGACATGTCATTTCTGAACTGCTGCAATACGCATATGCAACAACAAATGTAATAAAATGCTGCCAGATTCATATTTAGCACCACTTACTGGACATTTCACTTTTAAAGTGTTATGAAACCTGCAAGAAGCAATTAGATTTAGTGTGCGTATTAATGCCAGAGGCGGAAGTCTTTAGAACCCTTGTTAGTGGGCCTGCCTCACATTCTGACCTCCACCGGTTCGAGCCCTGCTTGAGTTGAATCTGGTGCAGAGATGACAATCTGTGTATCTTATTGACCACTAAAGACCTGAAGCTTGAGAAGCACAGCCGTTTATAATGCTTGAAATTTCTGAAAATGGTAACAAAAGAAAGTAAACGCACTATCAAGAGAGTGTGAATGCACATCTAAATACATGAAAGAGGTGCCTGACATCCTTTTAATCTCATGACATGATATTTTAAAGGCACAGGTGTTCAAAGTGGACAAAAAGGAAGAGAATCAGTGCTAAGAGTGCCACTCAGCAGAAAAAAAAAAAACTGAATTATTTCTAGGGGCTTCAAATATGAGACAAGTGTAAGATAAGGATTGCGTTCACTTCATCCAATCGGCATGAGATGGAAAGCAGTGTCTCATAATATCCATTCCTTACTCTCTCACACTTTTCGATATGACACAGGAGAAGACAAATCAGAGGACATAAAATTCAATGGCCCCTGCAGGAAAACTTTAGCAGATGTTTATAATCTGCCTTTCAAGAGGATATTGCTTCTTATCATGGGTGATCCTCCCGTTTAAATCTGTCACGGGCCCATCCTCTGCAATCCAAACCAACACCTGTGCAACCTGATCAGATGATATGACAGATATTCTACAAGAGAGGAAAAACAGGCACATCTTTCAGCCACCTGCGGTCATGACAGATAGTCTTGAGTGAATGGGGACCTCGGGGATCCTGAGCTCTTGTCTCTAAAACCAATCGATACAGGAGGAGGTGGATGCTCAGACTGAGAATGGATAGCAAAACTCTCTCTACAGCTCCAGCCTCAGTGTGAAGTGGCCCCTCAAGAGTTTTAGCAGATCCATATCAGTGGACCTCTTGGAATTATAGCAGAAAATATCAAATGATTTAAATTATTACCTTAAGATAATATCCTGATAACCAGATCAAGTTAAATCTTTCCCCATGGATCTAAATTGGACCCAAAAGGCAACATAACTGCATATTGGTTTACCAGAATGAGCGTGTCACCAACAAGACCAGCACCAAATCAGCATTGGGATTCATGTTGCATTTGTTCTAAGCCAAAACATTACTGACAACTTGTAGATGGTGAAATGAAAATATAGACTGTAACCTGGCTTGCAGTCATGATTTTAGTTTTGGGTTGTACGTTCTTGTACGGTCCAAGTAGTATTTCATCATCTCATATAAATTATTATTACTTTAGCACAGGGGTGTCCAATCCTGCTCCTGGAATCCCAATGTCCTGCAGAGCTCCAACCTTTCCCCAAACCCCTGCCTGGAAGTTTCTACTAATCCAAGACCTAGTTTAGCTGTATCAGGTGTTTTTAATTGGGATTTGAGCTAAACTGCAAGACAGTAGACCTACAGGAGCAAGACTGGACACCTCGAGAAGCAAGTACTTTCTGCAGGTCCTAGCATTTTGTCCTCCCCACCAGGTATGAACAGCAAGACCACTTCAGTTAACGGCTATGAACATTAAGCATAAAAGTTGGTATTAACTTTCTGTTTTGACACTGGTCTGGAGTTTGAAACTTATATTTAGGGCACATTGAACACATTGTACGAATTTCTCAGTTAGGGAACAATTAATGTCACAAGAAAAATCCATCCTTTTTTTCTCTTAATGCACTTGTCACTTACATTAATTTGATAAATTTACTTTCTGCTTGGCATATTCTCAGACTGACCTTCACAAGAGAAGATCATCAGTTCTCACAGGCTTTCTATCTGTGTGAAGTGTAATTTAGAAACTGCGCCTTGGACCTTCAACCTCACAAATGAAGCATACATAAGACATCACAGATTGAGAGGTTCTGTTTCACATGGCCATGCACTGAAGGTTAGACTCAGAGTCAGTCAGAGGTTTTGAACCCTTCCAAGAGACTACCTCATTAGTGAGTTTGCTCTGACAAAGTAACTCCCATTTCTCTATGAACCCTCAGCCAAAAAGGACTAGCAGCTTAATGACTCATACATAGATATAAAAGAGGAGTGTGTGAGAGAGACTTTCCCTGACAGCTTCTTTTTTCTTCTTTTTTTTTTTTTTGGTGGAAAAATAACATGTTATTTATTTAAGTCACAAGTTAAAGCTTGGGGAAACAAGAAGAAAGAAAGAACATAAAAATACATTGTGTGTGCAAGTCCTTGTTCCTTGACTTCCATGTAATGCAAATTAGTAAGAGACTGTACTTTCTGGTATTAACATGGATTTGAAATAAGAGAGGGACATAATTGGATGTAAATAATGGGGAAAACCCAAAAGAAATCATTCTCAAGTAATGGAGGAGACGAAAGTGCACAGAAAATTAATTGTCCAGGATTGGAAGTAATTAAATTGGACATGGCCAAAGTCACACAAGGATTAATGTTGGATGGATTCTAGTAAGTGCTAAAGGTTTTATGTACCCTTAGTTTTATGCCATTCACAAGGCCGTCAGATAATGTGCTCATTGTACTTGGCCAAGAGACTAAACCCAAGAAGCCTATTTATCCTCCATGACTTAAATAAGTACTTTCACACAGTCAGTGCATTGAGTTGTCATGGATTTTACAAGTAATTTTTATGCCAGTCAGGAACTGTTCATTTATACAGCCTGTAATAGCAGTCCAATTGTGCATTTAAAAAAAAAAGAAAAGAAAAAAAAAAAGGCTACTAAATAATTGAAATAATATTTCACAATATTACTGTTTTACCATTTTTGGTAAAAAAAAATAAATGCAGCCTTGGTGAGCATAGGAAACATTTTACAAAAAAACAAACAAAAAAAAAACATAAGGACCCAAAACTTTTAAATAGTAAAGTGCATATATTATTATTATTTTTTTTTTTTTTTTTTTTGCGTGTGTGTGTGTGTGTGTGTGTGTGTGTGTGTGCGTGTGTGTGATTGTGAAAGTCTTGTCGTTTTGTTTTGTACTTGTGATAAAGTTTTGTAAATCTGAGTGAACCTGCTGTAACGCAAGACAAATTTCAGACTTTGTCTGACAATCGTATTGTACATCGTTTCGTATCGTATATATATATATATATATATATATATATATATATATATATATATATATATATATATAGGCAAAATATTTACAATTTTCAATAGTTCTATCTTGATGCTGTAACTTTTGATAAATCTAAGAAAAAAAATAGAATGTGTATGCATCTTCGGACTGTGAATGTAGGATCATTACTCCAGTTAGAAGACCGTCAACGACTGTAGTACATACATAATACAACAGTCGTTGTTTGTTTGAGGGTGGGGTGCAATCTGTCTCAGGGCTGTGAAACTAGTGAAACTAATGTCTCTGTGTGATGTCTCGGTTCAGTCGAGGACAGGCACAGCAAAATGGGCTAGTGGAACCCTGCAGTGCCATGACACGATCTAATGCGTTTGAAGGAACTCCATCTAAAATTAATTCAAACTGTTTGCGGCTATAAGTGTATTTGTTCACTAACTAACCTAAGATAAATCTCCAATTTGCTTACTTTCTTCAGCACAACTTTTGTGATCCCTGAAGGAAACTTCTTTCAGATTCGACTAATGATTCTCCTGACATCCTAACAAAGTAAGAACAGTGCCCATGAAATTTAGATAAAGGGGGCCGTCTGACCGATGTATAATGATTTCTTTTGCACATGGCTAGTTTACATAATAGCATCTAATTAACCTAGCCTGCATGATGTATTGGCCGATTTGTTTCAAGCGATTTTCCCTTGAATTTCATTACTGTGTGATGTGCACCCAGGAGTTCTTAATCATACTCATAATGTTATGACTGGAGTCACTTATACGGCCAATGAAAGTCATTTCTCATCACGAGCACTTAATGAGATTGAAACAGGCATGCTAAGACATCTCTACTACAGGAATGGGCTCGAGTTCTGACAAATGTCAAATGAACTTTTCAGACATTTCCTTTCCTTCGGGCATGAGAAAAGCACCTTAATCTGCAGTTAGTCAATGCAAGACATTTTACAGTAGATTGACCTTTGAAAAGTCGGAACATTGCTAGTAGGTTTTGTTACTGAGCTTAGCAATGGTTAGTCTCACATAGTCAGACTGTTTGTCACCATAAATGTTGGACAACTTTGTAAATTCTTCTGTTTAAAAACCTTGTAGATACATGTGGCCAGTCCATAAAACGGCTGAGCATTTTTTTGGTTGTTTTTCAGTGTGATGTTTAGGGTTGGGTAAATCTAAATTGATCATACCACAATAATATCCTAGTGTCACAAACAGTTCAGTTCAGTCCACCAATCAAACCAGTCATATTTTGAAAACTGTTTTTGTACATAAAATAAAAGTCAGTGGGCAACACTGAAAAACAGTTGCAAAAAATAAAAAAAAAGCATGACAGGGATCCTACACAATGTTCACTGCTTTCTATTCCCTGGGCACAAGATGTCTTTTGAAGCTCACGTTACAGACAAAAAGTATTTATTTGACAAAAGAACACTCCAACATCACACACAGGCAGCATTTGAGATACAATAGGCCATCATAAACTTCTGTAGAGAAATTGAATATAAATATGTTTATGTAATATAAATGTATCATTAATTTAATATAGATAATTAATATAGAATAACATAGATAATCATATTTGAAAGCACCAAACTGAATGATAAATGTCTGTTCTACATTGAAATCATTTAATTAAATAGGAACTATTTATTCTTATTTATTTATTTGAAATTTTTAATATGAATAAATGTAATTAGGTTATATTAGATCTGTCTTGTACCTTATTTAACCTTAATCAGCATTTGTTGCTGTTGCTTCCCGCACAATTTATACACATCATGTGCAATTCATGAAACACGAGCAGAACTAATTTTTGTGTAAATCGTTCATAAAGCTGTTCTGTCATAAATTTTCGGATTCATGAAAGTGTTCGTATTTTCAAAATGTTAGTTGGTACGAAAGAAATGTAGGCCCACACCTGCTCCTTATCACGTGGAAATGGTGCGTAAAACATTCTGTGTTCTTTTTGACAAACTGATGACACTGAATTGTGATGTAGGCTACTGCCATTATAATATTTTACAAGTTCATTTGCTGTTTTTTTTTTATTTTATTTGTTTTATTTAAATTTTTCAGCTGGCTAAAAACGCTTTGGTGGACACATGTTATCGAATATTTATTGTTAGCCATATTGTTAGTCTTTTTTGCATTTATGCAATATATTGAAGCCAAATCTGAGAAAGTAGACCAGACACTGTGCACAAGCGTAGTGACGAACTTCCGCTGTCGCCAGAAGTCGGGATATCAGTTTCCGGTTTTCATTCGCATCGCCCAAAATGTCAGTATTTACTTGATGTCTCCGAGACCTGCCAAGTAGAATCAGCGATGTCCATCACATCGTTAATGTCTGGTCCCCTGCTCCAGTACACAAACGAAACAAGGGATTCAAACGCATATGCCCATCAAGTTATATGCACAAATAGTTTAATCTAATTTGTTATTTCGGCATCTAGCTACTAAGCTAGCGACATGTTCATTTTAGAAGCTTTTCTTTCTCAAATTTAAACGCAGACTGTTTGTTCGTTTTTTTTGTTTGTTTTTTTTTGGTGATAATTGTATTACCAACTGTATTAACAGTCTGATCTCACAGAATTCCGTGTAATGTTCACGGACTTAATTAACCTCCGAATCTGTGGTGGCATCACGGAATCGCCGAAAATTCCGTGATGGGCTCACAGAAGGCATCAGCCGTGGTCCATGCACGGATTCACTGGTTCAACGTAAAAAAGAGTGACTCCGATGCAGTTATACTTTCACCGGAGTACCTGACAGCCCCTACCCTAAACCTACCCAGTTCTGAACAATAATGATGACGATAAATGTCCCAGTATCGCGTCGGCATATTGATGCTAGGGTTTCCGTGCGTGGAGCACGGCTGATGCCTGTCACTGACTTACATTGGTATCACTTCTGTGAGCCCATCACGGAATTTTTTCTGTGAGCCCATCACGGAATTTTCGGCGATTCCGTGATGCCACCACAGATTCGGAGGTTAATTAAGTCCGTGAACATTACACGGAATTCTGTAAGATCACGTTGTGTATTAAACATCTCCCCCTCTCAGTTTCTAATAAAGATCAGGGCACAGGTGAAGCATTATCTGGTCATTGTGCTACAGGTCCATGATGATGAATGCTGAGAAAATTCACAGTTCGAGTGTATGGTGAAGCTAGGATTGATAAACCCACAATTATAAGCTTGTTAATGTTACTTTAATAACCCGGCGTTTCTAATGTCCCGGGGATTTTGCCAAGGTAATTCATGTTTAATATAACTCTTAAAGTAGTATGTAATGAAAACAGTGGCTAAAATTGGCAGGTGAGTTTACCTTGCTGGTCCCCATTCGGGTTACTGCATGCATTCTTGTTCATGTTATAATCATATTACTTATCGGTGTTCCTGATGTTCCTAGAGATTCAGCCAAGGTCATTCATGTTTAATGTTACTCAGATCTAATGAAAACATTTACAGTAGGCAGGTAAGTGGTGGCAAATTAAGTGTTTTTAGCTGGAATGGCTTTTATTGTTGTATATCAAAATGTTTTTGAAAAAAAGTGGGCAATACTAGAGGTTTTATTTTATTTATCATTGTTATTGTGTATATAACATCGAATATTTAATTGTGCATTACCTTATTTTTGCATTTAGATTACCTTCGCCTTCATCTCAACACTCATTTAAAGATAGTCTTCAAAAACACTAATAATTTAGTAACAAGTTAAATCATTTTTTTTTTTTTTTTTTAGAAAATTTCAGAATATATATTATAATATTGTGATGTTAAATTCACTTACAGACAATATTAATAATTTTAATAACAGGCCACCTGAGTGTACTTAAACGGGAGCCCAATTTCATGACTATGATTCTTAACAAACAAGGACAACTTTTAAAAGTACACTTTATATCAAATTAAAGTTTCTGGAATAATTGTGAAATTACATACAAAGATAAATATAGATTAAGTAGTTAAAAAAAAGTACACATTTTCATTTAATTGCAATTAACGTGCAGTTAAGTGTCCAAAAGCATCACATGTTGTTACAGTTACGTATATTATTTTAAATTATTTCCATAATAAGTACTTTAAAAAAAGTATGCTAAAGTGTTCTTAAATGGACCTGTAGCACAATGACCAGACAATGCTTCACCTGTGCCCTGATCTTTATTAGAAACTGAGAGGGGGAGGGGGAATAATACAATTATCACCAAAAATAAATAAATAAATAAATAAAAACGAACAGTCTGCGTTTAAAATTGAGAAATAAAAGCTTCTAAAATGAACATGTCGCTAACTAGCTTAGCCGCTAGATACTGAAATAACACATTAAACTATTTGTGCATATAACGCGATATATTGCGTTTGAATCCCTAGTTTCGTTTGCGTATTGGAGCAGGGGACCAGGCATTAATGATACGATGGACATCACTGATTCTACTTGGCAGGTCTCGGAGACATGTAGTATAATACTGACATTTTGGGAGATGCGAATGAAAACCGGAAACTGATATCCCGACTTCTGGCGATAGAGGAAGTTCATCGCTACGCTTGTGCACAGAGCCTATTCCACTGCATTCCTGGACACGCAATTTGCGTAGCTGTAATTCATAGGCGGGATTATGCTAATTGTGTAGGAGCCTGCACGAGCGCCCTATTTATGAATGATTGGAATTCATTAACATACACAACTATGAAATCGGACGTTTACGAAGCGTTTGTGAATCCGGAGGAGAGTTTTTGGGAAGGTCCGTTTTACACACAAATTACTCAGAATTTACTCCTATATTTACGAATGTTTCATGAATGAGGCCCTATATATATATATATATATATATATATATATATGAACTGTGTTAAAAACTAAACCTAGGACTAAGTAAACTCATTAATAACACCGTGCCTCAATTCCATTTCCCCGCCTTTATTCATACTTCTTTAGTGAAGTAATATGCAGTGACTATAGGGTAAATTTCCCTTTACACTTCCTGTGAAGCAATAGACTATCAACGTAGCCTGATTTCCGATGCTGTTCGCAGTGCCCTTCAAAATGGACATTGTTCCCTTCTGATTGACATTTTCCTTAAGATGGCAGAATACAACGTAAAGTCCACTTTGCAGGGCAAACTGTTGAATGGAAAGCACCTGCAGATTTGTTTTGTGTAAGCTAGCAGGCTAAGTGACTAACAGTAGGCCTATGGAAATCTAGTAGGCTCTGCTAAAACATAAGCTAACTAAGAAAAACAGAGAACAAGAAATGTTCAAATAAAATCTTTGTTGGTTTTTAATAACGATAGCATTTTCTCCCTAAAAGCATGAATGTATTTCAGTCTGGGAAATATGTCAAGTGTTTTTAGTCTTCAATGCTTAGAACAGCACAGCCAGACAATCTGCTAGCTAAGGTTTTTTTTTTTTTTTTTTCTGTGGTAACAGCATGCTACACTTATGTCAGATTCTCCAAAGTATATCGGAAGATTCTATATAAAATTCCCTCAGAATGACACAGATGTTTGAAAAATGCTTTGGAGAGGAGATGGAGGTGACAGGGCTTAAATCTTCCCTAGTCCCAGATGAAGGCAGTTGTCAAGCACTTTTTTCAAGAGTCTTGTCAGCAGCCAAAGAATGTTTTAATGGAATTGTGTTTTGGGACATACTCATCTTCAGTTGCTGTAGAAAGTGGTGCAAGCTCTTTCAACGTCAAGGAGGGTCTACTGAGATATCTCCTAGTGTATTCCTCTTGTATTCGCCATCTCAGAAAACCACAACTCACATCCATCTTAATGGTGCTGTTTAATACATCACAGATGTATACTGATCTAAAGTATGCTCTTTTTAATTTGTTTAGACACTGTGGACTGTATTTATAACATCAGACTCCAATGACTTTCAGTATATGACCAAAACAAAAAAAGAAATGTCACAGAAGAGATTCATACAAGTCATACAAGTTTAGATCAACATGAGTGTGAGTACATGATGACAGCAATTTTTTTTTTTTGTAAACTGTCCCTATATTTGAAGCTTTCCATATAAAATAAATCATACTAGGATGTTCAAATGCTTTCAAGACCATTTCCGGACCAGGATGTGCCACAGTACAACCTAAGCCTTCTCTTGTATCATTCAATGGGATAGATAGCATCACTTGATTTAGACTAATGGAAAATCTGTGTTTCTCAGAAAGCTCTTTACCTAATGCAATTTCTGGTGTAGCCATAGAAATAAAAAAATAAATAAATACATAAACAGTGACTTTATAAAAACAAATATGGCTCATGAAAATAATTTTAATCTTGTGATCTGCCCAGCATCATTATTGAGCAGTGTTATTATGATCAATATTCCTCAAAGTGAAATGCTATTTTTAGCTCACACCAAGTTCTGCTGAAGTGGCCGTATACATTTGCTTCGCTATCATAGTAACGCAGGTACACAAATTACTCAGTTTGTAAGCAATTTCTTCTCTTAATTATGAGAGGTCTCTAGTGCTAGAGCAGCTTATATCTTGCCAATATACAGTTGTAGTGCTGTAGAATCCTATTAAACACAAATGTGGAGGAAATATGACAGAAAAATGGCAGGCAACCATATAATATAACCGAATATCTAACTATCCTGAAGCTAATCACTATGGCAATATCTTTCAAAAGTGTTTTAGAATAGCATTTTTTCTGAACACAAATAATGTAAAGTGAAAATCACAATAAAAGAAACAGATGAAATTCTTTGTCAAATGCACCATTTTAAAAACATGAACTGCCTTGCCCACTGATAAAAAGTTATTAGTATCAGTACTTTCAGTTGGTTACTCTCCATCTGGTGGCCCAATGGTTAAAGTTCATAGTTTATGAAACATGACATCTGACGTCTGAGAATATATACTGAAGCAGCCCTAACATGATAAACTTATCTATATAGCTATTGTGTCTGCTCCACTTGAGTCCATCCTGTCTGGGTTTTGTGTTGAGGCTAAGACCTGAATTTGGAGATAACAAATGTTCCCACTGAATGAGTTTTCTCTCAAGTGAGCCAGCAGTGACATGCATTGCTGCAAAGGATAACAACTTTTAATCCTCCAAAGTTATACCATCTAATTAAATTTACTGTCAGAAGTCATTTTTTTGGTATTTTTTTCTGTATAATTTTACTTCTTTACCTCTCAACTAAGGCAGTGTTTGGTGCCACTGCTTTGCATTGCTAGATCTCTCTCTAGTGATTCAGTCTTCTGCTCTAATGTAATTGGATACTTTGTCTTTGTCCATTCATGTAAAATATCCCAAAGAAAACCATATGTTAGAAACAAAAGATCTTACAACCTTAACTGATGTTACAATACTGATATTGAGTTATTGTATTGCTTATAATATAACCCAGCCAATAATGTGTACAATTCCAGAATAATACAGAAACGGTAGTTACTCTTTAACATTAAAATTCAATTTATTTAAATGAGGTCTCTTTTTCAATTTTCAACTCTATTTTCAACTCAATGACAAAACAAATTGTTCTGCAATTAGAAAGCATTCTGAGAGATTTGATCCATGGAGTAATCTGTTATTTTTATTTTTATTTAATTTTGTCAAACTATAAAAAATTCTGAAGGAATAGTATAAAAAAACAACAACAACAACAACAAAAAACGGTTAGATGGTGATGTTAGTAGGCTAATTTATTTTGAAAATGCTTAAAACTTCATTACCACTAAATAATGCTATTAAACACAATACATTTTTAGAAATGTAGAGGAAATATGACAGAAAAATGACAGAATTTCCCTGTGATACACTAGACATTGTTAGTGGACAAATTATATTAACCAGTGAGAGTGTGAAAATTGTTTTAAGTGTGTTTATTTCTAAAAGTCTACAGGGTCAAAAGTGACCACACAATTGGAGAGCACTCGTTCACATCCCAGTCAACACGCGAGATCACGCGATGATCACAGTGACATCACAACATTCTCATACGGTGATGCTCACAGTGTGAGTAATATATGAGCTCATTGTGAATTCAGAATGTTGAGCTGGGGTTCTTATTTCTGTTAGACATCTACAAAAGTGCTTATTGAGAATTAACAGAGATTTAGATGATGATGTTTTATTGTTTTGTTTGACGTTACCATCAATGTGAGTAGTGTTTGCTTTAGTTGGACTCTTGACCCTTGACTTTATAATATTATATTTTTGGGGGCTGCTGTAACTCTGTTTGAAAAGCACATTTGTTGTGGCGAGGAAAACCAAAAAGAGACTGCAATCAGGTGGTATTGGTTTGTTATGGATGATAACAGCGCAACCAGCACCTAGATTCAGTATGCAGTCTTTGTGAGGAGTTATTAATCTAACGTTTTTAATAATGGCTCTGTGATTATACAGTATAGGACCCAACAGTGTCATAATCGTTTATGAAGGATTTTAAAAGCATGATAAAACACAAACATTTTGAACTACTGTGTCATTTAAAAACAAAGAGAGACATCAGTGTATGAATCTCAACAATGGTGACAATCAAAAGCTTCATGCTGCAATGCATGCTGGGTACCTAGTCTCTGTGCAGTGAGTGCACTTTGACCTCACATTAGTATGAGCACACAGTGAGGGCGCTGTGAGGTTACACTTCTAGCTCACTGTTACCTCACATTGTGACCTCATCACGAGTATCCTGGCACTGTAAAAAGTGAAAGTTGACCTAACTTAAAAAAAATTGAGGAAACCTGTTGCCTTAAAATTATTAATTACATAATAATTAGAAAAAAAAATGATTAAGTGAACTTGACAATTCAATTAACTTGTTTTTTTTTTTTCAATGATCATTTATTAAAAATTTTAAGACAACGGGTTTCCTCAATTTTTTTTAAGTTAAGTCAACTTATCACTTTTTACAGTGAGCTCATGGCGAGGTCACTGTGAGATCAAATTGTTGACTGGGATAGCCCTCGGATGATCACACATTGCTCTTTTTTGACAAATCTTAATTTAGTCAGTATCACAAAAAAACAATGTTTTTTTTCAGCAGATTGCAAATCTACGTTGATACCACCATCAACAACATGTAAAAACCAGCTCCCATTATTTTTATCCTGTAAAGCATAGACCTCTCTACTGTTGTCATTTCCTACACACAAAGACACAAACTCACATGTTGGATTTATGAAAGAAAGAGTCTACAGTAGCAAGTCCTCAATCACCTTTAGCAGCTCTTGAGAAGTGTTTTCCTGCATGAACATTAATGTCCTGTCTTTTTCTTTCTCTCTGGGGGATTAGAAAAAAAAGCATCCACTGTTGGCATTGTTTATTTGCAGACACATTCTGCGTTGTTTTAATGCCTGATTCACTAAAAGAACAAAATTAGAGCTGAATGCAATATTTTAGGCCTATTTGAGTGCATTGCTTAGATCACATTAACTGTGTTTACTATTGAGGACATTTCAAGGTTTGAGATGGGGACTAACAATCATAAATTTTAACAATCACTTCTAGGAGATCAACATGTGTTCCATAAAACCATTCTTTGATTAAATGCTAACAATATGCTAAGTGGTTTGCAGCACTTAGGATGAGCAAAATCACTGCACAAAGCTTCAGTTAGTAATAATGCTGTGTTTCACCAGTCTCACGCTATAGCTGTGAGAAATATCAGCACTTGAGAAAGAGTTAGACCAGGAAAATGTCTTCAGAAAGTGAAACAGCAGCTATTAGGAGCTATTAATCTGTTGAAGAAGCTGTTCTCATAAAACAAATCAAATCAAACCAAATGAGATATGATCCCTTGAATAAAAGATTTTCTGTGATTCCTTTTTGAGAAGGATTGTATTTTATGAATAAATGTAAAATGATCTAAAGAAAAATGGTCTGACATATTTGTCAGAAGATATCAGGATTCAATTACCTAACCGTAAGACATTGATGTTAAACTGACCACTCCATTAATACGGAGCATGAGGAGAAAAGAAAGCAGCATGGACATGAATTGGGTGAAAATTTGTCTCTGGTTCACTATATAACAACATATTGACTGAGCATTAAATGGGTATTATAAAAGTATTTAACACAAAGCAGTTAAGCAGGCTCAGCTAATACCCGAGTCATGATTAACACACACCTTCCAAGAAAATTCAAAGTGAGCTGATTAGACATGGTGAGTATTGCTTTAGGGCACCAAAAAACAAACAACAACAAAAAAAAACAACACTATTGGCACCAACAATGAAATGACAAATTACTATATAAGCCTGATTGACCCAAGTGAGGAAAATGCGGGGGAATAGTTATATCTGAATGAAGGCCAGAGCTTTAAACACCGCCTGAGGTTGTTTTGTGTCTAATTGAGAGAAACTGGGGATGCATAGTAGTTGAAAAGTTTTGAAAGTTAGTGGTTAAAAGTTTTATGTCGTATAATCCATGCTGATTAGCACAAATGTAACTTTTAGCACAATATACACATTTAATATTGGTGATTCATTTTGCACTCAAATGCAATTCCATACTTTTAGTGGGAAAACAAAACTTTTAGTGGGGTAAAAAAAATAAAAAATAAACAAGAAACAAAGTCTCAATGTGAGATGTGCAATTGCAAGTCATCAAGTCATCTTAAGAAGGCAATAAACACGAGAAGTGCTAGTAATACAAAGTTTCAGACCTTGTTCGGAATAGTACAAGCTAGAACAGAGAAAGGAATAAGGAATTAAGAAATAAGGAAATTAGGGATTTTTTTTTCTTTTCTTAGCAGGATGCTGTTAAGCACTCACTGAAGAGATTAAGTTACAATTCCGATCTAAATTTGCAATTATGAGAACTAAAGTCAGAATTGTGAAATACAAAGTTACAATTTCAAGAAACAGTCACAGTTACTTTTATGTTTCACTCTGAAGCAGAAAAAGACTTTCATGGATATCAGAAAGTATCCTAATATTATAAAAACCAGTTGTTCACTTCAGTCGTATATATGAACGAATCCCTCAAACTACACTCAGCTTTTATCATCATCCAGTGGCGTACCAGATGGGAACTGTTTAAAAACACTCTGGGGGCATTTAAAAGTGACGGTAGGTTTGTTTAAGACTACTTGCTGTAATAGTTGTTGCCTACAGCTGTACAGCTTGCTCTGAGGCCATCAATAACTGTCTTGTCAGAAAGAGCTTAGTACGAATATACTGTACACACAGACACACACACACACACGAGCGCAAACCAAAAGTAAAACGGGCAGAGATTAAAAAGAAAAAGAAAAAACCTTCAGCAGTTATGATTGGAGTACACAAGAACTAATAGATCAAATAAACTACAAAAGCATAAAACAGAATGTAATCCTGAGGGCAACAGCTTCAGTGAGAGTGCCTGATCAAAGAGATGATGCAGGCCCTCCACATTTTACTGCCAGAGTGCTTTCAATTGCCGTTCCAAGTGTCTTTATGGGGAAAGTGAGCTATTTAGTGATTTCAGCAAAGTTGCCATCAAGACAATTATGCAAGTACACATAGTTATATGTGCTCTGAAATATACGTTTGAACTTTTTAAACTAATCAGGGTCAGGGTAATATTTATAATGTTTCAAAAGTTTTCTATTTCAAATAAATGCTGTTATTTTTTACTTTTTATTCATTAAAAGAATCCTGGAGAAAAAAATCATGTGACACTGAAGACTGGAGTAATGGCTGCTGAAAATGTAATAAATAAATCACATTTTAAAATATATTCAATTTTAATAATATTTCACAATATTATTCTTTTTGCTGTATTTTGATTAAATAAATGCAGCCTTGGTGAGCATAAGAATTCTTTCAAAGACATTTAAAACTCTTACAGGCCCCGACCTTTTGAATGGGTGCCATCAGAATGAGAGTCCA
Organism: Acrossocheilus fasciatus; assembly: GCA_036784905.1. Taxonomy (NCBI): domain Eukaryota; kingdom Metazoa; phylum Chordata; class Actinopteri; order Cypriniformes; family Cyprinidae; genus Acrossocheilus; species Acrossocheilus fasciatus. The sequence continues at coordinate 19,000,833 of CM071956.1, read as the reverse complement.
AACATCTGATAAAAGCATCGATATAATCCACATGACTTCAGTACATCAATTAATATCTTGTAAAGCCAAAAAAACAAACAAACAAACAAACAAAAAAAACTGTTCATTGCTTTCTCCAGTGAAAAGGCATCTCCTCAGGAGAGAAATATGCACAGCACAGATAAAGCAAATGAAAACAGTTCAAGAACAGTTCTAAACAAATATGCTGGTGAAATGTGATGTGAAAGGACAACAAGTGATGGACCTTTTTACTGGAGGCAGCGTTATTTTATCTCTTATTCCAGCTATTCGAACTCTTATTCTGACGGCACCCATTCACTGCAAATAATCCATATGTGAGCAAGTGATGTAATGCTTAATTTCTCCAAATCTGTTCAGATGAAGAAACAAATTCATCTACATCTTGGATGGCTTGAGGGTAAGGAACTTTTAAGCAAATTTTCATTTTTAGGTGTACTAGTCTTTTTAACATAAACCTAAGGCTCAACAGACATCGGTCATCTCTCCAAACCTGCGGTCTAATATTGCCCAAGTGTGTACATGCTTAGAGTTCAAGGGACAGTTTGGACACCATAATCAATAAAACATGTGCTTTCAGGTGGAACAAACCATTACTGCAACATCACTCTAAAATGTCATTGCCGAACCGGAGGTAAACTGGGCTCGATGAAGTCTCTCACAGTCCCTTTGCTGCTCTCCTACACTCAATCATCCCATTGTTTTGTGCTTTTTAGAAAAGCTGCACAATCACAGTGGAACAAAGGCAGGTTTTGCTCTAGTGCCAGTGCTGGTGATATTTAGAAGAACTAGAGAATTTGACGGGGACCTCTGTTGCTTCATTAATAAGTACTGAATCAGACTCTTTTTAAATCGCTCAATAAGCTATTTGCTCGTACACATCGATGCAAGAAATTCTTCCAGTGGGCTTACACTGACCTTTTCAATGTCAATGCCACTGACACATACTAAGAGAATTCAGAAAAGTGTGAAAGAGTAGGTGAAATAGTGGAGATGAATAGATAATGCTATAAGCCCATGTAACCTGAGGACATACAGCAGATCAAAACAGCACATAAATGCATTTCAGTACTCAAACAAGGTTTAATCACAGAGCATTTCTCAGTGTCATGTAGCTTTCTAAATGATAAATGAACTGGAGCATCTTTAACATCTGAAAGCAGCCAGCATAAAACACTTAATAGTAATATACAATGGGGGGTAAAAAGTGTAAGATTATACTTTAAAACAATTTTCACTCAAAAATAGCTCATAAACACATGTGGCTTCCCTGTTTTAATGAGCAAATCATTCCAAATTTAATTAATTACTCTTAATTTCTAAAAAGAGATTGTTGTTGTTGTTGTTGTTATTATTGTATGGAAGTTAATTTCTGCTTTAGAGTAAATAAAATACAAAAGGAATTGGGTCACACTTTATATTAGGTGGCCTTAACTATTATGTACTTACACCAAAGAATAAGTACAATGTACTTTTTGTGTTCATACTGTATTGCAAAACACATTTGCTGCTATTGAGGTGGGATATGGGTAAGGTTAGGGACAGGTTAAGTGGTATGGGTAGGTTTAAGAGTGAGTTAAGGTGTAAGGGATGGTTCAACAGTGTAATTATAAATGTAAGTACAAAAAATAATTACAGATGTAATTGCATATAGCTATTTTTAAAAATATAAGTACAATGTAAAATCATGTATGTACACAATAAGTGCATTGTATCAAATGATTAATTTAAATTGAAGTACATTGTAGTTGTCACAAATCTGATTCGAGGTCTTCCGTCCACTCACCACCAGAGGTCACTCGCTCACCACATTGACTCTTGCATTACACTACTGTCGCACGTCACCCCCGAACTGCATTTCCCAACATTCATTGCACTAAGTACACACAGCTGTCTCAATCACACGTGCACACCTGAGAATTATCACACAATATGATGTTTTATTAACAAAGTTCGGGAGGAGCACGTCAGATACTTAGCCTAATTAGACACAAGTGGTACGCCATCAAGCTAATCAACACACGGTATAAATGCAGCTGACATACCTCCTTTCATTTGATGGCTAATCAGCATCCCTCCACCACCCCTTCTCCACCATTATTACTAAGTTCTCAACACAGTAGGGGGGGTACTCTGGGTTCGGGCAATTCCCGAGCTCGGAACCCGTCCCCAGGACAGCACGCCAACAACGTATTACCATACTCGCCAAATACGCATTACGTTACTCGTGCTAAATATATGTAAGTGTGAACTCGTGAACACACACCCTGTATAAACCATGGACTTCCTTTCACAGATCGCTGAGTATTGTTCTGCGTTTATCACTCCCCTAGTGTTAGCTGCCTTAATGAGCCATTCTGTGTTTCTGTTTTTTTTCCTGTATTGTTCTGCATTTTTTGCTCTCCTAGTTTTAGCTGCGATACGGAATCCTCTTAGTTGTCTTAGTCTGGCCTTGTCTGTTTTCTCGTGTTTTGTTTCTTGTCTGTGTTCCTGGATTAACCCTTCGTCTTTCCGTTTGGACTCTGTTTGCCCCTGCCTGGATTATTGCTCACGTTATCGGACTACCACTCTTCTCAAGCCCTTTGGATATCGTTCGCCGATCAAAGACTCACGCTTGCCCAAAGATTACTCTGTGTCTTGCCCATGCCATACCTGTTTGCCGTTGTTTGACCCTGCCTCTGTTTTGACCATGTCACTGTATAATAAAAGCTTTGCACATGGATCTGTACGCCTCACGTCTTGTTTTCCCCGTTACAGTAGTTAAGGCCACCTAATATAAAGTGGGACCAGTAATTGTGACTTATTTCTTATTTCTCTCTTTATATGATGCAACGCATCTTCATATCTTGGAACAGTGACTTTATTTCTCATAACATTTCTCCCATTTACAATTTTACAGTATATCTCACAAAATAACTTATTTTGCGACTTTATTTCTTGTAATCGCAATTACCTTTTTCAACTTGCAATTACATTTTTCCATTATTCTGAAGTGGAAACAGGCTCCCATCAGGCTCAAAAATGCATATTACTTTATAATATATTATCATAATATACAGTTTAATGGTGGAATTCTCCAGACAGTTTCCTGAGAGGTGTTAACCTTCATGCCTTACGAGGGAATGAGCGGACCGCAGTGACGGCCGGTATAACTAATGACTGCCCTCCACTTCTCTGATTGTGCTCATTCATTTCCCACATTTACTCTTTCCTACACCTCTTTTCTCCTTCCTCGTTCTTGTACCTCAGAACAGTCCCAGCATCTGCACCCCAGATGAAGACAGAAGCATCTCTTTAGAGCACATTAGCCTTGCTCTTAGGGCATTAGGAACGCAGCAGGAAAGCAATGCTGCACTGCATTTACCTACTCATCCATCCTGATAGCAATGGGTTCCGATGTCTTATTTTCTCTCTTCGTCTCTCGCTATTAGCTCCACTTTTGCGAGAGTTGTTCTTCAAACACTCCCTACGAAATCTGAACATCTTCGAAGCTTTGGTTACCTACTCATCCATCATAACAGGAATGGATCCTGATCTCTTATTTTCGGTCTTTCTCTATCTTGTATTCTGGATGCCTGTCTTCCTCCTTATTTTTATTCATTTGCTTCATGCTCTGGGCCAGGGATCGTCACCAGTAACACCTTGAGAGATGCATGTGTATCTGATTTGAGACTGGCTAAATGCTTTTTTGCAAATTGGATGAGCTGAGAAACTCTAGGGGTCTGTGGCAATCAGAAAATGTGTGCAGTGTGAATTGGACTTGCGTTATTTTGCCTGGAGCATGATTTTGACTGAGTGTAGGATGAGCGTAACACATGTTAACAGCAATAATGCAATTTGATGTCAAAAAGAATTCACCCTGTGTTAAATTGTGTTAATAACTTAAGCGCAATGCTGTGTAAATGTCTACAATATTGTATTTGTATAATAGTGCAATATTTAGTATAATAAAATGTAATAATAATAATACATTTAAAAAAATAAACAAATAAATACATAAGCGCAATACCACTTTTATTTATTGGATAATACATACAATTTTTGTCTATTTTTGTTTACATTTACATTTAGTCATTTGGCAGATGCTTTTATCCAAAGCGACTTACAAAGTAGAAGCAAACAGACCAACGAGAGAGCAACAATGTACAAGGCTGTGACAAGTCTCAGTCACACAGTGCACATAGCAAGGATTTTTTTTTAATAAATAAATTAGACCAAATAGAATAGAATAGAATAGAATAGGTAAGTGCTAGTATTAATTGGTCAGGTGATGGCAAAAAAGATGTGTATTTAGATGTTTTTTGAAAATGGCTAAAGACTCAGCTGCTTGGATTGAGATATGTTTGCATGTATAATTTATTCACATACCTTTATTTTTTAATAGTTTTGTGTTGTTGCTTCTGTGTAAAATAAATACAATAAATATACTTAAATACTAGAAAATACTAAAAAGATACGTATAAAGCTCTTTCTGATTCTGATTCTAATGAAAGAAAGAAATAACTATTTGAATATAGATAGATAGATAGATAGATAGATAGATAGATAGATAGATAGATAGATAGATAGATAGATAGATAGATAGATAGATAGATAGATAGATAGATAGATAGATAGATAGATAACTCAACAGTGGATTGATGATGCAACAAACAAACTTTCTTTATGCAACAAACTCTGAGCTATAGAATCCTCTGATTTTAGCAGGTCAGTGATTTGCTTGGTAAATTCTCTCATGCAGATGTCAAGGACTAACTCCTTTATACAATGATTTTAGCCTGGAACATCAAACCTCTGACTCATTCAGCTATGTGAGGTGGGCAGCTGAAGTTTATCAGTCTCTAAACAAGAGCAGACCAGATCAACAGGCAGAATTTCACTTCACAAGAACAGCCAAGTTAGTTTAAATTTATTCAAAGACTGCAAGGCTTTAAAGCCCTCTTCTCTGCTATTTACTCGAGTCTCAGTCTATGCAGTCAAGAGAAAGGAAGGGAATATGACAGAGAGAGAGAGAGAAAGAGAGAGGGAAATGAGAGCTGAAGAGACAGAATGAAGCCTTGGCAGTTGTCAAGGCTTAGAGTCCCAGGAGAGCCTCATCCATATTGTTATTCTGAACTGGAACTGAAAACAACCTATGAGGGGATCAGTCTGGTTAAGTAAACTTCAGAGTCTGATACATTAATGACAGTCAGGTATTGTGGATATCTATGCACAAATGATGCAGAAAGTTTCATTTAAATAATTGTTGCATTTGTGAATATTCACAGTACAAACTTTTTCTGCATGTTACATTTTAACAACAGTAGTTGGTGGCAAGTGACTGTATTCGAACGAGTCAGTGACTCACTCAATTCAAGCGATTAATTCAACATTGCAGATTCATTCATGAAACAAAACATGAACTATGAGCCATTGTCTCATTCAAGCAACAGATTCCTTTAAAAACTCATTGATCCAATCAGGAACTAAACACCTATACTGTGTGTTTCTGTGGCTTTACTGAAACTATGTGCACTGACAAAGTGAGTCAAAAGAGTCATTTGCTTATGAATCAGACTACATTGTTCACTGGTTCACTGCTCAAAGCCCAAGAGTTCAATACAAGTCATCTTTTGCCATTATTTCACAACACACTGCTTTTTTATTGCATTATATTAAATACTGAATACTTTAAGTCTCTTTAAAAGCTGAATTTATTTGATCAAAAATATAGCAAAACAGTTATATTGTGAAATATATGTCTTTACTTTGGAATGAAATATTAATTTAGATAAAGATATTCTTCTTTAAATATATGACCCTTTTAAATATTACAGTTTAAAAATGAGCACCTTCAAATGTGGATATAACTTTAAAAATTTCCACACTATACACCTGGTGTGAGGTTTGTGTCCTGTGATAAATTGAAGTGTACTTGGTTGCTGTGGCTAATTCTTTTTGTTGCTTTGATAGATCCTCTTTTTCTGCTTGACTGGCCTCCCATCAACCAGAGGATGGGCCAAAAAACAGAAAGGCAAGAGACAAAGAAACAAAAAAAAGAGAGAAGAGGAATGTCATTACAAAGCTTCTATTATTTCTCTGCCACTCTGCTCTCTGGGATTAGTTGAATAAGTCTGTTTCTTTTTTTGTCTCCATGTCTATCTGCTTTTCATTCCTTTCTATTTCTCCGTCAGTTTGCTGGTAGTCGATTTGTAATGAGCTGGTCCGAGAGTGCAGACTTATCTCTAAAGGGGGTTGTTGAAATCTACAGTACATTTTTATTCAAAGGAGACCGTTTAAAAAGGTACAACGAGTTGTATAAATAATTATAGAGTACATCCAATCTCCTTGCCGTGAAGAAACATGGATTGAAGAAGACCTAAAAATATATTATTGTGGTACTCACAGCTCTTCATTATAAAGTCGATTTAATGTACAATCCAGAAACCCATTAGAACTAAATCTGTAGAGATATGCTTTAAAGTGAGTGTGTGATAAGGGGTGATATCAGATCATAGTGTTACTGATACACTATTCAGGCACTGTATAGTGGTGTGTATCACTTTGTGTGCTAAGTGAAAATGGGGAGGGGGACCAGAACTATGATTTTTTTCAAAAACGCAAAAGTTGACCTGAGCTCAAATACACCAAGGAACTGAACTTGACAGCCAATGATCACCTATCATTGGATCACCCATTATTTGCAAAAGAGCAGAGTTGACATTTTGTCAGGAAAACAGTCATTGTCATCTTAAAGCAAATGATATGTGGAAGATGGGACTCAACAGACATGAGAATGCATCTGCCACCTCATTTCAAGAGAAACATCTTATTTAAACCTGTATTAATCATGCAATTTAATTATAAGGTACTAATATTAAGTTGCATTTAAAATATACAGTACTTACCTGAAAAAAATCTAATTTGACCAGGTTGAATAGAAATGATGGTTCCAATTCTCATGCAATTGGCAGATACTTTTAGATTGCATTCAAAGTACACATTTTATTAGTAGGCTACTTGCTTTCCCCGGAAATCGACCTTGGCATCGCTGCATGAGTTGAACTACAGGAAGGCCTAATGGTCTAATGCTGACATAATTAGTCATATAAATGCCATACGCTTAACTGTAGTACTTTTAAAAAAGAAAATGATCCTGTCCTTCATGCATTTACAAAAAGCACAACCTTAGAAATATGTAAATGCACATCAAATTAGCAATGGTTTGTAACACTTCCTGAATCCCATTGACAAAGTACTACGACACAGCATTAGCAATTAAAGGGTAAAGCCTCTTATAGTATATTAGAGAGTAAGTCCACAAAGAGAGAAAGTCAAATATACACAGGACTGAGTAGAGCACAACAAGCATAATTAATATTCTTTATTAACTAAGGATGCGGTTCTGTCCTTTCCTCAAGGTCGTTAAGGTCTTTTGCAGCTCTAGTGCATTCTAAGATTGACTAATTATTCAGTAAGTAAATAAAACAAAAATATTGTACCATATGTATTTTCTCATTATTAACTGAAACTTTCTGTAATGTTTAGCTCCTGTTGTTCAGTAATTGAGATTGGACTGTTGTTCTGGCTGTGGGTGTGTAGAGGCTGACCCCAGTACCTGTCGAAGTGTTTGCAGTCTAAGTATGCTTGACTAAACGCATGTAAATGACAACAACTACAAGCGGATTGTGAATTTTAATGTGGATAATGATAATTAAATGTTACATAATACATTTTTATGCATTTTTTTCTTTCTAATATATTTTGTTGGGAATCATTTTTGAGAGAGAGAGAAAAACCCCCACAAATAAATACAAATTATTGTTTAAAATCTTAGATGGTGCTTTGTCTCCTATCTCCGCACTGTGAAGGCTTTGTTAGTGGGCTAGGATCAGGGTCGCTGGTGTTAACATTTTATATGCAATTTTACAGGCATTATTTGGAGTGTTCAGTTTTGCTATTCTGGATTTGTTCTGAATTCACTTCTGATTTATTCCTGCTCCTTAACTCAATCGTCTGTTTTTAGACTTTAAATTAGTATGATGAATACATTTAGGGAGAAAAAAAAAAATCCTTGAAGCATGTCCTAATAAGCAAAGAAAATATTCAAGAAAAAGAATGAGAAAAGCAGCTATTTTGGTTGAGGCTTATAATAATTGAAACATGATCGCTTGTCTCCCTGGACACAAAGAGCTCACCAATCAAACACAAACATCTGTTGACTCACTGTCCATAATTCTAAGTTAAGCAAAAGATAATTATTGTTTTGAGCGATATGAGACACACATAATGAGCTAAATCAGATATTTTTAGTATGAAAGTGAGTACATACAGCGTGCGGTGAGCAAAATGCAGCCGTAACTTTTATGCACATTAACATTAACTTCAACCATGTATGCACAAACCATAGAAAGGTAAAATACTGTATGTTTACCTGAGTACAGAACACAATGGATCATCTTTGCATGTGGTTGCAATGAATCTGATACATGTAGTTAAAAATTTCTGCCATATTTTTGTCCGAAACATGGTTGTGAAATTGTTTAACAACTGATAAAATATTTTCCCCCGATTGTAACACCTGTCCAAAATGATTATGTACAAAAGCAAATGGACTACACAACCATAACTGATGCCCATAACTAAACTGATACTGTCTCTATAAAGAGTATAGATACTACACAATAGTTACTTCTGGTCTTCTAATTGAATTTTTTGAGCAACGTTTCAAGAGTAATGATGATATTCACATGATTTATATTGACAATTACATAAATAGTTACTTGTCGTATCTGCAAAGACATTTTACTAACTTACTGCACACAATTCAAAATGTTTTTATTGTATTTGTGTTTAGAACAGTAGTCTCCTAAACACTGTTGTCAGTCAGAATAAAGTGTTCCCCACATCTTAATCCCAAAATTTCCTCACTTTAAGGCGTATCAAAGGGAATACGGAGCTCTGAGAGATGTGAGGTCGATACTTTATTCATTCTGATCGGTGTATAAATATTCATGGAAACTTTCTGAAATCCAGATCTGATGATCCTTCAACAGCCTACATTATCTCAACTTCTATTGATGGCCCTAGAAAGTATTTTTGGATGCTCAGTCTTTCCCCAATTCTCCAATCTTTCTGTGTCTGTGTTTTGAGGAAAAGATTCAAAAGATTAAATGAAATTTGCAGCAGGAGGCAAATTTTTTTCTCTCCCTGGTGAGGATGTTCAAACAGCCTGTGTGCAGAGAGAGGCACGCTGGGTTTGCCGAGTTCTGGTTTAATCTAGCCTAAAGATATGTGTTTATCAAAGTGAATTCTCAGTCTCTGTTTTTTCGCAGGGCAACCAAAGCTTGCGAGATGTTCTGATCTCCTAGATTCAAAGGCTGGGTTCAGAGCTTTTGAAGAGCAAACCCTCACACCACATACAACGCAAAATTAGAGCTGAGAGAGAGAAGTCCAGGAACTTAATCTTTAGAGACACGTCACAATATTATACTTAATGGATTACACAGAATTACTTGCAAGTCCCGTAAAGATCTGAAGTTTTTTCGTCTCTCTCTGACCTCTGATCTGAACGGTACAAAATGTAATGACACATCAAACTTGGGACAGACAAACAAAATTGATTCAATGCTAAAGTAATCCACGAGGCTTCAGTCAACGGTGCGCAGTCAACAAAAAAGCATTGATTTTTCAGGATACATCCCGCCATGTCACACTCCATCTCAGACAGGAATATGGGCCACATTAATCATTTAACATCAGCAGTCATATAAAAGAACGGAGGTAGTTTTCTTTCTTGGTTCAACACTAATGAAAATCTGAATACATGTTGCGTGTAATTTTGAAGAAATGGTCACCTTTAGACTGAGGAATCACTAAAAGGATCAACATTAAAGGTCCCATGACATGCTGCTTTTTGGATACTTTTATATAGGCCTAAGTGGTCCCTAGTACTGTATCTGATGTCTCTTTCCCAAAATTCAGCCTTGGTGCAGAATTTCAGCCAATACGAGCCAGTCCCACAATGAGCTTTCCTTAGGACGTGCCATTTCTGTGTCTGTAGCTTTAAATGCTAATGAGGAGGAGAGAGGCGGGGCAAGGTGGAGGGTGGGTGTGTGGCCTTAACCAGCTTGTGCTACCATGCGCTAATGTTGACAGTGGATGTATCGCAATGGCTCGTAGACACACAGTCGTTCAAGCTTTTCAGTTTGACCCAGCATCTGATCTGGATGGAGAAGTTGCAACTCAGTGGCTACAGCAGGACGTCTCCGAATGGTTAGTTTAAAATATTGTGTCTGGATATGGTACTTTAGTTGGTTTGCTTATGTATGCTGTTACAGTTATTATCATGTAGCTAATGCTAGCCATAGGCTCGGGAAGGAACTAAAAAAATACTTTGGTGTTCATTTGTACATCCAAACACTGAGCAACTGTCATGCTTCGCTCGTTTGCAAGCCATGATGTCTCTCGAGAAAAAAAAAAAATATTGCGCTTGCCTCGCACGGTCGTAGCTCATTTTCTCATGGGCAGGCAAAGCAGAGAAAGGGGAGGTAACCTTTCCCGCATGACAACATAAAGGGAAGATTCCAGATTGGTCCATCTGAGCTTTCATTTTCCCAAAGGCGAAGCAGGCTGAGCTTTCATTTTCCCAAAGGCGAAGCAGGATACCCAGGACTCGGTTTACACCTATCTCCATTTCTAGCCACTGGGGGACCATAGGCAGGCTAGGGGAACTCATATTAATTAAAAAAAAAAAAACTCACAAAGTGAAATTTTCATGCCATGGGACCTTTAAGTATAAGGTACAACAGCGCAGAAGAAGAAAAGGCCATTTTGATTTTTTCCCCCATCCCAAAATGCTTATGTTACAGAAGCAGACTCAAACAAAGGACTAGAATCAACAGTGGATGTTTATTTATGGCAACAGAGGCAGAATGGAGAATGACAGGTGAGTAAACAGTTCAATGGATCAGTTCACGGGTTAATTGGGGTTTGTAATATGGATTCTTGCTCTTACAGGAGTTTGTGGAATAACTGGCAGCTGGATGGATGATAGTATACAACGGAGCTGGTCACTCGGAGATAAAGGAGGAGACGGACGTTGGAGTGGATCACAGGAGGTAAGTACACAAGGAAGGTAAGGATATCAAACTTTCGCTGGAATAGCATGAAGAGTCCACTTCGTACAAACGAGACCAGACACTGGAGTGAAGTGAGGTGTGTGCTTATAAAGCCAGCTTGATGAGTGTGCTCATGAGGTGCAGGTGCGTGCAATTACTAACCAGGTGAGGGTGTGCGCTGTGATTGGAAGATGGAGAGAGCCTGGCCGATCTGTGACTTATGCCACGTTCCAGGCAACCCGTAACCCGTGTTTTTCCAATCTTCTACCCATGAAAGTGCACTGGAACAGCAGTCAAACCTGACTTCCCACCTGTGAACTTGGTCCCAGTTCTGCACTCTGACGTCACATAGCCTGCGAAACAACAATGCCAGCCCCTACGGTTGCGGTGTTTATGTGGTACACGGTGAGAAATAGACTTTAGGACAATATAATGTTGCAGTCAAATTAATAATAATATAATAATACACACATGATTATGTATTACAATGTTATTTGTCTGAAACGATAAGTATGTCGTGAAAGTATATCGCCACATGGAAATGTTGGGCATAGCTAACGTACGGTCCGCCATGCTGGTTTGTTTACAACTAGCTATCACAATTCCTTGCGCTCAGGCAGTTTGGAGTGACTAGCCTGGAATGCTACAAAGTCGTGAGTTGTGGTTTTTACTTACATAATATATGTGTGTGTACTGTGTATATTTATTATGTATATATAAATACACACGCATGCATGTATATATTTAAGATAAATGTAACATTTATATATTAAATATATTTATATATGATATACTGTAAATTATATGAATATAAATTTATACATGCAAATATTTTCCAAATATATGCTGTATGTGTGTGTATTTATATATACATTACAAATATACACAGTACACAGAAATATATTATGTAAACAAAAACTTTTATTTTGGATGCGATTAATCATTTGACAGCACTAATATCAGCAAAACCCTTCATATTAAAATCCATGAGGCCAACACCAAAAAGCTGATACTGAGATAATATGACCGAACCCTTAATCTAATATATAATTAATTAAAAAGAAAAACTAATTAAAGATTGAAATTATTGCCTTTTTTGCTACTAAATAATTGATTGTGATTTTCCATTTTGTTCAAAGTGATTCCTTCAATGCATTTTACTGTACCAATTATTTTAATACAAATCATTATTCATTTTCAGCAATTATTTTGTTCTATAATAAATAAATAAATATATACATACATAAAATAAATAAATAGGGATGTAAATAACTATTTAAATTATTAAATTAATCAACAAAAACTCACAAACTTTATTTTGTTTTAATGAAAATGATTAGTTTGTGCTGGGTTAATATTTACATTTCATTTTAATTCAATTTAACATTTCTTTTTGCATAAATTAGGTTGCTCCATCATTATTAAATACAAGTAAACTATTTTTTAATAATATGAGCTTTTGAATGAATGAATGAATTAATATATATACTTTTAACCCAATGGACCATTTATTTTTACATAAATTACATTAATAAATGATTAATTAATACAAATATTTTTAAATCAACTGAACTTTGAAACAAACAAACTAAACAAACAAACAAACAAACAAACAAACAAACAAACAAAACCTTATAATTCAGGGACAATACATGGATACTTTTAGTTACATTGTATCATTATAAAGATTGTCAAATACTTGTCAAATCAAACATTGTTGTTGCACTGCCTCTGTTGGCGATTTTAGGTAAAACGGAAGAATAAATTTGCTAATCTTTCTTGACAAAAGGCCATGGGGTTCACTCTGTACCGAAATGTATTGAATTTTTCAAATATTGTCTCATAATGTCTGTAAAGTATAATATGTGACAACTACAGACACCTGCAGAGGCTCATGATGAGATTCAACGCAGTGTGTCAGACTACTTTTGATGGTCGGGGCACAGAAACGTCCTCTCTCTGCTAAAGGACAGCACTAAGCTGGTCCCAAGAGGCCCCAGAGGTCCATGGTTAACAGCAGGCATGCTGCCCACTCCATTAGAGCCTTAATTAGACGGGCACAATGCCCGCTGAATGGCCACTGGGGGAAAGCAGTACCCCAGTGTTTTGATTACACTTGCTGTCTGGATAAAGGCTGCTTTTGATGGAGAGATGGATGAAAGACATTATTTAACGGTTGGTGTTCATGTGGAATTGACCCGGCACCTCATGCTGATGCAGTCTGGACTATTCCCCAGCCCTCTGCTGACATAATGGCTCATTAGCATGGTGTTAGTAGCAAACATTGGATTGTGAATGGGGGTCGTTCTTCAATGAAGTCCGTAATCCCCATGGAAGAGCAGCAGAGACGAAGAAGTGTCCTGCTACTAAGACTTTCATACTGACGAATGTTATTACACAATAAATAACCTACTATGTTTTTAAAGAAGATATTTTGAAGAGAATGTTGATGACCATTGACTTATCTTCCAAGTTCCACAGACAAAAACGACACAAAATTTAGACACTGGTTTAGAATTAATGAATATGACAGAATTTTCATTTTCAGGATGAACTATGCCTTTAAAATGGTCTAAGAAACTTTACTATAATTTATTTAGCTGCTTTTCAAATGCAAAAGTGTATTCTTATAACCATACACTTCAATTTAATCTATGAAAAGCCATCATAAAATATGAATTAGTAAATATAAAAAAAAATGTAAACTTACATAAAAATAGAATATATTCTGCTTGCAACTGATATTCACTTTGATTTTTTTTTCTTTTTTTTCTTCTCATACCATGTCTCATTCCATCCTCACACCTGTAAATGTGTTGGATAATACAAAAAGTGTGAAAATACTATTTACTTATATAATACTTCTTGCATTAACAATTATTAACCTACCTGCAAACTCACAAGAGGTCAAAAAGGTGGCAAGGTTCAGAATATAACCCTTGTAGGGGGGTCTGGGGGCAACATTTGCTTCAAATAAAAAAAAAAATATACCATTTATACATTTATAACACAAATGTTTTGGACAGAGCAACTCATCATCTTTGTTCATTCATACTTCTCTTTGTGAGCAGTGGAGCAATTTATTTTTGCTAATTTTAATGTTCACATTAGTGTGCACAAACTATCAATAAACTCCCTCTTTCCACTGCAAAGGAAACAGAAGCTGCATCTGAAGTGGCATTAGATCTATTTACACAGACTGTTTGGTGAAGCTGAGGAGCCATAAATGCAATTACACCACAAATTTTACAAATTTATAAATAATTTTATAAGATAAATGTTTTAAATATTTTTGAACATACAAAAATATTTCAATGTCATTTAGTCATTCATTCAAACAATTCGTTCAAATGGCTGATTCATTCAGAATCGATGCAAGTGACTTTATGAATGGGTTACTGAATCACTGTATTAAGAAATTACTTATTATTAGGAAACATAAAATGCTAGCTATGAAACTAGCCTTAGCAAAACAAAAGACCTGCCCATTTTATCTCATAAATATTAAAAATGGAATTTCCACCATAGTATGTCATTAAAACACAATATATAACTTGTCATGTGGTCTAAATTAAGGAATTGAGGGGATTTTCGGTTACACTTTATATTAGGTGGCCTTAACTACTATGTACATACATCAAAAAATAAGTACAATGTACTTATTGTGTTCATATTATATTGCAAAACACTTCTGCTGCTATTGAGGTGGGATACGGGTAAGGTTAGGGACAGGTTTGGTGGTGTGGGTAGGTTTAAGGGTGGGTTAAGGTGTAAGGGATCGGTCAACAGTGTAATTATAAATGTAATTACAGAAATTAATTACAGATGTAAGTACATATGGGTATTTTTAAAAATATAAGTACAATGTAAAAACATGTATGTACACAATAAGTGCATTGTACCAAATGATTAATTTAAATGTAAGTACATAGTAGTTAAGGCCACCTAATATAAAGTGGGACCGGATTTTCCATTACAATGTTAAAAAAAGAGAAAATAATAATAAAGAAGACAGAATTCCACTGTGCTATATCTATATGCAGTGTTAGACATTGTTTGTGTGTGACTAGTTTTAGAGACTACACAGGCTAAAGTGCCTGTATAAACTCCCCTGCATTATAGATGCTTGGAAAAATAAATACTGCAGTAAGCCACCTTACTAGTTGCGTGAAAAAAAAAAAACATTAAAATGTCATTACATTAGGTACTGCATGCTCCACTACTCAACCGCTCATCCACTGGTTCCGTGTTCCAGTGAAGTCACAAAATAAAGTGCAACCAAATATGCCAAAGTGCAACAAAAGTTCAAGTTACATCATTACTGATATACAGTATACAACTACTGACAAACAGATGCCATTTTAATTGGTTTATTAAAAACTGTCAGGCAAGCAAGATTTGAACATGCGGCATCTCACACTTTAAGCCAGAAAATGTGAAGCCACACACCACTTCATATTCAGATGCGAGACTGTACTCCTAAAATCTCCTATAATCGCTGCTGGTTTTAAGGTTAAATGAAAGGAAAAAGAACCCTATATATGTGGGAGCAAAACACATGCATGTGAACCACACTGAATCCATCAATAATGTACCGAGCACAAGCAGCAACCATATTAATTTTCATGTTTAAGGGAGACTCATGTTAAGGAACACAGCTGGCTTTGCTGGCTTGAGTCATCAGCTTTAATGATGAGTGAATGCGATACACACTCCGTAGAAGATGAAACACTATATCCATGCAATATGACAGCATATGAGAGATTGCAATAGATAAATATTGGGCAATGTACCATGAAACTGTTTATGTGCTCTCTGATATCACATGTAGTGTATCCACCAGCATATCTCCATCCAAGATAAGGCTCCTCGTAATGGACTGTATTCTGAACCATCACAGCTGTTCAATTACTCCTGTTCTTTTAATATACCTTTATATCACACATCATAAGCTCTCAAGGTGAAACTTCTTTCTGCAAAACAATATGCCCACGCACACAGCAAGGGGTCATGGAAACAGTGAACATCATAAAATAAGCAGAAAACAGTCTACAAACACCTAAACAACAATGAAAGTTCTTGGGAAAATGATTCAATTATTCTCCTGTCACTTTGTGTGAAATAATTGACAGTGTATTTTAGTGGAAACTGCCAGGACACTCAAACTCAAAAGTTAGCCAGTCACTTTGAGGTAATAAAGAGGAAGCTGGATGGATACTATTATACCAATATTATAAGACCAGAAGAACTATCCAAGTGTTAGGAAGGAGCGGCTTAAGATTATTTTTTAACAAGGTCATTTCAGTCTCATTTTAACAGATTCAGTGCAGATTTTTTTTTGTGTGAATATTTCAAAATGTAATCCAGGCTTTGCTAAAAAGCAGTTATATATAACCTACAACTCATATGCAAAGTATTAAAGGAACAGCTCTGTTTAATTGTAAGGGCCAAAGAGAGGGTCAAAATGGCTATATGAAACCACACCAAAAAAAACTTGCAATATATATATATAAACAAATGCAAAAGTTATCATGAATTAAGAATGAATAATAATTTATTTGAGTACAATAAATACTTGAATTAATGTTAATTTATGAATATTATATCCATTTATACACATACATGCTTCATTGTTAATTCAAGTGCATTCATTTATAATTCATTCAATAATGTTAGCTTGTAGTGTAAAATGTATTAGTATTTCATATAGAAATCCAGCGCTCCAAATTTTGACTAACAAGTGACCACAAAATGACAAAACTTTACCATGGATTTACAGTAGATCTAAATGTGTTATTTTGACAGAAATGTGATATATTAAGTGTTATTATATCATCAATATAGTCATGTATTTTGTACAAATTTCATGATCTTTGCTATGAAGCTATGGCATTTTGCATTTGAATCTATACTTACCGTATTTAAGTTTATAGTTAAAAGGCATATAGTTATCATTATGTATATATAAATACAAACACATGCATATATATATATGTTATGTTAAAGTTTATATGTTTAATATATCTCCGTATAATATGAAATGTAAGAACAAATATATACATGTAAATACATGTAAATATTTTCAAAATATTTACTTTATGTGTGTGCATTTATATATGCATAATAAATACACACAGTACACATACATATATTATGTAAACAACATTTTTATTTTGGATGCAATTTGACAGCACTAATATATATATATATATATATATATATATATATATATATATATATATTACACTTGTTACTATAACTGTATTAAATACTGCTTTCAAAGTAAATTTCCATTGCAATCCCGGTTCAGGCTCAGTGCATTAATGTCAAATGTGCATTTCTGACAGACAACATATTATTAAAACACTTATTTATGAAATACAACAATAATGGTGCTTCTGGTGCCCCTTCTGTATGATTTATAAGCTTGTTTTTTGGTCATGGGGACCAAAAAATGTCCCCACAAGGTCAAAATTTACTGGTATTACTATATTTGCGTTGGCATTTGATCCACACACACACACACACACACACACACACACACACACACACACAGCTCAAACAGCCTCTCAGTTGAAACGTTTCATTTAAAAGAGAAAGGAGCAATCTATTAGTGAAGTTTCCCTGTGGCTTCTCACCATACGACTCTCCTCATGTTCTTTTATAGTGTTGTCAATGAGTTCTAATCATCCTCCGCCGTCTCCTGTCATCTGTCACTGACTCCTATTCACTTCACCACACTGCTGCCCATCAATACAACGGCAGCACATGAGATCATCTCACGGCGGGTCCT
This sequence comes from Acrossocheilus fasciatus, assembly GCA_036784905.1. Lineage (NCBI taxonomy): Eukaryota > Metazoa > Chordata > Actinopteri > Cypriniformes > Cyprinidae > Acrossocheilus > Acrossocheilus fasciatus. The sequence continues at coordinate 18,982,923 of CM071956.1, read as the reverse complement.
TTACACCAGCCCGCGGGGGGCCGTCTCACTCGTTAATTAAGCAATTATTAGGGAAACATTAGGAGGACGCATCTCCACTGGAGGGGGTGAGGTAGGGAAAGAGAAGGAATCAAAATGAAAAACCAGTTGTGGCGCTTGCGATATGAGAAGGAAAAATGGAGGTGTTTGCATTCATTGGTGCCCCGCTCGCCCTCATTAGCGTCCTCTCTGGAGTCCCTCAGCAGAAGAGGGTTGAAAGCACCAGCTCAGCATTTGACAGTGGTGTGGACTGCCACATCTTGGCATGTTATGCACCATGACTAATTATCCTTGGAGGCATTATATTAGTTGCTTGATTAGCAGCCTGTTTTCATTGCTAATTACAAGTGCTCTTTCTCGACCTCTGACAGAAATGCTACATAGCTTTCGCCTCTATTAGTCCTATTAGTTTGCTGCTGTCTATCTTATCGAGCACCATTAAATGGACTTTTCTGCTAAGAGTACTTCTCAGAAAGGACAAGTCAACAACTTGTTCACACATATAACTTATTCAGCTTCCTAACCCCATGGTTTCTATGAGAAAAGGTCTGATCTACTGGCACTATGAATGTTTTATCAGCCAAATGGCTCAGCAATATGAACTACCTCATGCCAAAGTGCAACGTGTGCAGAGGCTGAAGGTAAATTACTTCCGTGTATAGATAATGGATGCTTGGCCCAGCGAAATTACAAGAACAAAAGACTGTAATAAGTGGACAATGTCTGGAAAGAGTCCAGTATTGCAGTATTAAATACACTTGCATGGTAAATTCATTTATGGATGCACTGTGCTGCATTTTGGGGGATTTTTCAGTCATTGTTCTGTTTTAAAGGGTACATTGTTACTCTAGTAGCTGGTGAAAAGTGACAGTCTTTGTGAGTGAGTTACTGAATATTTCATTCAGACGATTAAATTAAAAGTCTCATTCATTCGGGAACAAATTTTTTGACAGTCTTTATGAGTGAGTCACTGAATCATTGATTCAGATGATTAGTTCATAGCATTCATTCAGGAATGAATCTTGTGACTATCTTTATGAGTGAATCACTGAATCATTCATTCAGATGATTAGTTAAAAACACTCATTTATTCAGGAACGAGTCTTGTGGCTGTCTTTATGAGTGAGTCACTGAATCATTCATTCAGGCAATTTGTTCAAAGCACTTATTTATTCAGGAACAAATCTTGTGACAGTCTTTATGAGTGAGTCACTGAATCATTCATTCAGAAAATTAGTTTAAAACACCCATTCTTTCAGGAATGGATCTTGTGACTCTTTATGAGTGAGTCACTGAATCATTCATTCAGCCAATTCATTCAAAGCACTCATTTATTCAGGAACAAATCTTGTGAGAGTCTTTATGAGTGAGTCACTGAATCATTCATTCAGAAAATTAGTTTAAAACACCCATTCTTTCAGGAATGAATCTTGTGACTGAGTCATACAAATCATTCATTTACGGATTTGTTCAAAACGATACACTCAGGCATGCAACACCACTACTACACTGCATTTGGAATTATTTTTGCTGGCAGTTTTTGGAAATATTACTTTTAATTTGAAAATTTGAAAGTTACTTATACCTTCTTGGTTATTGAACTGTTGAAGTGTTACATAAAATTTGATTTACATAACCAAAATCTATATTATTTATGACTGGCTGCTGGTTCACAGAACAAGACTGGCATGTGGTTGGCATTTACATTCTCGAAAACAATACTCTTAAACTGTTTACCTAACCATATGCTCATGTGATGTGTTTATATAATAGGCAATCATCATTATTCCTTTATTGTTCATATTTACAAACTGTAGGAAACTATAGATTTTCCACAGTTGAACTGATTATGGGAATACTGTATATACAGATACAGATGCAAATATATCTTTACAAAGGTTAAGAGCCTGCTGAAAAAAATCAATATGATTATGTATGTTTATGTGATGTGTTTTCAATTGTTAAATGAAAGCATAGTATTTATTTTTATAAATTAAGTTAACAATTAGCAGCTCTCTACACGAATCTAAAGCTTGTTTGACTCATTCACATGATGAGAACATGGGCTCTGTTGAACTAAATTCGCTGACAAGCAACAGTGCAAAGGAAATATCAGCTGAATCAGCGGTGGAAACAAGTAATGTGCTGAACTTTACATTTACCTTGTGCGTATCTGGCTCTAACCTACACACAAGCACTTAAAAGCATATTATGTAAATTAAATTGCATTTAAATACACATTAAAAACACATCTAATTTTACACTGCATAAAATAGACCAGAGCTGTACTGTTTTTATTCAGTGTACAAAAGGTAGTGGACAAACACTTTGTGGCCGGTAAGAGTGACATGCTCAGGCTACATTTTTTTTTTTTTTTTTGTAAGCATTTTTTCAGTATTCTTTTATGTATATTAAATGTTCAAAAGAACAGCGCTTATTTGAAAAAGAAAATCTTTAAACATTATAAATAAAGAAATCTTTAAACATTATACATATATGTTCTATCACTTTTGACCAATTTAATGAATACCTGATGAATAAAATCTTAATCTATTTTTAAAAAATAAATACATAATGGACAGTAGTCTATGCGTATAAAAAAATATTTCTAAACAGAAACTGTAGCTGTAACAGGGGGTTTCAGTCTAGCCAAAAACAATGTCCATCAGTGTGCTTGACTTTGAAATATTCCTATCAATTTTAAAATCAAACTAAAATAGAAGGAGACTATTGGACCACAGAAGTTCCCGACCCCTCTCCTTGCACGTAAAAGAGAGTTATGTCCCGAACGTTGACAATAGGTACGGTAGTTCCCCACAGTTCAAACGTTGGGGCAACATTATTTGCTTTAGTAACTGTACATAAAAAATGTCTGTGTGTGTGTGTGTGAGAGAGAATGAAGGTGTAGAGAAGACTTTTGTCAGGTTTTATGATTTTTATTTTTATTTTGCAGGTTCCGAAATTCAGTTTTCTTTTCGTTGCCTCAGGGCAACTTTGTTCGATAAGGGGTAAAGAAGCAGGGGTCCACGGCTCCCATCCCTAACCAGGATTTCCCATTAACAATACATATGGGCAAATAATGTGTGACAAAAAGGAAAGATGCAGGGTTCCTGGGTGCACAAGAACACCCAAAGTAATGTGCAAAAATTGTAATGTGCACCTCTGTTTCACAGAAGAGAAGAAGTGCTTTGTGAAGTTTCACATGGAGTAAAATCTCATTACATGAAGTACATGATATGACACGACACACTGCATCAAGGCTGGGTAACTTCAGTCCTGGAGGGCCACTGTCCTGCAGAGTTAGCTCCAACCCTAATCAAAGACATCAGAACCAGCTAATGAATGCATTTTAAGATTGCTAGAAAGCTACAGGCAGGTGTGTTTGATTAGGGTTGGAGCTAAACTCTGAAGGACAGTGGCCCTCCAGAACCAAAGTTTCCCAGCCCTGCACTACGACACAAACCTACATCTGTATCAAATGCAATACATCATTGTGTTTCCCCTTTTTACTTAATGCTTTCTTGACCTTTCTTTTTTTTTTTTTTAACAGATTTGATTTTGTATTGCTTTCTGAACATTGTCTTATGATATGTGAATGGAGAATTTTCTCTGTGATTCTGCACCATTGTTGCTCAACTTTGCCTTGAGGCAAGGAAAAAACATTTTGGGATGTCAAAAAAGTGTTTTATCAATATTATGAAAAAAAATGAAGTGGAATTTTTTATGGACCCTTTTCACAAGACTGTGATGATGCGTTTAACGGTCATCAGCATCATAAATCCTCGAAAGTTTTTCATATTTGTATCTTTTTAAAATGTATGTACGTTTATAACAGTATTCTTTGTATTGCATTACCTTGCATCAAATTACAAAAAAACTAGTGTACGCTAATGCGAGAGTGTTTCTAATGCAGCGTCTATGGGAGGGATGGTAAATTTGACATCGTTCTCTCTTCTGACTGCCGTTATCAGTCTCTCTCAGTTTTTTCCCTTTTATTGAAAGTCATGAAAACACTATCGTGGAGTTTTTCTTTTGGTATTTGAGCAAATGGGAGTGCAAAAAATATATTTGTGGTACTCTCCCATTCACCGCTCTTCAAGTTAACCCAACTATGACGACTTCCGCTGCTGAGAAACCCAGAAATGTGAAAAAGGTCCATCATGTACCATCAAAATGTATGCAGTAGAGGGTTAAGACTGTGCACACATCCCCAACATCAGCTATTAGAGAAGTCTGCTCACATCACTGGGGTGAAGCCAGCCTGTGTCCTCAAATATAATAAAATGATGAGGGCCGTGTACAAGGCCGACATTATGAAAGGTTTTGTGAAGGGTGCCAGAAAGACCATCAAGTGGCATAATATGATTTTCTTTTACCTGATTGATACTGCTGTACTCAATGGCTGCATTTAGCCATAACAAAAAAAGATAATGAGGTAATAAGATGGGTTACTGTAGACTCCACTCTCAGTGCCTCAATCTCAGCTTTTCAGACCTTCTGATCTAATATTGGATAGTTCAGAGATGAAATCCACACAGTAAAATGAAAAGCCTATGTGGCCTAGAAGCCAAATCAAACTAAATATTCCACAAAAGAAGTCTTGACTATATCATTTAGATATAGTCACACTTTTCAAGAAATCCAATATCTTAAGTACTGTAGTTTCACTTGTGTGTGTGTGTGTGTGTGTGTGTGTGTGTGTGTGTGTGTGCGCATGCGTGCATGTGTGTGTGTGTGTGTGTGTGTGTGTGTGTGTGTGTGTGTGTGTAGCCTGCATCAAAACATCACATTAAATGTGTACAAATCCAAACGGCATAGGGTTTTAAGGCCAAACGGTCACATCAAATATCAAGTCATTTCCTCCGTTATTCAGGATGTGGTGCATATGTAATGTCTTAAATTATATATATGGTGAACTTTGTGACACTGACTATATATAGTGAATAGAGAATGAGTGAATGAGTCAGCAGTTTTGGACACAGTATATGCATTAATGCATAAAATGTCGCAGAAGCCCAGCACCACAATAAAATGTCATGATAGACATGTGTAGAGGTACAATTTCCAGTTATCCTCTCAGATGATGTGGAAGGAAGTCTTCTAGCATCGTGCTGACACTTGTTTACTAAAGCAACCAAAGCAGATACACTGGATATTGACTACACTGTCTGAATAAAGGACCTCATTTCATTAAATCGGACTTGAAAAGTCTAAAGGTCTAGAACAAAGAGAAACACAAATCTAAAGCAGAAACGAGAAACTAATCCAACTAACAACTCTGAAATCATTCATTTTATATAATGCCTTACCACTTTGTGCATAGGTTTGGTCTGGTTTGCAACTTTACAATTGACTATTGTATTATATAATTTATATTCATTGCTTTTTCTGTTTATAGTTTGTTTGAACTTTTTGATCTGTTATTTTTTATCTGTCTCTTCCATGAACTCACTCACGAGTAAAGGGTTAAGTGTGGGGCACATATAAAGTTGTTTAGTAAGATTTATAAAAGCAATGATACTCCATCTGTAATTCACTCTCATATCACAGTCATGTGGCTTTAATGAGTTTTGGCTTTTTAACCATTGAATTAAACCACTTTTTATGACGCCTAATAAAGTCAATACTCCATTTAATGTGAAAATGCCTTCAGCTGGGAAGAGGAAACATGGCTAGTTGTACTGAATACTTTCTCTTACTGTCTATGTAATTATTCATAGTGTCCATTCCAAATATGCTTATTGATTTTAAAGTAATAGTTTACCCCATAATGAATATTCAATTATAATTTCTCTCACTGCATTTTAAACCATTCCAAAGCCGTTGTTCTTTTCAGTTGAACAGAATAGGAGATTTTCTGTAGAGGAGAACTCTATTCAATGACAGTTTATAGGAACTATGTCTGTCAATCTCCTGAAATAATATGAAATAAGCCACTATTTAAGCAGTCCATGTGACATGTGAACAATATTCTAGATTTTCAGAAGCTATTTGATAGCTTTTTATAAGGACCAGCCTACAATTTAAGAAATTACCCAATGATTATCTACCCCTCTGTTGGGCTATTAACACGACAACCGCTGTTAAAGGATCATTAAGTCTGTAAGAACCATTCTGTGAATGAATCATTCAATTCAGATTCAATCAACAGTTCTCTGAAAAGAACCAGCTCAAAAGAACAAATCCACCAGATTGACAAAGTAACATACAATTATAAATCAAAGTGTAAATTGAAAACACAGATAGGTACTGCAAATGGAGATATATATTGCGATTATTGAGAGGTGTTTCCTGGGAGTACATTGTTTAAACTTTTTGATCTGTTAATAATAACAATAGTGGTATATTATTTCATTTTCAATTTCAAGAAAACCAATGCTCTCTCTCTCTCTCTCTCTCTCTCTCTCTCTCACACACACACACACAAATGTTGGTACTTGTATGGTTTTTGGAGCTTGACAGAGCAGGTAAATGTGAGCAACTGTTGTATGAGAAAAAAGAGTGACATTTCTTTTTGATTTTTGGGTGAACTATCTCTTTAAGAACCTTCCACGTTATTCAATTCAGCATGGAATAAATGACCTTATAGCACAAATGTCAGTTTATCTATATATGAATTTATTTATTGATTTATTCTTTTGTTTACACGAGGACATTTCCTCTGTCAAGGATGTTTTACCCTCTGACTGGCATATCAATCCCCCTCAGGGCATCTGTGCCTGTCTGAGGCGATGCTGTCACGCTGCTGCCGTACCTGACAGAATACAGGCTGGATTGAGAGAACACGGTAATAAGCCTGATGCACTCGTCCTCACAGCTGCAGTGTTGCCTTGGTCTGTCATGTAATCTGTTGAAACCAGCCCAGGATGGGAAGTAGGGGTTAAAAATGGATGACACTGAAAGATCCTCACCAAAGCCACCTAATTTAAACCTTCAGTCCTCACCCAGAACAACACCACAAGGGACAGAATGAAGAGACTAGAAAGAGAAAAATAAAGAGATGACAGAGAGAGAGAGAGTCTAATTACGATCAGAATAACAGCTTGTGTAGAGCCTGTAGAAGCACATGTGCTGTAATTACAGCCAACAGCACTAATAACAGTCACAGGTACTCCATAGGGACTTTTGTATCTAATTCAGTGCATCAGTAGAATAAAAAGGCCACTACTGATCATTATTCACAATAGCAACCACATGCCCACAGATTTTCACCCTCTTGCAAAACTGAAGCAAAGTTTTCCTAAACATACAATATGTAATGACCAAGGATGTCTGGAGACAAGCATCAATTATCAATCCAATTTATCACAATGCCAATTACATGATTTGAAGTATGGCAACTTTGCTCATGGAACCCCAGAACATTATGAGTGAATGACCACCATAAATTCCATGTGGCCAATCAATTAAAAATAATTAAATTAAATTAAATTAAATTAAATTATTAAATTAAATTAAATTTTGCGGGGATTAACAGGGTCTAACCTCGACCTCTTGGTAAATTAATGCTGTCAGTTTTTTTTGTTTGTTTAGAAAATTGTTCATAAAAACATTTCACCGCAGAAAATTCTGTGCCCTCCCATGACTATTCTTATAAAAGTAAGTGAGTTTTAGCTTTAGCTTTCATTTTAGCTTTTGCCTATATTGTATACATAAAGGAAAAAAAAAAAAAAAAAAAAAAAAAATCTCTTTTGATCTCTTTTGAAGAGCAGAATGTTGAGTCATAAAAATGCTTCTCTGCTATATAAAAGCAAAGTTATACAATGAGAAAAAAGGAAGTTCTCAAAGCATGTGCTTAATCCTTTACAAGACTTACTGAAGTGCTACCATACTACAGTATCAGATGGTAATACCCAGGTCTTTTAACCGGAATATTCAATGCTGAGTTTTTTTTTTTTTTTTAGTTTTTGTTTATATAATATATGTGTATGTACTGTGTATGTTTATTATGTATATAAAGACATACACATACAGTATATATTTTGAAAATATGTAGGTGTATTTACATGTATATATATTTATATTAATATAATTTATGTGATATATAAATATATTTAATATATAAACATATATACATGCATTAAATATATACATGCATGGCTGTGTATTCATATATACATAGTAAATAAACACAATACACACACATATATTATGTACACAAAAACACTAGTTTTTTTTTTTTTTTTTTTACGTATTCATAAATTTATTTTTAATTATTTAAATATATAGTATAATTAAATGAATATTATAAAGTATATTTGTAATTATTTTAAATAAATAAACTTATATAAAATAAACTTAAATAAACTATATAATTAATAACAATTACTCAACATTCTTAAATTTAAAAAATAATTTTAGGATTTCTAAACTGCCTAAATGTCCATGTTTTGTCTTCGTTTTCCTATTGTATACACAGGTAAGACTGAAAAGTAGTTTGACCAATAGAATGCAGGCATTGCACTTAATCGGCCAATCATGGCATGTGAGAAGATGGGAATTACAGAGAACGGTCAAACAATACAAATACACGTACAATGTATGAGGACCATAGAGAGCATTTTAATAGAAAAACAAAGCCAAAACCCAGACATTTTAAGCAATTTAGAAATCCCGGCCAAGACTTTTACAGGAAGAAGAGTATTTATGGTCACAATTTAAACCACATACACAAACATCACAAATGTAACTAATGGACATTGTTCACAGCAGTTATGAACCCATTGGAAATTTTTGTTGGAGAACCTTTTCTGTGCACACAACTCACTGTAACTCAACGTTAATAATTCATCATGAAGTGACCAGTATAACTGAGAAAATATCTTTTCTGTTAGTCTATCAGTCTGCCTTTGACCGTGTCTCTTTGTAGACTGTCACTCCCTCCTTTTCTGCCTCCCACTCTGCCTCCCTTTCTGAGGTCAGAACCCCGATGCAGATGCTTTCTCTCTAATTAAATGGAAAGGGAGGCTGCCAAAGCTTGACTTCAGGAAAACGGCAAATTTTACTGAGTCTAGAAAGACCCCTTCCCCGACACATGCAAACACACAGCACACACATACCTGCATGCACAAGCCATGTGCACACTTCTACACTAGTAAGACAAACATCCTTAATGAATCAGTACACCCAGGCGTAGTTACGGTGCCCTATACAGACACACACACACACACATTCTTACCCCCTGCTCTGACAGCCCTGCAGTCAGTGAAATTGATTATTATGATAATGCAATAGCTGTCCTGAAAACACAGAAGAGGTAATGACATCTCTGTAATGACTGGCCATAACATGGACTGAATAATTCAATAGAGGATCCGCCGGGACGACACACCCCACACGCTCAAGTGATTCAGTCAGACTGATGTCATCCTATCAAAGCAACCTGCTAATTACCTTCTCTTCCACAAACTGATCCAGAACAAGACGGAAAAACACTTGGAACTTGCTTGGAATCCATTTATTTTTTATTCATGGAAATGTTTCTGTCTGACATGCTGTTGGTAATATAAAGTGATATATTTTAGATTTTTGTCATAGTGAAGGCAAGATACGAGTCAATATTTTTATTTTTTTATTTTTTGTTAATAAATGTAAAAGTTTATTATATTCATCAAGGATGCATTTATTTGATCAAAAATACAGAAAAACAGTAATATTAATAACAGTAATATAAAAAAAAATAATAAGAAGAAAAAACTGTTTTACTTTATAATATATTTTAAAATATGATTTATTCCTGTGATGACAAAGCTGATTTTTTAGCAGCCATTATTGCAGTTCAGTATAGAAGAAGAAGTAAAAAAAGCTTAAAACAGCATAAGGCGGTTCACTAGTCTTCAGGTGGTCTAGCCAGACTCCCAGCTGGTGTTTGTCTGGGCAGCCAGCTGCTTTGTCCAGCCTGACCAGCTAAAACGTGCACCAAAGCCCTTTAAAATCAAGGAGAACCAAGCTGAGAGACCAGTAAAGACCAACAAATCATCTTAGGCTAGTTTAAGATCTCAATACAGCATTACTTTGTGCCTGATGCATATTTAGCAAATATAGGACTGAATAGGTTTGAAAAAAAAAAAAAAAAAAAAAAAAAATATATATATATATATATATATATATATATATATATATATATATATATATATATATATATATATATAAATTAAATTAAATTAAAATAAATAATCTGTGGCTTTTATCCAAAGTGACTTACAAATAAGTAAGTAAATATGTATGTAATGAATGAATGAAGAAATGAATCAATCAATCAATCAATACAATTTGAGGAATGAACAAACAAACAAATAAAATCTTACATAATCCAAAACAAATCTTTATGACGCTAGTCAGACATAAGTATGATACTTTGGGTTATTCAGTTGTGCTCCAGACATTGCCAACAGCTTGAAGATTAAATCCCATAGAGTTATTTTCCTACTCATTTTAATGTCAAGATAATCCCAGCAAATCCCCTTAACCAAAGTAAGAAGGTCCTCTGTGTTCCTGCAGTTTTTCATTGTCACCCATCTCCAATCATTTATTTATAACATTTAGCCCGGCAGCATTGGCCCTACTCTAACCAGTGGCGCTGATGAAGAGATCATCCACTGGATTATGAGCAATCAAAAACAAACACAGAGTCCCTAGAATGACCTCGTTGTGTACACAAGCTGCATTCCTCCTCTTCCCGCCGTGGGGAGGATCTCCAGGCCCGCTTAGCCACTCAAGCTGGACCCGAGCTTTCCTCTCAGCCATTGAAACCAAAAGCCAATAGATGAAATCCGATTCGCAGGCTCCTTTCAAAAATGTGGATCAGAGTGAAGAGGCGAAAAGAGGAGGCAAAAGAACAGACCCGTGGAGTGAGAGAGACTGACAGAGGCCCAGATCTGCTGCACTCAGATTTGATTTCTCATGTAAATATAATGGCTGTTCGTTTCTATTAATCTTGATTCTTGGCGAGTGGCAGAAGCAAAGCGTGTATTAGAATCTTGCCACTGGGTACAGCGCCGGCCATTAAAACATCATTACCATCATCTCCCATTACGCCAGAGATGTGCCAAAGGAATTACCTACATAATGAGACCAACCTGAATATCACCAGAGGACAGAATAGCACTATCCTCACTTATCCCTTCACACTTTCTCTCACACACACAAAGGCGTATGCCTGTACAAAGGTGCCTCCTCCATTTAGAGACCTTGGTGTATCCATCTGACATAACTATTCTTCAGCCTGCCTCCTTCACTGTCGCTTAGCCAGGAAGGCTGTGTGGTGTTAATAAGAGTCTGCTCATCTCCCATCAGTACCCGCTCTCCTCCTGCTCTCTCTGACTGTGCTTTGAATTGGGGCCTTGTGGGGTGCCTTCGAAAAATGGCTTGTCACAAATCCCTCGAGTTATTACTCTTCCCTCCTGCCTGTTTATAGAGCTGACATAAAGTTTCAGTCACACTCCCAAACTCAGAAATTGTACAGTGTCTGTTTAAAGGGGAAATCTTCTGCTCTTTATTTTTAAGGGGAAATTGCACACACCAACACTAACAATTTAAGGTGAACTATTCCTTTAAAAAATGCTGAAAATGTACTCAGCATTCAAATGTACAGCATTATATCATTTGCTCACCAATGATCCTCTGCAGTGAATGGGTGCCGTCAGAGTGAGAGTCAAAACAGATGCTTTAACTTCAAACCATTGCTTCGAGCTAAAATGCGAGTCTTCTATCTATAGTATTGCTTTTGCCAGTAAAAAAGTTATCTTGTCTGAATCATGAGGGAAATATGCACCAGATCAAGTACTGTTTACAAGTGAAAATAGTCTAAAATAGTTCTTAAGAAATAATGTATGTTGGTGAATTTTGATTTGAGAAGATGACAGGGGATGGAGAGGATTTTCATTATGGACTTAAAAGAAAGGGTTTAAAGTTAAAAATGCCCCAATGATGGATGTTTTCTGATATTTTCATAAGATGTTTGAATTCCCATTCTGATGGCACCCATTCACTCAAGAGGATCAAGTGATGAAATGCTAAATTTCTCCAGATTTGTTCCAATGAAGAAATAAACTTATCTACATGGATGACCTGAGGGTAAGTCCATTTTTAGCAAATTTTCATTTTTGGGTGAGCTATTTCTTTACCAGGAAACATTCTGCCATAATGAGAAACACTGATGACCTCTTTTGAGCTTTTAAACTCTTAAGCCTCTTAAAAACAACCAGACCACCTAAGAATTCAAGAAAAAATTACTCACTTTCAAGCTCTTCCAAACTCACTTGACTTGCTCTCTTAACACAAACATTTTGCAACTAGTTCATTCTTTACAATTTCTCCTTATGTGTTTTAAGCAACGAATGTTTGAAATGATTAATGATGACAATTTTTTTTTGTTGAGTTATCCCTTTAAATGTGAGATTTGAAGTATTATGTGTAGATGTGGAAAAACAGTAGGACTCTACCGCGTCACACTGCTCTGATAAAAAAAGAAACAGCTCAAAATTAGCCTGTTAATGCTTTCACGTAGACACTAATGGGGTAAGCGAGAGGTCACATATTAGACTGCTCTAGTCTCCATGTGTGGTTACACTAATCCGAAGGGATTTAATTCGGTGGGATAAAGTAGCAAGCAAACTAAAGAGACAAATTAGTCTTCATTTACTTGCTATGGAAAGTTCCAGCACAAAGGCCAGCAATGTCTACGCCAACAGTTTTCCACAAAGATTGAGGTCAAGGAGTGAAGTGTCTCAAGAACTTCTCAATTTTACAAAGCAAGATTTCCACTGAAGGTTAGAGCATGATACACAGTGACACACTGGCCATCTTTAATAGCTCCTTTATATATGTCTGTTATATTTTATATTTTATATAAAACATTCTTAAGAATAAAATTCTTATTAACTGCCATTGTCTTCTTATATTTTAACTTAAGGAAGAAATGTATACTTTGTATATTATTATGGATTTTATTATAATATTTTGAATGGTCCAAATATACTTCTGAGGAATATTTGTCTGGAAATCGTTTAAAGGCAAAGCTTCAAAAGTACATTTTAAATTCAAATTGTTGAAAATAATATTCTTAAAAAATATATCCTAATCTCTAATTCTTAACATCCAAATTTATTGTTGTTTTAAATATGAAGCATTACAACACAATAATATCTACATATAATATACATTTTATGCATACAGTCTAAGTAAGTCTGTAAATTCTCCCAAGAAAGCTTATGCCATTAAACTAACACATGTGCTTTACATTCAAAAAATAATTGTGACATGCTTGCTACTTAAAAAAAAAAAAAAAAAAAATAGAGAGCTAATGGACAGATATATTGTTAAAATTTACCAGTGTAGAGTTTTAAACAAAGCAAGGCAACCTTATACACTGTAAAATAAAAAAAATAAAAAAAGTTGAGCCAACTTAAAATTTTAAGGCAACCAGCTTCAGCAGATTTTTGAGTTTTCTCAACTTGTCCTTTATACAACAAAAATTTGAGAATCTCCCACAAAAATAAGTTGAGCAAACTCAAAAATCTGCTGAAGCTGTTAAACTTTTCTTTTCTTTTTTTTTTTTTTTTTTTTTTACAGTGTAGGCTAGAAAACAACAAATTAATTTTATTCTTAAAAGAAAAAAATCTTAAGCATCTTTTTAATCAAACACTTGATGTTTTTAAATATTTTTTAAATATTTTAATAGATGTTTTGAGCAAATACTTGATTTTTTTCAATAAATGGACACTTCAAACTCTCTCATAAGACACTTACATAAGTCCAGCCGATGGTACCTTGTATTTTATCTTGGTTTCAGATGTGTTATGGTTATTTATTTAGAAATAATAACAACAACAACAACAACAACAACACCATATTAGTAGCTAAAAACAATGTCCATCTAAAGAGAAATCACACATTCCAAAATAAATAAATAAAATAAAAACATGTTCATCTACTCACCCTCATGTTGCTGCAAACTCATGACTTCATCATATATAACTTTTTCATTCATATTATTTTGCCAAAACTACAACTTGTACCACAAATTTGCAGAATGACTCTTTATTTTACTTACTTACTTACTTACTTACTGCCTATAGCGCCGAAGGCGCAAAGGGCAGCACTCTTTATGTTAGTAAATAATAATAATGATAAAAATGATTATCAAAGAAAGACATAGAAGAACGCTTGAGCTAGAGTCTTAATAAAAGATTTGAGATTGCATGAGTGAGCAGGAGAGGTCTCTGTATAACTGACCGCTGCAGTGATGCAGAGAGAGCCCTGTGTTAAGAGCAGGCCATTTCACTTTAACGAGTGTACCATGCAGTGTGCGCCAAGAGGACTTTATGATGCTCATAAACAGAATTAAACTATGTCTTCAAGAGGAGAAATCCACCCAGCTATCAAAGTAGACCAAATTCACCAAACTTGCACTTTAATTACTTCCTGGGGGCCAACAACAAACGTCATCAAAGTCAGCACACCTCTACATGATTATTTTCTAATTAAACAACACTCGAAGTGAAACCAAAGAAACGTGAGCTATTATTAAAGTAATCTGTTTGTTGATAAGAATGAGGTGACATTTAATATCCAATCAGCATGCTTCATTACTCGTTCACCCAAGTTCTTCCAGCACCCGGGTTATTTGCCTCAACTGTAGACGTCGTCTCACTTCCTCCACGACTCTCTAGGCAAGCGAAAGCACGAGACGGAGGGAAAGACGAAGCGTTCTGGCACGCTGGCTGGATGAAAAGTGGTAACGCAGCGAGTGGTAACGTTTTTTTATTTGCCCGATTAAACACACCACTGAGTTTCTAATTATCCCGCTTCATCTGATAGGAGCAATGAGACCGTTCCATCCACTATCACGTCCAGCGGCTGGAGCACAGAAATAATGGATAGCACTTACTTTACGAGGAGATGCATAATAAGATTCAACCATCCCTTGCCTATAAACACACAGACAATGGCACAGGAATGGAGCATTTCTGCCATTATATGTCACAGAATGGAAAGTAGTTAGGAGTATATGAATCTGAAATTAACTTCACCTTGAGCTGACACTGTACTGCCATCTACATATTAAGAGCCGGCTTATATTTAAGGATATAATTCTTATATTTTACATATCCGATTGTAATTTTTTACTGGCAATAATTACATTGTGAATTTGGAACAAGGTCTTTTCCATTTTTACACACTACATTAAGCAGACTCAGGTTGATTATGAAAGTTGGGTTATTAAGACTTCATCATGATAAACTATGGTGTGATGTGAATGTGAATTAGTGTGGTATTATAAATCCAGATAAGTATTTTGTCATTTTGGTGTTAAAAGTATTGTGTACCTCAACTGCAAGCTTTTTATTTAGCTGAGTTTTCACCAAAGTGTTGCTCAGTCACGAACGTTAATCAGTGTTTTTCAGCACAAACTCAGGAATGGGCCATGACTTGAACACTTTCATCTGGTTGAAAACAAGAAAAGGGTCGGGTGCCTCAGAGCTTGAACGCAGCTTTTTGGAATTGCTGGTGGTGTGTGAGAACTACAAATTACAGAAGAGGATCTCAAGAAAGATAAATCAGAAACAAAATATGGGGGTCGGGATTATAAGGTTGAGTACGACATGAGTGGAGTTCTGCTAGAAAAACCAAGACCAAACAAACAATGCATTGATTTAACGCTGAATTATAGGGTAATTACTGGGTAAAAATGGCCAAGAAGGCACTTCCTACCTGTTAAGCAGAACAATCTGATTACATGCAATGTGCTGCCAAGTGGAAATTTTGCATGAGCTTTTTCAAATAGCTGCATCAATCCTGTGTTTTAGAAAGCTGCTTAAGTGTCTCCAAACATCATTTGTCTCCTTGCCTTTCCCTCTCTCAAACTCAAATCGCTCTCTTTAAATGTCTCTGCTGGACAGGCCAGTCCCCCTGAGGGTGATAGGGTTATTGACCTATTCTCTCCGAAGCTGACATTCATGGGCATGATGCTGAGGAAACTAATCTTGACTGAGTCTCAGGCAAACAGTGAGGCACCAGTTCAAGCCTAGTTTAGTTTTAGCCTTTGAACTTTTGTTCAAGAAAGGAGGGAAGGAAGGAAGAAAATGATTCTGTGTCTGAGTGAACAGAATGAAAGAAAGTAATTAAATAAAAAGAACCAAAAAAAGAAGAAATAGAAGGGAAGAATGAAGTATTCTCTGTTCAAATTGAAATAAAGAAAAAGAAAGAAAGAAAGAAAGAAAGAAAGAAAGAAAGAAAGAAAGAAAGAAAGAAAGAAAGAAAGAAAGAAAGAAAGAAAGAAAGAAAGAAAGGGGAGAACAGAATGAAGGGAATAATAAATGAAAATTTACAAGTTTCAAGAAGAAAAAGGAAGGAAATAGAAGAGAAGGGAAAATAAGTGTAGTTTTCAGTGTCTGAACAGAAAGGGAAAAAATAAGAAAATAAGTGTGTGTAATGAACAAATGGAATGGAATAAAACAAGATGAAAGGAAGCAAGAAAAGAAGGAAGAAAAGAAGGAAGGAAGGAAAGAGAGATAATAAAATAATCAGAAGAAGTTTCAAGTTTCAAAGAAAATAAAGAATGGAAAGAAAAAAGAAAGAAGTAAAGAAGAATGGATATAAGGATATAAGGATGAAATTAGAGTATTCTGTGTTTATGTGAAAAGAATGAAAAAAAGAAATAAAATAAGGGATGAAGAATGGAAGCAAAGAGGAGAACGAAAAAGGAAATATTCCATTCAAGTAAACAGAAAGAAAGAAAGAAAGAAAGAAAGAAAGAAAGAAAGAAAGAAAGGTATTCTGTGTGTGTTCAAGTAAATGGGAAAAAATGGAGGGAAGGAAGGAGGAAAGGAAGAAAGAAAAAGATAGATAGATAGATAGATAGATAGATAGATAGATAGATAGATAGATAGATAGATAGATAGATAGATAGATAGATAGATAGATAGATAGATAGATAGATAGATAGATAGATAGATAGATAGATAGATAGATATAGCCCCGGTATGATTGGCTGGCGTCATCCAACCAGGTGAACCAATCAGTGTTCGTACTTCACTATGATTGGTTAGTCATTTAAGTTTTGCGAGCCTATTAGTGCCTGTGTGTTGACTATAAAAGAGGGAAGTGTTTGAAGAAAGAAAGATTGATTCAAGGAAAGATTGATTGATTCAAGGAAGTAAATAAGGAGGAAGGAAAGTTTTCATTGTTCAAGTGAATAGCAAAGAAGACTGAAAAAGGAAACAGCTGTATGGTTTGTTTGAGTGTGTGATTATCTGGTACAGTTCTACTAAAGCTTCTGATCAATGGTACAGTATTTGGCTCAGATATGAAGAGTCTTCGCATATCATTTCCAACATCCAACACTAATTAAAGACAGTTTTAAAAAGCAGAGAAGCCACTTCAAAGCTCCATGTTACACGCCGCAACCATAAGCAGCCAAACACATTTGATCTCATGGCTGATGCACAGGAGAAGCAGCAATGCTCAGTGACAGTTTAGTTTTGATTATCAAAGCGTGACCTCCCCTTAGACTTCAAATGCCTGCAGGCAGTGTACACAATGCCATGATCAAACTCCTGACTGTGATTTCCAGCTGTTCCCTGATGTCTCAACACCATTTAAACGCTTTCCTATTAATGTCCCTGGAGCTCAAGCAAATCCATTGCACATATTCAAACCCTTCTGACAGTCTATGCAAATAATTAAAGCAGCTTTGCAGTACATTTCCCCACCCGTCCTGGAAGAAACTTTCTCTACCAGTCTCAGCTTTCTATAGGTAAGCTCATCTTATCATATATGAGAGGAACTTCAGCGCATGTGAAAGGTGCTCTCTGCTCTTATCTGTGGACAGGCAGTGAGAAGTAGACACTCTGTTCAGCGGGGCAGGAGCTCTGCTCACTCCACGCTCTGTTTATCCCATGGCTCTGCTCAGGTCAACAGCCAAAAGCAACCTCGTAAAAGAAGAAAAAAGTGCTTACAGGAAACAAACCACACTATTAAATCACTTTTTCTCATTCTTGCTTGCTCTCAGCACCTGTTTGTCTCTTGCCCTCTTACTTTTATCTCTATACAGTGGGGTCCAAAAGTCTGAGATCACTAATATGAATTAAGATATTTTTTACAGATTGAGTGAAAATTGACATTTAAATCATTTACCATGAAGTTTAAAATTGTTCTTATTTGCTTTAATGCAAAATCTGAACTGCATGAATCTAAAAGGGAAACCTCTTGAGCATGTAAATAGTACATTTACTTTAAACAGTTTCCTAACCTGATGAAGAGTTTGGCTAGGACAATGTGACTCAAAACACATCTTCTTGGGAATATCACCAGTGACTTTCCACTGTCCCTGTTGATGTCAAAGGCAGAAACTTTTGCTTCACTGGAGCACTCTTGGTAATCACTAGAAGTGAGAACACTGCCATCTAGTGAAAGCTAGTAGAACAATCAAAATGTATATTCATTTTTGACATGAATAATGAAAAAAAATATATATACAGCTGGCTTTTGTGTTGTGCAAGCAGAAAGTATGTAGAAAAAATAAACAAATAAATAAAATAACATACCATAGTTAGAAATACATAGTTGAAAAATTCTGTATATATTTCTAAAAAAGACTATTCTGAAACCAAAATGGTGTAGGATTAAACGGCATGCATTCGTAATGAGAACAAGCATGAAATGCATTTGCATGACAATGGTTTTTAAATTTCATGTAAAATTTAGGGCATCTGGATTCCATTTGTTGCAGATGACTGAATATTTGCATTGGCAGAGCAAACAATAGATTCTCATGAATAAGCCTAATTACTGCACATAAAGTAGACTCCATAACGAGCCATGCAAGATGAGAACTAGCCAATTGTCCATATGTCAGTATATATAAAGGGGATCCATATGCATTGAAACAAATGTGCAGAAAACTGTGTGTAGGGAGTCTGCGTGCACTGAAAGGCGAATTACGGACAAATAGATTGTTATAGCAGGACACAGCACGAGTAAAAGAAACCTGTGCAGGTTTTAGCATGATTGACCTCAGCCATTTTTGCTTGAAGCAGGTGGTGACTTGAGCGGCGGAGGTCAGACTTGCTTATTCAACGGTGTCATTCCCCTGGAGCTGTACAGGTCATGAACAGAGGGCAGGTTATAACCCATGATCCCCTCTGTGGCCTCAGTACTGCCCTGTTTGGCATGTGAGCATGCAGATGCGTCCCAAAACAAGACAAAGATTGATGAGGTGAGAGTAAGTGAATAAAGACAATAATTTGATTATCACTGGTTTGGAAAGCCAATATTTCCATAGCTGGCATCAAAACTACGTACATTTCTGTGCCATCCCAGTAACCTTTGTGACATTGCTGCATTAAATTTCATCAATTTAAAAAAAAAAAAAATAAATAAAAAAAATCTACATCTTAAAACGTACGATTTAATGGGCAGAATAATATTAATAATAATGCAAAAATATGTAAAATATACAGTTTGAAGATTTTGAAGAACATTAATACATTTATTCCGCAAGGCTGCATTAAATTGATCAAAAGTGTCATAAATACTTTCACAAAATACTTTTACTGTTACAAAAAATCTATTTAAAAAATGCCATTCTTTTGAACATTCTGTTCATCAAAGAATCCTGGAAAAAAAAAATGTATCACAGTTCCCACAAAATATGAAGCTGCAAAACTTGTCTTAAACATTTTTAATCATAGGAAATGTTTCTTGAGCAAATCAGCATATTAAAATTATTTCTAAAGAATCATGTGACCAGAGTAATAGCTGCTGAAAGTTCAGTTTTGCATCACAGGAATAAATTACATTTTAAAACATACTACGATAGGAAACAGTTACTTTACTACTCGTCAAAATATTTCACAATATTCCTTTTTTTATTCTTGATCAAATAAATGCAGCCTTGGTAAGCATAAAATTTTGTTCTATTTTTTTAAACTTTCTAATATTTCAAATATATATATATAAATATATTATAAATTAAAAATATTTTGTTTTTATTCCATATCATACAGTATAAATATGAATGAAAATAAACTGATTTCAGATTTGGCATTGATGATCAGTTCAAGATATATTGGTGGGGTGTGTGATTACAAACAAACAAAACAAAACTGTGAAACACTGTTCTAATGTATTAACTGCAGTGAAATAAAGAAATGAAAGTAGTGGGTAAAACCGCATTACCATAGCATTCCAGCATTATTCCCTGCTGATTCCACCATTCTCCAGGGAGAGAGTGAAAATCACTGAAGTGTGCTGCACATAGACTTTCTTGCTGGCAGTAAATGACTATTGCATGTACTCCTATTTTTCCCATACACTAAAAGATTCCTTCTTTATCTTCTCCTCCATTCATATTATCCAAGTCATCAGGACACAATCAACACTCCAGACAGGGAGGAGTCAGTATTATACCAGACCAGCCTAAATCTAATAAGACCCCCATGAAGACCCGCATTCTGACCCTTTGATCGATCAGATTCAGCATTAGCAGATCACGTGGGAGTCTGAAAATGAAATAAAGGGTCATCAATTATGTCTTTGACAAATCGGTGTCAAACTGATGCTGTTATCGCCATACTGTACAAATTTATAACTAGTTTAACTGTGGATGAATGCAACAGTTCTGTAATCCTGGGATTCTCTGTGAGAGCGAGAGGTTGATGATAAGAGAAGGGAGGTTCCTAATTTTATTCTGGAGTTTTTTTTTTTAACTTATTTATAATTTTATTAAACTAAATAAAGATGCACTTAGATAATCAACATTTTGCTCTCACTGAGTATCCAAGCATTGCAGGTTCACAGACAGGTGAACCTTGGCAATAGTCTACAGAGAACATAAGAAATACTTCACTAACCAATGTCATGTTACTTAGATTTAATGGGCAGGAAACAGATGAGATCCATTAAACATGTTGTGCCATTCTGCATTAATTTAGATTTTGTCTTTGGGGAGACTTTAAATTATGCTTAAATTAAATGTACCATGTCAAATTGAAGACTCATTAGGATACTTAAAGAAGTCTTCAAGGTTCATGGACTACATGCTGATACTGAGATTTATGTAACCTATAAATACTGCAAGATAAATATGGAGTCTATATTAATAACTAAAGCAAATATTTATTTAAAAAAAAAAAAAAAAAAAAAATATATATATATATATATATATATATATATATATATATATATATATATATATATATATATATATATATGAAGGGATGTTTATTTTTTTTATAATTTGTGGTCATAAATCTAATCTAAAATATTAACAGAATTATCATATTAAATATGTATGGAAACTATGCATGGAAAATACACAATACTGAACTCATTGTAATCACTGTAACCAACATTTTATAATAATGATAATAATAATGAAAAATATATTATTAAATATATTACATATGAAAATATTTTCTATTTGGTATTTTGTGTAATACAAATATATAATGAAGTATTTTCTTTGTTCTATGTAAACTATTGCCAAGGTTGCATGTGCTTATCATTGCATAATTGCATGATGGGAAAAATTATATTATATTTGTAACAAACGAGGTTTCTAAACAAATTTGTTGTATGACTTGGAATACTAATATGAACTATCCATCTAATGTCTTATTGTGAAACGATGTGTTTCACATGAATTAGCCAACAGTCTACATCACACTTGGCTCAAGAACACAATGTTTCCAAAAAGATTTGGAGAGAAGAAAAACTAACTAACTTCTGTTCAGCATCTGTGGCAAATCCCACAAGATGGCTAAACATCACAAGACCAATTTAAGTCGCTGAAGTTGTATGATTAATTCCGACCTTGTCATGTTCCCTCTGCTGTAGAGCACAACCTGAAAAAGCAACGCACTAATGCAATGTGCATCTCTTGTGTCCGAAATCATGTGACTATCTCAGTCTAATGAGCCTGACTCAATTACTCACAAGCACAAAGAAAGAAAAAGATGCACTGGCAATGTGATTACCTGATCCTAATCACTTGTAATTCGCCTTTTAATACACAGCAGAGGCATTGAGTTTTAAAATCAACAGCTCATGGGCATTGATTCTTCTTAATTATTGAGACTATCAGGGCAAAAGCTAATGGAGAAAAGTCTGTCTGACCAGGTTAATTTCTGGCTCATTGAATTACATTAGCTAGGTGTTATTAATAAGGTTCTGGATCATAAAGTAAATCGGAGGAGGGGATAAAAATTCAATTGAAGAGATATTTCCCCCCCTGCAATTAAATAATGCCAGTTTTGCAAATTAGGAGCCATTTGTATTCTTTTCGAATAAGAGTCAACTGGCAGCAAAGGGAGACACCATCATCAAAAACAGCTGTGCTACAACAATACCAAGCAGAGGGAGTGGGAACCAGGACATCCTCTCTGTTTGGGGATTTGTTCAGAGAGGGTTCTTTCAATCATATGTAGAAGATCTGTCCTTGCCCCAAACGTCACTCTTGCAACGTTCTCATCTCAGTTCAGAGCAACCCATCAATCAACGCTCTTTCAAAGTTTTTACACATTGGACTTGGAATATGGTGCACTAGTAGAACGAACGTCAAATATTTTGTTAATTTTGGAGGAGATAACTGTGAAATATAATAAATATGTTAACACTTTATTTTAGGGTATCTTCACTAGTTGCTAATTAGCATGCATATTACTAGAATATTAGCCATTTATTAGTAGCAATTAAGCACATATTAATGCCTTATTCTACATGACCTTATTAATCCTACCCAATACCTAAACTTAACAACTACCTTACTAACTATTAATAAGCAGCAAATTAGGAATTTATTGAGGGAAAAGTTGTAGTTAATAGTGAATAAGTGTTCCCTATTCTAAAGTGTTAGCATAAATATTTAAGAAGGAAGGAAGGAAAGAAAGAAAGAAAGAAAGAAAGAAAGAAAGAAAGAAAGAAAGAAAGAAAGAAAGAAAGAAAGAAAGAAAGAAAGAAAGAAAGAAAGAAAGAAAGAAAGAAAGAAAGAAAGAACTCAAAATGTTATAGAAATGTTTTTGGTGTTTTTTTTTTTGGAAAAAAAAATAATGTATCTTATGCTCACCAAGGCTGCATTTGTTTGACCAAAAATAGTATGAAATATTATTATAATTTAAGTAGTGCTGTCAAATCGATTAATCACATCCAAAATACAAATTTGTGCTAACATAATATGTACACATATAAATATACACAGTACACACACACATATGTATATATATATATATATATATATATATATATATATATATATACAGTGGGTACGGAAAGTATTCAGATCCCCTTAAATTTTTCACTCTTTGTTGTATTGCAGCCATTTGCTAAAATCATTTAAGTTCATTTTTTTTCCTCATTAATGTACACACAGCACCCCATATTGACAGAAAAAAAACACAGAATTGTTGATGTTTTTGCAGATTTATTAAAAAAGAAAAACTGAAATATCACATGGTCCTAAGTATTCAGACCCTTTGCTCAGTATTTAGTAGAAGCACCCTTTTGATCTAATACAGCCATGAGTCTTTTTGGGAAAGATGCAACAAGTTTTTCACACCTGGATTTGGGGATCCTCTGCCATTCCTCCTTGCAGATCCTCTCCAGTTCTGTCAGGTTGGATGGTAAACGTTGGTGGACAGCCATTTTTAGGTCTCTCCAGAGATGCTCAATTGGGTTTAAGTCAGGGCTCTGGCTGGGCCATTCAAGAACAGTCACAGAGTTGTTGTGAAGCCACTCCTTCGTTATTTTATCTGTGTGCTTAGGGTCATTGTCTTGTTGGAAGGTAAACCTTTGGCCCAGTCTGAGGTCCTGAGCACTCTAGAGAAGGTTTTCGTCCAGGATATCCCTGTACTTGGCCACATTAATCTTTCCCTCGATTGCAACCAGTCGTCCTGTCCCTGCAGCTGAAAAACACTCCCACAGCATGATGCTGCCACCACCATGCTTCACTGTTGGGACTGTATTGGACAGGTGATGAGCAGTGCCTGGTTTTCTCCACACATACCTCTTAGAATTAAGGCCAAAAAGTTCTATCTTGGTCTCATCAGACCAGAGAATCTTATTTCTCACCATCTTGGAGTCCTTCAGGTGTTTTTTAGCAAACTCCATGCGGGCTTTCATGTGTCTTGCACTGAGGAGAGGCTTCCGTCGGACCACTCTGCCATAAAGCCCCGACTGGTGGAGGGCAGCAGTGATGGTTGACTTTCTACAACTTTCTCCCAACTCCCGACTGCATCTCTGGAGCTCAGCCACAGTGATCTTTGGGTTCTTCTTTACCTCTCTCACCAAGGCTCTTCTCCCCCGATAGCTCAGTTTGGCCAGACGGCCAGCTCTAGGAAGGGTTCTGGTCATCCCAAACATCTTCCATTTAAGGATTACGGAGGCCACTGTGCTCTTAGGAACCTTAAGTGCAGCAGAGATTTTTTTGTAACCTTGGCCAGATCTGTGCCTTGCCACAATTCTGTCTCTGAGCTCTTCAGGCAGTTCCTTTGACCTCATGATTCTCATGATTCTCATGATTTGCTCTGACATGCACTGTGAGCTGTAAGGTCTTATATAGACAGGTGTGTGGCTTTCCTAATCAAGTCCAATCAGTATAATCAAACACAGCTGGACTCAAATGAAGGTGTAGAACCATCTCAAGGATGATCAGAATAAATGGACAGCACCTGAGTGTATATGAGTGTCACAGCAAAGGGTCTGAATACTTAGGACCATGTGATATTTCAGTTTTTCTTTTTTAATAAATCTGCAAAAATGTCAACAATTCTGTTTTTTTTTCTGTCAATATGGGGTGCTGTGTGTACATTAAGGAGGGAAAAAAATGAACTTAAATGATTTTAGCAAATGGCTGCAATATAACAAAGATTGAAAAATTCAAGGGGGTCTGAATACTTTCCGTACCCACTGTACAGTATATACATATATATATATATATATATATATATATATACACAATACATAACATATATATTATACACACAAATCTTATTTTGTATGTGATTAATTGCGATTAACCAATTTGACAGCACTAAATTTAAACTAACTGTTTTCTATATTAATATATTGTAAAATGTCATTTATTCCTG
Organism: Acrossocheilus fasciatus; assembly: GCA_036784905.1. NCBI lineage: Eukaryota > Metazoa > Chordata > Actinopteri > Cypriniformes > Cyprinidae > Acrossocheilus > Acrossocheilus fasciatus. Next base: position 18,957,817 of record CM071956.1, on the reverse strand, counting down.
TGATGTAAGAGCTGAATTTTCAACAGTCATTACTCCAGCCTTTAGAGTCACATAAGGCCAGTTGTATAAAAGGTTAAGACTGGTCTTATAAGTCATCTAATTTTCTCTGGTCATCATTTTTTAAAATTCAGTTACATAAAAGCATAGATTAGTCTAAGTTAAATCCAAAAATAAGACTGACTACTTATTTGTAAACTGCTAGTTCAAAAAGTACAAAAGTACAAAACTTAAGTACAAAACTTCACTTGTACTTAAGATACTTCCTTAACATAAATAATCGAAATATTTAACTTTTTGTGAAAATGATTTTTACCGATCAACTAAAAATCAGTGCATGCTAGGTCATCTGTGTCTCTAATAATGTATGTTTCTGCTTCAAATCATAATTTAAACGTATATAACTGAATCTGAAGCTATTGCAGTAGTTTTTACAGTGAAAGCTTAAGTAATGCTCTATTATAAATAATACATAGTTTAGTTTACTTTAGTTTTTAGTTTAGTTTACTTTTTTCATTAAAAAAATGAATGCTGTTTTCCATATGTGAAAATGTTGGGCAGTCGCGGTCTAGTTCAGTTGCAATTTTGCTTGGTTCATTACACAATAAAATATAAATTATACAAAGTAACAGAAAGTAACTTAATTATCAAAAAAAAAAAAAAAACACACACACACATTTTCCTAAGAAATGTTCGATGTTTATCAAAGTAAAAAATACTTGATATGCTGCTCTGGAGTTGTTATTAGAGAATAAAACACAATTTTAAAACACAATCTTTTCTGCATCACTCTTCATCACACTTTTTTATATTGAACTGAATTTCTGACATCTCTATAGCTTATGATAAGGTTTATGTGAAGCTTTTGTAGATGCCCTCAGGGACAGTGTTGTTTGGTGTCTTGGAGAGGGGGTGGAGGCTTTATTGCTTGTTTGTGCACATTTCCCAATGACATCGACTTTAATTAAGATAATTATCTTGCCTGCTTCTCATATCCCCACTGAAGAGTCTCATGCAAATGAGAACTGCCCTATGTCATCCTCTGTGATCAATCACCACTCTGCTGGGTGAATTTGGTGATTACTATGATAAATAAAAGTCATAAACGATAGACAGAATGAAAACAAAAGGATGTGAAAATGAGATCCATGATGGAACAAAAAAGATCCACCTACACTTCACTTAATTTTCATTGAACACATTACAGTAAACAACAGGCTAATTAATGCAACAACTATTAGTTTAACATCAGGAATGGAGTTCATTCATTGGCTGCAATACAGCTCTGTTGGAACCTCTTCTCACTCTCATTGCCAAATTCAAAAGGGCATTAAGTCCTGGAGACAAACTGGAGCTGCCATTTACCCAGACAAAAACATTTTCCAGGGTTACTCCTCTATCTTATATAGCAGACTGATGTGTTTGCCCTGCACCAGTGTGATTAACTTTTGGAGGTCCGTATACAGGTTGGCCCTGTCTCGGATCATATCTGAATTCCCTTACGTGTTTCCTGATCATTTTCCAATGGGCTCTTTGACAGCCTGCCAGTTCTAATGCCGCTGGTGTAATGCACCTTGTCAACTCCAATAAGCTCATGTATCTATCACAGATTTCCCTTAAAACTTTTATTATCCAAGTAATTAAAAATTACCCTTGGTTTTAGAGCAACAGGTGTGACGTAAGGGAGGAAAACAGCACTGAGATTCGAAAATATGCAGTTGAGTACACAAAGGAATGCAAAGAAACAGACAGACAGACATACAGAACAAGAGAATGCAATAACAATAGAACAGTAGGTAGATAAAATGATAGAAGTACATACAGAAGTACAGACAGACAGACAGACAGACAGATAGATTGAAAAACAGAATTAAATAACGGTAGAACAGTACAGATAAAATGATAGAACTATAGACAGACAGATAGAAGACAGACAGATAGATAGATAGATAGATAGATAGATAGATAGATAGATAGATAGATAGATAGATAGATAGATAGATAGATAGATAGATAGATAGATAGATAGATAGATAGATAGATAGATAGATAGATAGATAGATAGATAGATAGATAATTATGTAACTGCAAATGTCAGCTTCAATGTGAGCAAAACTAATTTAAGTGCTAATTATTGCTTTTTAAAACATGATCCACAATGCACTGTTAGACAATAAACAGGAGTAATTCATAACACCACTGAATTTGACACAGGAGTTATTTCTCTGAAAGAAGGCTGTCTTTAGTCTTTCTCCTGCTCTTCCCTAGAGACAACACACAGAAAACCCAGCTGCAGCATGAACGTGACGGCCTCTATTCAGTTTTCCAAGGTGAGGCGAGAAAAGTCTGGCCAGCTCCTGGAGCTCCTACTCTTGAGCTGAGTTAAATGCAAAGCAGCCTAATACAGCAGGACAAGCTTAATTAGAAATATTACAGTAGGGGCCACAAAGAGCCTGCCGGGGCCATGGGGTCATCCAGCAGCGCTGAGCAACACAACCCCATGATTAATGAAAGGCAGAAAGTGATGACTGCACGTTTCTTTGGTGCAGGGTGTAGGCAAAGGCAAAACAAATCACAATTTTGAAAGAGATGGCCTCAGAAAATTGATTACAGAGGATAAATGAATGAGATTTTTTTAGACTTGCATACAAGGAATGCATCAATATTAAAATTGTGGCCGATACAAATAAGCAATCAATTATTTTTCATCTTGTCTATAATAATAAAAAAAAGCTAATAAATTTGATCAATTTTGTTTAAATAAAAATGATAATAATAACAATAATAATAATAATAATAATAATAATACACTAAAATGAACCATTTTAAATACTACAAGTGAATTTAGGCATTACAGTATAACATGTACAGTATGAAACATTCATATTTCTTTTGAGAATTGTATATTTAATGTCATTAAATCATTAGTTTTTAAATATTAACTTAAGTCGGTGTTAGATAATAAAAATATAAAAATTAAACATACAGTTAAACATACAAATATTCAATATTGACTAACTGCAATAAAATTATTAATTACTAAATAAAATTACTACATTTGATAAATGTACTCATTTTAGCACTACTACTATTTTTTAAGATTGGGTAAAATAATAATTTTTCACAATAAAAACATTAAATAATAATAATAATAACTATTATAAATAATTATGAATTTCACAAATGATAATTTCACATTTTTAAGAATATTTTCTAAGATTAGTTAATAATAATTCATTAAATATTAAATATTAATAAATATAATAAATAAATTACTATAAATTACAGATTACTTGGCTGTAAAATATCCAATAAAGTACTGATACTTTGAGCATCTCTATAGTTTAAAAAGGATGGAAGTGGTTCACTGGCTATAGACCAAATGCTAGACTCCAGGCAAACAACAGAAAGCTACATAATCACATTTGAAACAAATTGGTCAGTGCTCTGGTTTATTGATTGTTGTCATGCCAATTGTGTTATGATAATTATGTTATGTACATTACAGTAACTGTTTATGTCAGTTTGTCCTATTGCTAGTTTAATACCCACATCAATTTAAGTTAAACTGACCATTCAAAATCTCCTAAATCCTTTCTCTGGTACATAACAGCTAGATAACCTGTGAATTATGATTTCAAACAAAGCTATCATATGACTGCATAAACCTTGAGTATGAATCATACGGGCTACCCAAGTCTTGGTTTAACTTTCTAGGTTAACTTTCTTTAACTGTTCCATCTTATCGGTTTCAGATTTCCAAGTTCACTTTGAAGTTTCTTCTCTTCCTCCACCATCCACTTTTAACCAAGGCTGGGGTGTGCAGTGCCATGGAAAGGAAGCACAGAGAGGTTGACCAAACATCCAGCCAAGCCGTCAGCGCTTCACACAGCTACTGATCTGCTCTCCACGGAAAAACAGTGCTGGAAGATTGAGTTGGACAGGGTTCACAGGGGAAGCTTGGGCAAAGAACAGACGTGCTATCAGAAGGCATTCTCGTGCTACCTGGCCTCCCAATGAATGTTCTCCAGAGATGGAGTGCGCCTCAAGAAGGATGACATTGCTATTCTTCATACAACCTAAAAGACTCTCTCAGATCTTTCCAGTGAGAAGTTATTAACATATTGAGTTGTTAAAACACATTGTCATTACAGATGAGGCCCTATTGACAGGAGAAAGAAAATGCGTTTGGGATAAGATTGGAGTGTCTCATGTGCATTTGACCTTTCCTCTTTAAATCTCTCTGGAGCCCCCATCCCATCTCTCACAATCAAGACGTTCAATATGACACTCGGCCTTCATGCATATGGATGCCTTCTCAATGTCAGTCTAAAAGCACACTTTCAGGAAAAAAAGAAAATAATAATATATATATATATATATATATATATATATATATATATATATATATATATATATATATATATATTCAGATGTGGAATTAACCTGGAAAGGCTGACATGCTAACTGCATGGGGGATAGGTGTTCGTTTTGCTTTTTTTAACAGTAGGTGTTGATATCTTCAGGTCAACAGACTGAAGAATTGATATGCTGAAGATATTCTGTGGAATACGAGCCATTTGGAAACTGACAACTGGTGGATAAAACATGTGAAGAACAGGATTGCCTACAGGCTTGAACAACAGAAAATGCAGTTTTGTGGGGGAATGAAAAAAAGAAAAAAAAAAAAAAAAAGGAATAGCTGAGGTGTTCAAAACTACATCAACAAAATTCTAAGCTGCAAGAACATATTTTCTCATCCAAAGTAATTTGAGTATTATAATAATGATAATAATAATAATAGTAATAATAATAATTATTATTATTATTACTATTATTAAAATGTTTTTAATATTAAATTATTATAAAAAATACATATATATAAATTACTTGAATGATGTTTCATGTACACTGTAAAAAAAATATCGTGATTTTAAACCTGTTAAATGGTTAACAGTAAGTTTCCATACTATATACAGTTAATAACTGTAATTAAATGTAACATAATTTCAGGGTAAATGGTTTTGGAAATGAAAAAGAACCATCATAAAATATACAGGGAAAAAACATAAATTGACATTACCAGAATTCCCTGCATGATGTTTCTTCTTAGTTTTTCTTATCAGTTGTGTACATTACGGTTTTATCTTACATCTAATGCTGTTAAATGAATGTTTAGGCTATTGCATTATTTTAGTATTGTGCATGTTACTATAATGGTGTTTAGTATTTGTGTGAATGACACTGTGTGCACCTTCTATATATAAGTATTTCTCTCCTCAGCTTGTGGCAAATCTGCTTGTGATGAACTTTGATTCATCATGTGCAGGGCCGTCCTTAACCGTCTTGCGCAGCCCGGTGCACCGCCCAAAGGATGGCCCTGATCATGTGACTTTCTCAACAACATCTATTTTTGGTGGTTATCAGTGTATTACAATGTTACAAAACAGATATTAAAACCTCACCAGGTTGGTATATTAACATTATATCAGTTAATGAAATACGTTTTTTTTTTTCTTTTTACTGTAAATTTAAGTTAAGTCTGTAAAATCTTAAATGTTGTTACCATGTTATTAACTGTAAAGTTATGGCAACCACAGTGTCACAATTTTTATATTTTTATTTTTATTTATTTTTTTTACAGTGTACATTACTTAGTAAAACAAAGACCATCATGCATCATGTTTAATTATGGGCAAGTTATGCACTAATGCACAGCTCTCAAGTCAATGGAAATAAAATTGTTGGCTGGTTTTAAGCTGGTTTTAAGAGGGATTCACAGGACCGGCACGAGAACCAGCACTAAAGGTTTTATCTGGTTCATATAATGCCATAGGACTTGCCTCTAATGGATATGGCACTTTAACAGACCCACAACAACACTGTATTTTAATCCATCCCTGATCGTATGACCCACATAAAGGACTCCCTGAAAAACTTGTGTAAAGTCATGCAGCGAATGGCACAGAATGTGAAAGTGGCTTAAGAAATGAGGTAGGAAGATCAAGCATGTCCTGTCCCAGTACTTGTTCCTTGGGTAATTGTGTGAAGAATTTGACAAGCTGCATTTCTCTCTCAAATGACTTTTATGCCTGACTGGGTTCCCTCTCCCCGGTGTCTTTTTGTGTAAAGTGAACAATGAGCTGGATCTAGTCCTCTGCTCCGCTCAATCACAAGTCCCCAGAATTCATCAGTAGGAACGGATATTATCATCAGCTCGAATAAAGAACATTATTATGACAGCTCTACATATGACAACAGCAATCCAAGCATGGCGAACATCTGAGGAAGTATGATAGATATGGTCTCAGTGCATGTACAACACACGTCTTATGTATTTCATTAAGGAGCTGGCCCGGGTAGCTATACTATTATGCACTAAATTGGCTCAAACAGGCTCGTTCTGGCTCTAAGTCCTCTAAATGATGAGAAAAGTGTCTTCTTAAAATTCAAGGCGACAAGGAAACAAACAAAACCTTGACATTTACATAAATTCCGACTGTTTGAATCATGCTCGGGTTGACAGTAGCACATCTGTGGTGAAGAAAAAGTCAGCCTAATGGCTTCAGTAAAAGCTACATTAATACAATTACGCAGCAGAAGACTGTTATCAGCTTCTTACTGCATTTACAAAAAAAAGCTGTCTAAACCTTTAATGTACTTTTATGTACTTTAACCGTTAATGAGGCTTTTTAAGAGTATTTTGGCTTAATATGCTCAGTTTAGCACTTAGACGCAATTATCTGGGCTTTTTTTGTGTCTAACATCTAAGTGTGGATTTTATAATGCGCACCTGATAAGCGGATGCAATTTTCTGTGAATTTAAAAAAACAAAAAAAAAAAACTATTTAATACACAGAAACTATTTAATAAAACAAAGGCCAGCAAAGATTAAAAAGAAAGAAAGGATAAAAAAATGCTGTTTGTCTTTAAATGGATGGAAAGGTTTCACACGAGAAGCCCTAGTCATTTAACTGCAAAATGGAAACAATCAATAAGTTAATTTTTACTGAATTAAGTAACAGCAGGGTAGAGAACAGCTTCTCATTTTCTTAAGTATTGATTGTAATTGGTTGATTCCAACAGGTCTGAAGCACACGCACTGCTGGGGGTTCATCACTGCACAGCAATATCAAAGATTTCTTCAGGAGTGAATTAAAACAAACATGATAATAGCATCAGCTTGCCTACTGGTTGAAGGTGTAATATAGTTTATAGTTTCTTCTTTGCTCAGAAACTGATGTTACAGAAATCATAATCTTGCTCCTCCACTTAACCCCAGCATGCTCCAGGGGGACTGTCTCTGCAATTAGCACACTCTAAATCAGTTTGAATGAAAGCCATTTTCTAAATAATAAATAATTAAGCAAAGCAACAGGGATGCTTGGAGCCATTGCAAATTCATCACTCTAATCTCTCTAATGAAATCACATTGAGTAAACATGTTTGATTTGGAGTTACATCGGTGCTATTAGCAGGGTTATGTTTTTATTAATTGTGCTATAATTATAATAAGGAATAACATTATTTCTGTGCACATGCCTTTTTAGATGAAACCTCAAGAGGAAAACTTTTAACTTAGCCACTTTTATCCTGCACCACCAACAATAATTATCATGTGTATGAATGGGGCAAAAACATATTATATTATACATATAGAAATATACATTAATACTACAATATGACAGTTGTAATACTTAATTTCAGTCTTTTGCTCATACAAAGACATCACATGTCTTAAAAAATATAATAATATAGTTTGGGGTCAGTAAGACTTTTTAATACTTTTATTCAGCAATGTCATCTTCAAAAGTGAGAGTAAAAAGACACTTATAATGTTACAAAAGATTTCATTTTCAAACAAATACTGTTGAGCTTTCTGTTCATTGAAGAATAATATATTAATCATTATAAGTGTTTTTAATATTGATAAAAATAACACGTTTCTTAAGCAGCAAATCACTATAATGTATAAGAATGATTTCGGAAGGATCATGTGCCAATGAGTAATGATGCTAAACATTTAGCTTTGCCATCACAGGTATAAATGACATTTTAAAATACATGGAAACAGAAGAGATTTATTTTATATTATAAACATATTTAACAACATTGCTGTTTTATGGTATTTCAGATCAAATAAATGCAGCCTTGGTGAGCATAAGAGACTTTCGAATACAGCAATTCTCAAATTGGGCTTTGGAGACTCCTGGCGTACCATCTGAAATAGTCTTCCAAAAATGTTTTGATTTAAGGACTGTCACCAAAAATCATACAAAGCCAAATCAGCAACTACAATAATTTACTTTAAGTATAAATATAGGACAGACTTGCAAGTTCTGCTTGAACTCTTTTGGTGATGAACTGCCAGCAGCAGAGCATGTAATAAGTGTGTGAGCCAAATTCAAGTTTATAGTTAAGTTTAAGAGAGAAGAAGATCTGTTGTCTGCTTTATTATTGGCTTTAACCGGCGTATCAGCATGAGTTCCATCCAATTAAAACCATAAATAGTTCAGCAGTCCAAATCAGAGGCTTACAAGCCAACTATTTTATCACACCAACAATAAAAAAAATATGAAAGTGTTATTTAAAAATAATCAAATACAAAAATAGCTGGTTCACTAACTGTTGTATGAAAGGAGTACATGGTCTAAAAAAAAAAAAAAAAAATATAGAAGCCCTGGCTTAGAAAGCTCTTCTCATGTCTTCAGGGGAGATTCAAAGGCACGCAGTCATTTCAAAGGTGTGCAGTCAAATACACTGGATCAAAGACTGAGATGACAAATGAGAAGATTCGCTGTGATCCACAAATAAGATCAAACCAATTATAGAGGTGAGTGGTCTGTGCTATTTTTATCACATTATTCACCTTATTCAAAATATGACGTATTTAATCACATACTGCCTCACTGTCTCATCACTGTCTTCAATATATATATCCTGACTGGTTTTCATTTATACGCACATTGGAACTAAATAAGGGTAAATCGGTACAGTTATGCATTAGCATTTCTTTTAAAATCACATTCAAATTAGATTTCATGCCATCTGGAGCCAAAAGGAAGTTGCATGAAGTCAGCTTATCCCTTTTCACTAGTAAATGGAAAATTATTCTAGACCAGATACTATGGACAACATTTTCACTGAGCAGCATTTGCAATTCCCCAAAGATATCTATATACATAAACTTCCCCTAGCTAACAGCATAATGTGTGATTTTTAAGGTTTCTCCAGCCGTACACAGCATTCGCTATGTTGAGGCAGCAGACTCTTGAAGATCCGAGTCTGTCTTTTCTCAAGCCTCTCCAGGTAATAAACATCTGATTGGCAGTGTGTTATGAATTCATTACAGTGTCGACAGGCTGGGCAAGAAGGGTAAAGTCATCTGCTAACACAAGTCTTGGTTTAATCTCTGCCTAGCCAATCTAGAAATCCAATCAACCTTGCTTTTTCACCCAATAAATCTGTGATGAGAAGCACATGTCAAACAAATGCTGGAGAGTTTCCCTTTTCCTCCCTGCAGACCTTTTTTTGTCCTTCGTCCTTAAAGTCTAATCGCATCTCCGAAATGGCACTTGGCATTCAATGGGCTAATGGGGATCAGGATGTCAGGTGCAGCTAGTGTCTCCCTTCAGCTCACCTGTGCCATAACACAAATTCAAAAGAACAAAATGCTTGAAGCAAGGATTTTTCTGAAGCAAAGCCAGGCGAATGTAAAACCGATTGTCTCTCTCTAGAGCAGAAAATGGTGGAGAAATAGGATCTTGAATTTTCACAGGATTTGGAAGTGCAGTCTTTTTGTGGACTTAGCTGTCTGTACGTGACAAAATAATTAGAACTAAAATGATAACTTTACTATAATGCTTTTTTTTTTCTAGGACCTTGCAAGCAATGTAATACAAAGTGCTAGGATGGATTAAAGGATGCTGGGTTTGCGGGGAAAAAGAAATCACAAGAAAAATTAAAGCTATCAAATAAACTAATTAAATATGTTCAAGATCGAGATAATTATTTTTAACAATATTATAATTTCATTCTCTAACCATTTTATAAATGTTATACTTACAATTTATTTATTTTATTTACTTACTTGCTTACTCCGCTGCCTTTCTATTTTAGTAAGCAGGGCTAGACGATCATCATATTTGGGTACAACAAAGGTACAATATATGTAACGATACAAATTAAATCCTGTGTGTGGATAAACCAATTCTGCGTTGCTACAGTCTCAACACTCCAGCTGTTAATCCAATTGCATCTTGTATCTGAAAGCAACAAGCTGCCAGTGGAATGGCGTGTGGAGACAGACCCCGCACCCCCCCCCCCCCAGACTTTTCTCCTGAGGTAAATAATGAAGAAAAAAGATGCATTAGGTGGTGATCAATTATCCATGTCACTAGATGCAAGGGAAAAGATTTTAATCAAGACATGTTTTTGAAAGTGCCTTCCAATCGTTGTAGTGACAGCCATATGTTGATTGATGACAAAAAGCTCAAATTAATTAGTGCATAGGTCCTTAACTTCTCTCAAGCTAAGGACCTCTTGCGAGCAGAGACCTCTGCTATATATTATACAAAGCTTTCTTGCATTTAAAATCTGGCCTCCAGAAATAATACAGTATATAAATATTTGGTCATTTTAGTTTAGGGACCAATTCTTATTATTAACAAGTTGCTTATTAGCATGTCTATTAACATATTGGCTGTTTATTAGTATTTATGAAGCACATATTTTGCACGACCATATTCTACATACCTAATCCTACCCAATACCTAAACTTAACAACTACCTTACTAACTATTAATAAGCAGCAAATTAGGAGTTTATTGAGGCAAAAGTCATAGTTAATGGTTTATTGATTGCAAGAACTGGACCTTAAATTAAAGCGTCCAAATATCTTATTATGATACTTACCCTGCAAATGCATATATATATATATATATATACACTCTCAGAAATAAAGGTACAAAAGCTGTCACTGGGGCGGTACCTTTTCAAAAGGTACATGTTTGTACCTAAAGGGTCTATTTTGGTACCTTAAAGGTACATATTTGTACTTAAAGTATACATATTTGATACCTAAAAGGTACCGCCCCAGTGACAGCTTTTATACCTTTATTTCTGAGAGTGTATGTATGTATGTATATATATATATATATATATATATATATATAATGTTTCATTTTAATCTGTTATGCACATATGCACATCAACAATACAAATAGTATTACAATATAAAATAACTGTTTTCTATATTTTACAATGTAACGCAGTCCTGTGATGGTGAAGCTAAATTTTCAGCAGCCACACACATAGACGAATAGAAAGTTCAAAAGAGCACCGTTTACGCTATTTGAAATGTTTTGTAACATTATAAATGTCTTTAGTGTCACTTGCTATCATACTTGCTAAATCAAATTATTTATTTTATTAAAAAAATAATAATAAATAAATAAACTGTTTAAATCAGTGGTCTCAACGTTTAAATCAGTGGTCTCAAACTCAATTCCTGGAAGGGCATAGCTCTGCACAGTTTAGCTCCAACCAGCCCCAAACTGCTTGGAAGTTTCTAGTGATACTGAAGACCTTGATTGTAAATTAGGTATGTTTGAGTAGGGTTGGAGCTAAACTGTGCAGAGCTGTGGCCCTCCAAGAATTGAGTTTGAGACCAGCAGTTTAAATGGTAATGTAATATATGTTTTTTTAAGTAAGAGAACCAATGAAACATTGACTAAAACTTGTTATAGTTGAAGTTCAATATTTCCCCCCTTCTATTTTCATTTTTCACAAAAATGATTTTCAAATGAAGCAATAATTTGTGGACCTGCCGCTGTGCCACCGCAGACCCCATAGTGAAGACTATTGAACTATAATACAGCTGAGATGCCATCTCACCTGAGGACATCTGTAAGGATCAAAACAAAGCACATCATACTGTGCACACTGCAAATACGCTAATGCTGCTGAAGTCAAAAACCCCCCGCAGTTTCCGCAAACGCAGAGGCACTTGTGTTGGTTTAGATTTAAGTGTCACGTAATTGGGCCCACTTGTCTAGCCATAATCGTCCCTATCATAATCAGTTTTCCTCTATTCTCTCAACTACTTGATGGCTCTAGCACTCCCATCGTGATTACATCTCTCATCTTTTTGTCAGATGACTCAGATTTAACATCTCAGAAAGAGAGTGGGTGTAGTCTGCCTCTATTTCCACCAACCTATTAATGTTAATGATGGGAGCAAAGCCTTGTCACAGAGTCATCGGGAGGTGTGGGTTGACCTACAACGACAGTGTGTCTCATTTGTCAAGCAGGCAGGGAATATAGAATTATAAAGCTAATAGAAACGTTTCAAGTTTGAAGACCTCTGTAAACTCTCGTGCGCTCGAGGCAGAACTGAATCCCTGCGGAGACGTAGGTGGAAGATAAATCTCCCAAACTCCATAGGTGAGCCTTACCTCACAACCGTGTTTTAATTATGCAGACCCCACCCCCAGTGCATGAAGCCCTCCGTACCTGTGATTCCAGATGACACTCAAAGCTTTCAAGAAGTGAGAACAAAAGTTTTTTTGGAGCAGTCACAGATGAAAATCTTTTTAGGGATCTGACACTGAGAACTTTGTCTTGTCTTGCTGTCATAAACTATCCCAGTTTTAGCGCAAGAGCCTCCTGGTACTACGTAGGAGTTTGATCGCCTGCTAATGTATCTTTTGCTCCAATCCAGCCCCATTTAGCTTCCCCAAACACTCTGATATCAATCTCAGATGCCTTCTGAGACGTCTCACCAGGTTTTTTACTCATCAGACGGATCTAATGCCAGTGCACTTAAAGGGAATGCACACAATGGATAGATGTGGGGCTCAATCGCACCTCAGAGCCCCGCTGAGATGATGGGAGGTAGGCATCAAAGAGCAGAAGGCCTGGCTGTGCCTGTTCTCTCTCTGGCCGCCCGTGGTGAGAAAATGCTCCCTTTACTGGGAGCAAGGCAGATGAGGGAGGGAGCAGCAGGGGCCGATCTCTACGAGCTGGCAGGAATGAAAAGTGCCACATCGCTGAAGAAGCTGGCTGGCATGTGTAATGAGCATGAGTGTGGTGGATTTACAATCTCGCTTTATCCTGGTGGTCTTGGAGCCCAGAGGTTTGAGAGCCACACCGATCACACTGACTCTGCATTAAACATTCATGACCTTCAATATGATTGCGCATGGTGTATTTCTTTTTACATTTTTGTTTTCTTTTCAGTTAGATGGGGTTTATTAGGTGATGTATAGAGAAAATTGTATCTATATGTATTTGGAAAGAACCAGATGTTATGTGACCAAATGTGCATGAAGAATAAATGAAAAGCCTAGACATTCCATGTAGTAACTGTGCTGTGTGTAATATTTTATAAACATATAAAACATAATAATTTGGGCCATATAAAATTGCATGAATTATACAAAGTATATAATCTAAATGAGAAGAACAAACACACACACACACACAAATAAAACAGGTACAAAGAACTATAAAGAAATGTTTTTTTATTATTATTATTAAAGAAAAAATTATTTTTAATGAAATGATATGGTGAATATGAAAATAAAATTACAAGTAGGTGGTGGAAAGTCGTCCTAATGAATGAGTCACTGAACCACTCACTCATTCAGTTTGTTCAAAAACATCGATTAAATCAAGTTTTTAATGCTTATGTATGCAAATTAAAAGCAAATGTGTATACACAAACACTCGTACACATTTGCATATCTCATTCAAAGAGCTTAAAAATAACATTAAAAAACTGGGATTTCTGAGATGTGCAGAATAAAAGTCCCCTGTTCAATGTGGCCATTCGGTTTCAATGTGCAGTGCACATGTTACGGGGTGAACAAGACGTGAGACCTGCAGATCCATGTGCAAGCTTTATTCAAGGACATGGTCACAAAAAGGCAAAGGTCAAACAATGGCAAACATGTATATAGTGGGCAAGACACAAGAGCAGTCCAGAAAACAAGAAAGGGTTATTCAACGGCAAACGTAATCCAACAGGGCAAGGTAAAGAGATACTCCAGGTGCACAGCAATAGTCCAGGCAGGGGCAAACAGAGTCCGAACGGTGAGTCAAAAGGGTATCTGTAAAACACAGGCAAGGCAAGACTATGACTAGACTATGAACATGAGAACTGGCTCCGTAGAGTAGCTAGCGCTAGGAGAGTGATAAACGCTATACAATACTCGGCGATCTGAGCAGGAACTAAGTGGGTGTTATATAGTGTGTGTGATTGGTTTCAGGTGAGCATGTGATTAGTGAAATGGCAGATGGAAAATGTAGTCCGAGGTAATGTGAAACAGTCTGTGCAGTGTGAGAGTCAATATGATGGAAAGGTGACCTCTGGTGGTAATCGGACAGAAAGCCACGGATCGGATTCGTGACACCACATTTTCATTTATACTTAAGTGATGTTGGCTTCACACTCTCACCATTGCATTCAAAATTGGAATATATTCAAATTATGCTTTAATTCCACCAAATAGTAAGAAGAAATATTTGGCATAAGAATAGGTTTTCATTTTTAAGTCCTCATTCGGCTTTGGGCACATCCCTATAATTACTAATGATAAGTGCATTTCCTGCTTCTAGAAGAACTAGCCTTACTCATTTGCTGTGCATGCATGTCCTTGACAGTATGCATAAAATATGAAGCCATTAAGAGTTGGTAATGAATGTGCTGAGTAAGATCTGAGCAAAGCAAAAGGGTTTGGAATAATATCCCATAAAAGAACATGAAGTGGAGGAATAATTTGTGGATAATATCACTACAAGCAAACCTCTCAGCATAGGCACTTTCTCCAGCATGTACTCGCAGAGAATCACTAAGCTGAGTATAAACCTATAATGACAGGGGCAGATTATGTACAACCAGAAGTTTCCTGAGTAAAAAGTGGAGCTTTCATTGAAAAACCTCCTGTAAAGTAGAGTTTCAAGCCTTTAAAATTATAATTTAATTCCTGAATCTGAATTTGAATCGAGGCACCAATTCAATTCAGTGTAAGGGAGTACATTTAAACTGAACTTAAATACGAAGAATTTCATATAACTGTAATTTGTAACAAGACAAACTTTGAATGCTGGTATGACAACGCCTTGTTTGAAGGTTTGCAAAAAATGTTAAACATATAGCATTTAATTTTTTAAGGTTTATATGCCTTATAGATAGATAGAAGGACAACATGATAGACATAAATGGATGGATGGATGGATGGATGGATGGGCGGACAGACAGATGGATGGATAAAACAATAGATAAATGGATTGCTGGACAGACAGACAGACAGACAGACAGGAGAGACAGACAAATGGATGGATTGGAAAATGGCTGGATAAACAGACTGACAGATATACAGATACACGGATGGACAGAACAAGATGGATTGATTTATAGACAGACAGACACACACAGATGGACAGATAAATCAATGGATGGATAGACAGACAAGCAGGACCACAAACAGACACACAGATGGATGGAAAGACAGACAAACAGACACAGAACAAACAGATAGTTGATTGCATAGAACAATAGATGGTTTGATAGACAGACAGACTGCAGAAGAGCGCAGAAGAATGAATCTCCTGCTTTGAATTTCTTTGAATTCAAATTCTGTGAATTCCTTTTCTGGACAGCTTGATATAGCCTTCTTATTGTTGAGGGCTTCCAGAAAATACTGCAAGCTCTCTTAAGGTCCAGGAACAGGACAGACTGAAACTATATGAGTGATGGAGAATTCCCGCCATAGGCATTTTCATCCCGGCTACATGCCAGTTTGGCAATGCCTTCTCCTTTACTGTGTTATTCTGCTTAATGGTCCACTGGGTACAGATGTTATAGCTGAAAAACATGTACCTGAAGACGATCTAGGCCTGTATGTGCCTGCAGCTATGTTAATGTACAGCATACACCCACTGGAATAAAGTGTCATGGGTCATGGTTCATCGTAAGGGGGCACTGCCAGCTGTCAGGCTATGGTGCCTTATGATGAATGGGCTTCATTGACTACAAGCCTTTAAAATCTGATTGCAAGGGAAAGATAATACTCCTCTATCTTGAATCCCAATCGCTCGCTTTGTCAGGGTCATCTCACCCTTCAGTAAGCAGATGAGGACAACGGAACGCAGCAGCAGCCGCAAGCTTGTCGGCTCTCAACTGTCACTCACTGCCAAATGGAATGTGATGGGTAAAGAAACTAAATTAAAATAATCGATCTTCCACCGCAAACATTGCTTTTATGTTGGAATGCAATAGTACGTCATTATTCTCAATGTTTCAACAAGTCATTCATGAGAATATTAAGATCAATAATGTGCTAAAACGTCAGCATAATTTGCAAATGCAGTCTGCTGGAGTCTTGGTTTCAAAATGTAACTTTATGGTTATTGAATGTTACAACTTTATCAGACAAATGAATAAGTGCAATGCCCTGTGGTGTAAGAACAGTCTTAAGAGTGATGTCTCGAATGGGAATAAGATGATCAGTGTGTCCTCCATATGTCAAGGTGGAGTGAGGGGACATTCATTGAAAACATCAATCACTTCTCCAGCATAAGACTTTGATGAATTCACATGCCTGTGATGAACTGAGCATGATTTGTACTTTAGTATTCTCAAGACTAGAAAGACTAAAGAAAATCACTTTTTTTTCAAGAATGGCCTTTTTCGCCATCCAGTGTCAGTGACCATTTAACCTTTGCCATGTTTTCCATGAAGTGGATCAATGGCATCATAGTACTTCCCATCAACCTGCAGGATTCCGTCACCCCTACGCCTCTCTTCTGACCCGGGTAATTGCCCTGAGATATTTCTTTCTCACAAGTTCCTTGGAGTCATCTGAGATTTCACCTTCCACTTGACATCTCCAACAGATAAAGATGCCAAGCAAATCTGATCATCAGCATACATGTCCGCTGGCAAACTTGAAACATTCACTTACACCCATATGTAACCTACTAATAAAAATTGCACAGTTAACAGTAAAACAACAATCATTAACCAAAAGTCAAAATCCTATAAGTGCTTCTACATAAAAGCAAAACAAAAAACTTACAAAAAAAAAAAAAAAAAAAACTCTCATGACTTTAACTAACCACATCTTTATCACTGAACACTGCATGATGGTGCAAGACCTGTCAGTCTCATAGACTGTTTCAAATCAATTTGATTTAATTCAATTCAAATATCTTTAAAAAACGTCAAGCTTTAAGGGATAATTCACCCCAAAATGTTGCAATCAAAGGGTTAGTTCACCCCAAAATTAAAATGCTGTCATTAATTACTCACCCTCATGTAATTCCAAACCCGTAAGAACTCATCTTTGGAACGCAAAGTAAGATATTTTTGATGATTTCTGAGAGCTCTCTGACCCTGCATAGACAGCAACACAACTGAAATGTTACCAGACCCAGAAACATAACTTCAATTTTGCGAAGCTATAACAAATACTTTTTGTGAGCAAAGAAAATAAAAATAACAATTTATTCAACCATTCTTCTCCCCAAGTTACCATCTTCCGCCATTTTGGAGAGTGCCACGACGCATGCATGTGCTTTCCCCAGAACGTAATCAACGTAATCAGCGTTGTTTATGTTCAAGAGAAAGCGCACACATGTTGAAACAACGCTGATTATGTTTTACTTCGCAAAACTGAAGTTCATTTTCAGCTGAAGTAGTTCCATTACTGGCTATGCATGGTCGGAAAGCTACATATACAATTTCAATATAATATATATATATATATGTATGTATATTATGATTGCTTTGTAAGCTTCCCCTATAGTTTCATCAAAATGCATCAAAGGAAATTATCCATTATGTAAAAAAGATAACTATTTTTATATACAGTATAATATTTTGTGATGCATAAAGGAAGATTCCCATGCAGTATATACACTGCTCGAAAAATTAAAGGAACACTTTTTAATCAGAGTATAGCATCAAGTAAATTAAACTCCTGGGATATTGATCTGGTCAGTTAAGTAGCAGAGGGGGTTGGTAATCAGTTTCAGCTGAAATTAACAAAAGATGCACTAGATGATGCACACAATGCACACAATGAGTGGACCCCCAAAGCAGGAATGGTTTTACAGGTGGAGGCCACTGACATTTTTTTCCCTACTCATCTTTTCTGACTGTTTTTCACTAGTTTTGCATTTGGCTAGGGTCAGTGTCACTACTGGTAGCATGAGGCGATACCTGGACCCTACAGAGGTTGCACAGGCAGTCCAACTCCTCCAGGATGGCACATCAATACGTGCCATTGCCAGAAGGTTTGCTGTGTCTTCCAGTACAGTCTCAAGAGCATGGAGGAGATTCCAGGAGACAGGCAGTTTCTCCAGGAGAACTGGACAGGGCCGTCAGCAGGACCAGTATCTGCTCCTTTGTGCAGGATGAGCACTGCCAGAGCCCTACAAAATGACCCCCAGCAGGCCACTGGTGTGAATATCTCTGACCAAACAATCAGAAACAGACTTCATGAGGGTGGCCTGAGGGCCTGATGTCCTCTAGTGGGCCCTGTGCTCAATGGTATTTGCCATTGAACACCAGAATTGGCAGGTCCACCACTGGCACACTGTGCTTTTCACATATGAGAGCAGGTTCACCCTGAGCACATGTGACAGACGTGAAGGGGCCTGGAGAAGCCGTGGAGAATGGTATGCTGCCTGTAACATCATTCAGAATGAACAGTTTGGTGGTGGGTTAGCGATGGTCTGGGGAGGTATATCCATGGAGGGATGCACAGACCTCTACAGGCCAGACAATGGTACCCTGACTGCCATTAGGTATCGGGATAAAATCCTTGGACCCATTGTCAGACCCTACGCTGGTGCAGTGGATCCAGGGTTCTTCCTGGTGCACAACAATGCAATGCCCATCCTCATGTGGCGAGAGCATGCAGGCAGTTCTTGGAGGATGAAGGAATTGATATCATTGAATGGCCACCACGCTAACCTGACATAAATCCAATAGAACACATCTGGGACATTATGTTTTGGTCGATCCGATGCCGCCAGGTTACGCCTCAGACTGTCCAGGAGCTCAGTGATGCCCTGGTCCAGATCTTGGAGGAAATACCCTAGTAGCCTGTAGCACAAAGCTGGTTTCAGTTTTTACCCATTTTCACGTTTAGTTTGAGCAAAGTTTTCGGGCTCAAGAAGATGGGTTGGTTTTGACCAGGTTTCTTTACCATGGTAACTTTATGCTACACTGCTTCCCTGCTCCAGAGAAGGTTTTATTCTGGGTTAGAGATCGCAAACCCAATAAGCTGTGAGCAAAATGACATATATCTGATGCAATGAAGCCACTCCCCCTTATCTCTTGCTCCAAGGAGTTTACAGTCAAAGAATTTTAGAGACAAAATTGCCCGCAGCTACTTATTTATTATATTTCTATTATATTAATTGTAATTGTTTATAATTCATATAATATATTTATATAATTATTATTGTATAATATATATATATATATATATATATATATATATATATATATATATATATATATATATATATATATATATATACAACCCCAATTCCAGAGAAGTTGGGACATTTTGTAAAATGCAATAAAATCAAGAATCTGTGATTTGTTAACTCTCTTTAACTTTTATTTAATAGACAAAAGTACAAAGAAAAGATTTCCAAAGTTTTCTCTGACCAACGTAAGTCTATTTTTTAAAATATAAACAAATTTTGTTTTTGACGGCTGCAACACTTTCCAAAAAAGTGGGGACAGAGTGAAAAAATAAAAGTGAAAACGTTATAGAATATCCACATTAAACTGTTTTGAAACACTTTAAGCAAGTGAACTGGTAATAGGTCTTTGCAAGCAAAGCTGTATCATGGCTCATAACTTTGTGCCAAATTTTACGAGAAGGGTCAAACAAATAAAAAATAAAATTTTGCAATGCAAAATTGCAAAGAATTTAGGTCTTTCATTAAGTACCATACATAATATTGTGAAAAGATTCAGGGAATCCAGAGAAATCACAGTACGTTTAGGGCAAGGCAGGAAAACTCAGTTAAATGTGCTTGAATTTTGAGCCCTCAGATGGCATTGCATAAGAAATCGTCATGCTGCGGTGTTAAATATAGCCACATGGGCTCAGGAGTACTTCAGAAAACCACTGTCATTTACCACAGTCCGCTGCTGCATCAAGAAATGCAACTTGCATATTTGTTACTCTAGGAGAAAGCTATACATCAATTCTATGAAACGATGCTGCCGGGTTCTCTGGGCCAGAGCTCATCTCAGATAGTCAAAAAGACAAATGTGTGCTGTACTCAGATGAGTCCACATTTCAACTTGTTTCCGGGAAAAATGGATTTTGAGTTCTGAGTCCCAAAGACCAAAGGTACCATCCAGACTTTCATTAGCAACAGAGGCAAAAGCAAACGTCTGTCATGGTATGGGGGTGCAGCAGAGCAAACAGCATGGGTGACTGGCATATGTGCGAAGGTACTATTGACATGGAGGCATATACTGGGATTGTACAGAGACATATACTGCCATCGAGATGATGTCTTTCATGGGAAGTCCATGGTTATTATATCAAGACAATGCCAGGTCTCATTCTGCATGTGCTACAACAGCGTGGTTTTGTAGACAATGTGAATGTGCTAGACTGGCGAGCAACTTTGTCTCCTATTGAAAAAGTATGGCTCATCATGAAAAGGAGAATTAGACAACAACAATCACAGACTGCTGAGCATCTGAAGTCTTTTATCAAGCCAGATTGGACAAAAATTTTACTTGCGGAACTTTAACAATTAGGATCCTCAAATCCTAATCAATTAAACATTGTTTAATTGATTAGGATTTGTGTGTTGCAGCCATCAAAATCAAAATTTGTTTATATTTACAAAAAACATTTACGTTGGTCAGTGAAAACTTCGGGCATCTTTTCTTTGTACTTTTGTCAATTAAATAATAGTTAAAGAGAATGAACAAATCACAGATTCTTGATTCTGATTCTTGAAAATGTCCCAACTTTTTAGTGGCAATTAATCTTAAGCCTCATATTTAAATCACAAACACACACACACACACACACACACACACACACACACACACACACATAGATAAGCTTTAATATTTCCAAATTAAATTCAGTTGACTCCTTTGCATAGTCATATATTTTCTTTCTGCTGCCAAACTTTTGCTGCAGCAGAAGTGTTTATCCCTGCCTTGTAAATGCATTTAAATGCATTACATTTTTAATAACGACATCTCTTAATCTTCAGCAGAAAAGTGAATTGCACTGATTCTTTCAAGAAGTGAATCCAAATGACGCTTTGCTGATGCTCTCCATGTTCCGTGTGATTGGCTGTTTGCTGCACGTGTCACACTTTCAGGCGCAGACACTCCACAAACTGTGGTTCAAACTCGGTGTTGACAGAGAAAGTTTATATCGAGTTTGAGCCTGGTGAACCTGATCTAAACCAGGTTGGCTTTATCAGGTTTTGTCAACTCAAAACTTATTACTCTGCAACTCTGAGTTTGTTCATCTCTCTTCATGCTGCAGGCCACAGGACACCATCCGTCATCTCATTAGGAGCATGCCCCGATGTTGTCAGGCATGCATACAAGCACGTGAGGCCCATACAAACTACTGAGTACCATTTTGATTTGCTGCTATGAAATTTCAGCAAAATGGACTAGCCTGCATTATTATTATTATTTTATTTATTTTTTTCTTTCACTTTGATTTTAGGGGTTGTCTTTGAATTCAGCCCTCTGTAGGTTGACAATTTTCATTTCCATCGAACGGTGCGGCATCCTTTATAGATATCCAGCATGATATTGTTCTGATGTTTTTTCAAAGTATTCCTTTATTTTTTTTGGGCAGTGTATATAAATCACCACTGCTACAAGTTATTAGTCATAAATTCAATAAAAAGTCATAATATCAGACTAATCACAGAACCTTCTAATGCATTTCTGTTAATACACACACTATTAAACAACTATCAATGAACATTAATGCTTTTCACTACTACTATTATAATAGTTATATTCATGCTGTACCTTGGCAGGAGCATTCTCAAAACCATTTTCAATCTCCGAGGTCTTTCTCTCAGTGGTAGTACAGTGTCCAGTGTCTGTCTGTACTATTCTGAGTACAGATCTTGTTTTCCTCTGGGGAAGGGAAATGATGAACACAAGGATGAGTCGTGTGTTGGCTATGCAACAATATACACTAAATTTACAATCCCCATGCGTCAGAGGTTCTTTCCTGCATGTCCTTAAGAAAATTACGCTGCATCAGAAGCAAAGCATTACTCAGACTCATCCATGCTGCCTCACGTATACAATACCGGGAAACAAGAGTCTCGATTCCAAAGAAATGAGAAGCAGCTGTTCTTACTACACAAAGGCTGTCTGGTCTGGTCCTTAGCGGAGCAAAACTGCCTTTGCTTACAAATACAAAACCATCCAGAAATCTTCAAAAGCAAGCCTTCACGCTGACTGAATATAAACGTTGTCATTGCTTTGTTCACACAGCGGTTACTGTATGTTTTTAATGCTGTTATATGATTGCATGGTGCCTTTCACGAAATGACAGCATAAGACTTGTATGAAGCATTCACTGACAAGCTTGAATTGTGATCTCACTGACAGACAACACAAACAAAAGCACTTGAGAGGTGCATTTAGGGGAAAAAAGTCCGACTGAACCAAAACTAAACAACCCGAACCGAACCAACCAAAACAAAACAAAACAAAACAAAACAAACAAAAACAAAACAAAATAAATAAATAAATTGAGTTATATTTAGTGGGAAAAAATAAAATGAATTCAAGTAAATAAATAAATACGCTTTGGAGATAAAGTCTAACTGAACCAAAACAAAACAAAAAGAAACTGAGTTATATTTAGTGGAAAAATTAAAAAAAATGTTGTTAAATAAATAAAAAAACGTCGGGGTAAAAGTCATACTGAACTATAACCATAAAATACGAGTACAGTATTTGGTGGGGGAAAGCCTATACATAAATAAACAAATAAAGCATTGCATAAAGAAACACTCTTGCTGCAAAAAAATCACATGGAAAAAAATATATATATTTTCTGAAGTAAAAGGATAGCTTTTGAAGGGAACTCGCATAGAAGTTCATAACATGTCGTGAGAGATAGTGGCCCAATTAGCTGTTGTCTAAGCTGAGCAATACCGTTTGTTTGTTGGAATGCTTATTCGAGCCAGCCAACTGATATTTTCCTACTAATGACCATTCGTACCACCATCGCCTGGACTTTCTTGACCTCTGAGGTTATATGAACTTGTTAATGGGGTGTTGCCATTAGCAACAAAAGCTGAAAAAAGGCTTGCTGTAATGAGGATGATCAAATTCTAAAATGTGTTCTGGAATTATGAGATATCGCATAACCATCTGACCCACGATTTAATGGCTGTGGGGATAGTTTGATCCTCCTCCAGCTTCAACATATTCTTATTTTAAAGTAAAGAAAAAAACAAGGTTTAGCATAAACCAGTGTTTCACACCATCAAAAAAAAAGAAAAAAAAAAAAAAAAAAAACAGAATGCTTTTGATGTACACCAAAATTTTAAGCTAATCTATTGCTAATACAGCGCATTATATAAATGGTAAACATTAGAACATGTAGTGACACATTTACTTAGAGTAAATATTCATCGTCTAGTGATCAGTATGACATTATTATGCTCAGACAGCTTCAACATATCGCGTTTATGGAGATTAGGCAAACCTCATCACTTCATTCTACAGGTGTTTCCACAGCAACCATCAAGTCAACTCTCACAGGACTTGCCTTCTGGTGTCAGAAATTGATTAAGACACCCATCACATCTTCTTCACGCTATGGTGACAGCACAAGGTGAAAATATTCACCCAAAAAAGGTAGAAAATTGGAGAAGAGAAGCAAGGCGATGTTGACAGAACTGGGGCTAAACAAGGCCCACTGATCTGACCGGCATATCAACAGTAAATCGCCTTGGAGGGGTCCTATCTTTTCACTCACACTCTCTTTTCTCTCCCTCCTCCAGGCAGAAAATTGTGTTAATGCTTCACTAACACATGTCAGCCAAACTAAATGCTGCCCTGATAAAGACATGAGCAGACAGTAAGGCTGTGAGGAGAAAACAAATGCAGGGCCAAAACAAAAGCGAGAGCTCTTGACATTGGCCGCCTTTCACAGCCGACATGACAGGGGTGGAATCTGAAGGGTTTGGGTCTTCTGTCTTCAATCACATTAATTAAAATGGAGGATCCTTCACCTTGTCAATCTAATCAGCATGTTGAAATCAGTGAAGTACACTGCAAATACATGATGGCTGCGACTGAATTTAATCTAAGGCTTAGCGATATTTCATGGGTGTTATCTTGTATTACACGGCTCTTACAACAATGGCTGGAGATGCTAATAGAGGACTCTAGAATATTGCTTTTACATGCATTTATCATACAATAGGACATTTTTCAATTCACTGATAACACAAGGCTGTTATCAGCAACAGCAGTGGCAGAAATAAACTCTTAAAGGGATAATTCACCAAATTCTTTACTACTTACTTCTTATGTCATGCCAAAGCTATACGACTTTCTTTCTTCACAAAAGGCAATTACTGAATAATATTGTGGCTACATTTAAAAAAAAAAAAAAACATTAGAGAAATTGTCCCAGGTTATTCATGTAACCATGGTTCCCCAAAGGAAACAAGACGCTGCGTCAAGACGCTATGGAAGCTTAAAATCACGTGCGGTGGAACCGGCATCAGCTTCTAGGAATGAAGCAAGCGCTCACAGGGATGCCGGAAGTATGACCCCGAGACACAGCGTCTCGTTCTCTTCGGGGAACCATGGTTTCATGCATAACCTGGGACAATTTGTGACGTAAGACCTGGCTCTGTATTGGCTCTCTAGCCTGTGGAAAAGCAACTGGTTATTAACGGGCTCGCCAGTCGAACCAACTAAGAACAGGCAATAGCACTGACTCTGAACTAGCACCTGGTGCCTGCTGGTGGAAAGGGGGTATCGGGCGAGAGAAAAGGCGGGGCCTGGGCGGGGCCCGCATCCCGAAGGCCAACTTCTGGAGGAGTAAGCCTTGACCCCCAAGGAGAGGGGAGATCAGAGGACTCGAGCCTATGGAATAGCATCCTGATCCACCACTTAGCATAATAATAATAATAATAATAATTTTTATTTATACAGCGCCTTTCTAGGTCACTTTACAAATCAGGCTTAAGGAACAGAGACAATAGACATCAATACCAAAAAACATAAACCAAAAGCTAAGAGTAATATACAGAAACCACTTACAATATTAGATTAGAGATACAGAAAGAATGAAGATAAACATCCATAACAGGGTACAGTTCACAGTCTATGACTTGAAGAGTAATCGTCAGAAAAAAAAGGGTTTTTAAGAGGTTTGTATAGGAGAGAAGGGAGGATGCCTGATGGATGGTTTGGGGAAGAGCATTCCACAATCTGGGAGCAACAACACTGAAGGCCCTAGCTCCCATAGTCACCAGACGAAACTTAGGGGTGACTAACAATCCCTCACTCGAAGATCTTAATGAGCAGGCAGGTACATATGGTAGAAGTAAATCAGATAAATAAGAGGGAGCAATGTTATGGTGGGCTTTATAAGTGAGAATTAGTATCTTGAAGTTAATATGCAAGGAAACCGGGGGCCAATGAAGATGATAAAGGATAGGGGTAATGTGATTGTTCTTTCTTGTGTGAGAAATCAAGCGAGCAGCAGAGTTTTGAACATATTGTAGTTGTTTGATATTATTAGCTGAGATGCCACAAAGAAGTGAATTACAATAATCTAATTGGGATGTAACAAAGGCATGTATAACAGTTTCAACATCCTGCTGACTGAGAGAGGATCGAATATGCGAGATATTATGTAGATGGAAAAAACCTGTCTTTACCACTTTACCAATATGATCGTTGAATGAAAGAGTAGAATCAATGAGAACACCAAGATTACAAACTTTAGTTGAGGGCATAATCAGATCACCATCCAGATCCAGCAGTAGACTAGTTGGCCTCAGCCTCTGGAGGAAACGTGTAACTAAGGGGTGTCTACCCACTGACTAGCCACCGAGAGGGGTGTGGTAGGCTGAAAGCCGCCACGTAGACCTTCAGGGTGGAGTGGGTTAATCCTGCAGAGGAACAGGCCTGCAAGAACTCCAGAACTGTACCAGTCGGGGCAGTTGACTGGGTCGAGCTGGCGACCTCCACACCATGAAGTGAAACTTCCATTTCAAGGCGTACAGTTTCCTTGTGCAAGTGGAGTCCTCTAAAACTCTCTGTAGCGAGAGGAGGCCTGACAACACTCGCCGAAACAGTCGAGCTCTTGGAGAGGAGGCCTCAGCATGATGATTTTCGGACCGAGAGGGGGCCTACTACACTCCGTACACTGGGCATCCTGTGAGGAGGTTCACCTACCACTCACATAACTGTCCCAGCCGAGCTCTGGTGAGCGGAGGCCTCTAAAACTCTCTGTAATGAGGGGAGGCCTGACGACACTCACCGAACGGTCGAGCTCTTGGAGTGGAGGCCTCAGCATGATGACTCTCCGGAGCGAGAGGAGGCCTACTACACTCCATACACTGGGCATCTTGTGAGGAGGTTCACCTTCAACTCACATAACTGCCCCAGCAGAGCTCTGGCACTCTGGAGGAAGCATGTAATTAGGGGGTGTCTGCCCACTGACTGGCCACCAAGAGGGGCACGGTAGGCCAATATCACCGTCACGTAGACCTTCAGGGTGGAGTGGGTTAACCCTGCGGTGGAACGAGACTGCAAGAACTCCAGAACTGTACCAATTGGTCAGTTGACTGGGTCGAGCTGGCGACCTCCACACCATGAAGTGAAACTTCCACTTCAAGGCGTACAGTTTCCTCGTGCAAGCGGAGTCTTCTAAAACTCTCTGTAGCGAGAGGAGGCCTGGCGAGAGGAGGCCTGACGATACTCGCCGAAACAGTCGAGCTCTTGGAGCGGAGGCCTCAGCGTGATGACTTTCGGATTGAGAGGGGGCCTACTACACTCCGTACACTGGGCATCCTGTGAGGAGGTTCACCTACCACTCACATAACTGTCCCAGCCGAGCTCTGGTGAGCGGAGGCCTCTAAAACTCTCTGTAACGAGGGGAGGCCTGACGACACTCACCGAACGGTCGAGTTCTAGGAGCAGAGGCCTCAGCATGACGACTCTCTAGATCGAGAGGAAGCCTACTACCCTCCACGCATTGGACATCTTGTAAAGAGACTCACCTACAGCCTACTACTCTCAAACGCTGCTCAGACCCATGTCATCTCCTAGGACAGGGGTCTGCAACCTTCAACGTCAAAAGAGCCATTTTGGCCCCTTTCCCATCGAATAAAATTCACATGGAGCCACAAAATATTTGATGCCCAAATAAAGATAACACGGCATATAGCTAAAGTTTTATATTCAGTTGTTACAGGGCAGGGGAGTAGCAATCATTTCAGAAGTGAGGGGGACAGAAATGTCAAATGTAGTAATAATAATAATTATTATTATAATATTTATTTATGTATGTACAGCCTAATTGACAAAAAAAAAATATTATCTCTTACTTTTAATTGGCTAGGAAATAAACAAAATACACTGCTGGACAATAACCAATAATTTGTCTTCAATAATATTTTTGATAAATATTTTACTAATGACAATTTTATGGTTATGATTGTACAATCAGTAGGCCTATATATACACTACACACACTTTTTCCATTTTTATCATTTACAGCTTCTGTACTGTAATTAATGCTGTAAATTACCACTGTATCATTCATATTTATAACCTGGAGAAGACTTGAAAAACACACAAACTATATCCTCTTCACGTTTCATCAGTTAAGTTTTATGCTTGTTATTCAGCTTAGCTACAGCGATAGCGTGATGCCTGTCAAAAGTTATTATTACTTCTCATATGAATCCGTTTTGGACTTTCTGCACGAGAGTGCACTCTGACTTCCAGTATGAATGAAACATACAGCACATGAGAGTGTTCAGCGCGAATAAAACGTATCCAAAACGATGTGACTATCTTTTCTCTTTTAATTTAAATCTAGATTTATTCACATTGGCCTTTGAAAACCTCTACTTTAACACACTTGACCGAGAAAAAGTACAGGGGAAGAGTTTAGGTTGTATTAAAAGTCGGGGGGACACCTCCTCCGCCTATTGTACACCCATGATACAGGGAGCCACCGCAGAGGTATGAAAGAGCCGCATGCGGCTCGGGAGCCGCGGGTTGCCGACCCCTGTCCTAGGAAGACTAGACTGATAGAACCAGAGCCTGCTCAGGCAGGACCCAATGAGACACGCTTTCGGATGAGACGTTAAACCGAGGTCCTGACTCTCTGTGGTCACTAAAAATTCCAGGACACTCATCGTAAAGAGTAGGGGTGTAACCCCGGTGTCCTGGCCCAATTGCCTCCACTGGCCCCTGTCTATCATGGCCTCCTATTAATCCCTATCCACTGAATTGGCTCTATCTCTCTCTCTCTCCTCTCCACCTGTAGCTGGTGTGTGGTGAGCGCACTGGCGCCGTTGTCCTGTGGCTGCCGTCGCATCATCCAAGTGGATGCTGCACACTGGTGGTGGTTGAGAAGAGACCCTTATATGATTGTAAAGCACTTTGGGTGTATAGCAATACACAATAAAGCGCTATATAAATGCTTCATTCATTCATTCATTCACGCTTGGCAGGGGCTCCCTCACCACCAGGTGACCTACTAAGGGAACCAGTCTCTTGAGACTGGCCTCTGGTGTACTTAGAACGGCTAGCTCAATGCCCTGATGCGGAGGACCGGCACGAGACAGCCGATCTAGCTGCTCTAGGGACCCCTGAAGGGGTGGCGAGCCTCTCAGCTCTGATACGTTTCTGGGCAGAAAAGACTGAGAGAAGCACTCGCTGGAGAACGCCACGCCCTGGAACACTGGCAGTGTTGGCAGACCGATCTCCTGAAGGCACTGAGGAGAGACGGGCACCATGTAATGCGGTGTACACCGGTCTTCCTCAGAAGTCCTGGGCCATAGGCAGCAGGACGTTTTAGCCACAGACTATCCAGCAAGAATGACGGTCCGCAGATTCCCCTTCTGCTAGAAGCCTCTGGCCCGGGGGCGCCACTCTCTGACTCCAAAATTCTAGGGAGTACAAGAAGTGACACTACCTGAATGAGGTGCTGGAACACGGTTGGGGCTGCTCCCGCCCAACAGCCCCTGCTGACCACCTCAACCTCCTCGGAGGAAGAGAGGTAAAACATTGTGCTCTCATTCGAGAAATTTATCCCAAGAGGCTCCTGCACACCATGTACATCTAACTTCTCACAGTCAGATGAAATACATAATTTAATTCCTCAGAATTAAATGCAGCCAAACCACCAGACAAGTATACGCGGTCTGATGTGAAATATTCATATAATGAACCGAGAATGACCGTAATGCATGCCTCGACAGCAGTGGGCTCTCACTCATGTAGCATTTAGACCAATCAGACACACAATTTTCCATTTGATTTAACAAATCAATTAGTTATTAGATTAGCAAATAATCACAGACCCCTCACGCAATACACATACTGGGTGCCCGTATGTCTGTGGATGACTCCAGGCCCCCGGTTCCATGGCAACCAAACTGATAACACTAGTTTTATTGCTCAAAGGAATGTGGGCAGAGCAACACACACTTCATATCCCCTTAGGAAAGAGACATTATGCCATAAAAATGGACTCTGTTCTTGTACTGTATATGTTTTTGTGTATTGTATACTGTTTTCAGCATGCTTATGATAGATCACTTGTCAATATCACTTTAACTATACCATGTTTGGTCTCTATCAATTCGTCTTTGGATGATCTAAATGACAGTGTATATTATATGTTGATACCTATGCAACATATAAGTGTTCTAAGAATCTTTAATAGTTTGTATATCAACTTCCAATCCAACCTTGCAAATTACCATGCTCAGAGATAAAGAGTCGTAAAACTTCCCTCCAAAAGTTCAGGACTACATTGGCTCTTTGACACCCCAGAGGTGTGACCTCTATAGCAGATAAAGCTCTCACATCAGTGACGCCTCCACTCTGCAGTTCATTTCAGATACTGAGAAGATGAGGATGTGAGCTAGAACTCTTCTGGACCCTTAACTTTTTGTGCCAGGCCTTGTGGCCTTGACTTTCCATTCAACCAAGTATCCTCGGATCTCAGCAGATCTCTTTCTTAGCTCTTTTTCCCTCCCTTTCTACCAGGGAAGAAACTCCCAATTGCCACAGAGCCAGATTAACATCCTTTGGAGTTCATCACCCTACAAACCCGGAAGAACTTGAAGAACTCTCCCATTTCCATTCCCCCCACCTGATCCATCTGCAATTCCCATGAGAGCAGTGCCGTTCCACCTCGGTGAAATCGGGAGCCGGCACCTCGAGGAACGCTGGTGAAGGCTCCCTCCTCAAAGAGAGCCCCCTGAGAGCAAGCATATGCAGTGACAAATGCTCCCTCGAGAGCTGACTCTGCGTGCTCTGTTCTCAAGTAGACAACACACAAACTGTGTGCATCCCCACCCATAATATAGCGCAGGCAGAGAAGAACACACAGCCTGAGATGCTGCTCATCCTATGTTAATATTCACTCATATAGGAAACACACACAGAGCGTTTGCTGAATGACAGAAAGCTGACGCCGGTTCCACCGCACGTGTTTTAAGCTTCCTGGTCATTACGTCACCCACCCGTGACGTCTCGTCCATCCATTGGACTGATTACACACATGGTTCAGAGCGTGGTCACACTGAAGGCGTTCCCATAGTGTCTCGATGCAGCTCGAGTTCCTGAAGGGGAGCTTGACCTTTGTTCGTTCTTTTAAGTCTTCTAAATGAGTTGTTCGATTCAGTTCAGAACAGTCAGTCCGATGACTCAACTCAGTGACTGATTCATTCGCAATATTTGACAACTCACATTAAAAAAATATTCAGAGCAAAAACCTTTTATGTGTTCAGTGCACCACACAAAGTGAGCATATGCCTTCAAAAAATGTGGAACATAATGCTTTTACTTCACTTTTGAAGCTTGTGAAGCAAGTGAAGAAACAAGTGAAATATTCGATTCACAGTATTCTATACAGCATCTTCCAAAAAAAAGGATGTTGCATTTTAGATAAATTATATATAATGGAACATTAGATGGAAGATAATAAGAGTATTATCAAAAAAAGGACAAATAGAAAGAAAGAAAGAAAGAAAGAAAGAAAGAAAGAAAGAAAGAAAGAAAGAACTGTAATTTAAAGCAGTCTTTTGCTTGAAGAATATATAGTAACACATACAGTAAAAAAAAATTTAAAAAATTAAAAACTTGTCACACCTACAAGTGAGAACAGCTTAACAGTGTATGGTAGCTTCTAAGCTGAGGCAAGTAGCAAACTACTTACCTTGTTCCCAGAGCTTGATGAGTCAGGAAAGCTCTTTAGAGAGGAAGGAAAACTGTGGTGCACCAGTGAAAGACAGTAGATCAATTCATACCTATACTAGACTGTTTCTACAGATTATGAATCAGAGCACTTCAGAAGATCTGTAGCCAGTCCGGGATCTTGCAAGGCTGAGAAGCCATCCACTATCATCAGAACACCTGCACTGAATGCCAAAGATAGAGAGCCAAACCATCCGTCCCAGAGACAGCTGACCTCCCTGACTCAATGGATTGAGCCCTACAGATCAAAGTAAGGAGATACATCAGAAGAAGAAGAAAAAAAAAATCCCCCATTCTTACTCACTTCTGACAATGTTCATACAATGTTTTAACACATTGAATGTATTGGATATCAGCATGGTTTATTTTTTTTTTTGTTTTTAATTATATATATATTATATAAATTATATTTATATACAAAAAAAAAAACATTTTAAATAAAATGTTTGCTAATATTCACCATCTAATGTCCTCTTACATTATAGGACAAAACATAGATTTTATCACTATGAGGGCCATCCAGACATCAAAACACATTCAGCAAATTTCTAATACACGTTCACATCTTGTAATACAGGAAGACAAAACATGAACTAAATTAAAATTCTAAAAACTAAAACTAAAACCAAATTGAAGTAAAAATAATCATGATAATAATAATAATAATAATAATAATAATAATAATAACAATAATAATGATAATAAATTCAGGATTCAATGGCACCAGCTCTGTCATTGAGTCTTCTATTCTACCATGCTCCTTAGCCGTAAACAGAGGTGTAAAAGTATGTTGAGCTGGATCACAGCCTCACACTCACATCATTGTACTGGAGCAGGACCAAATTTGCATCACAATTGCCACCAGCAAAATTTCTCACCTCCAGCTCGAGCATGGCTGCACTCACACACAGCTACACAGCTAAACACAGCCGCTTAAAAGAGAGCTTCTGCTTCATAAAAGAGTACAGTCTGAAGCTCCTGTCATGCAGCTGAAATTGTAAAGACAGAAGCTTAAATTAATATTTTACCAAAAAATGAAAATTCTGTGCCATTTACTCACCATGCCCTTTTATATCTGCTTTACTTTGTTTCTTTGTGAAACACAAAAGGGATAAATGTGAGGACTTTTTCCATGCTCTTTTATGTAACATTTCAATGGCCATAAGCCATAAATATATTATAAAATAATCATAAAATCAGTTCATACAATAGTAGTCCATCAATTTAATTGTGTCATTTACTACACAAATATATAATAAAAATTAAATGTACGAAATAAGTGTTGTTGTTTTTTTTTTTGTTTTTTTTTTGTGTACTTCTTTTTCACAAAGGTATGCAAGACAAATAGTAAACTATTGGTTGCTGTGCCATCAATACTGTGTGAGAAAAGTCCACTGTCTCTGTTCATATTTAAACAAACACTGATTTACCTCTAAGAGCCAGAAAAGTGTCATTCTAACTTTTTGTAACACTACCATTTGACTCCTGAACAAAATGGACATTAAGGTCTGCTTACGTTCTGCAAGGAAGTCGTTAAATATACGCAAGCCCATTCCCCGGGATAGAATCACAATAAATTGTAGATGACAGTCCTGTTCTGTATTTCAGATACCACAGTTACTTTCATTTGAGTAGCTGAAAACTAAAAATCACACTTATTTTCTGGCCAGGAGGTTAGTCTGTCATGTTTAAAAGCCTGGTGGATGCATTAAGGAGCTAGGCAGGCATTGCAGAGATGAAACTCTATTACAGACTGGAGGACTAGGTACTGGAAGTACTGTACTTGTCATCGGGCAACTTTTCATTTAGGAAAAAAAGAAGTTAAAAAATAAAAAAGTAAGGCTAATATCAAATGCTAACTCCAGCTCCTTTTTAATCTACTTTGATAACACTCTGAAGTCTGAAGTAAAGTGAGGTGTGCTTGCTTTTGCATACATAGAAATTGTATAAATTATCAGAAGAATTGACTCCCTTTCAGTTCAATTAAGGTCGAATTTGAAACAAACTGATAACACCACACAGTTATCACACCAACATTCACACTTTTGTGAATTTATTAGCCTTAATATAATGAAATGCAAAAGCAATCTGTCAATCTATCCATCATCTATCCATCTATCCACTCATCCATCCATCTTTGTCATCCATCTTTCAACACACCATTCCATATGTCCATCCACCCATCTTTTAATCTATCCATCCATGTCCATCCATCTTTCTAACATCTATACATCTTTCCGTCCATCCATCTTTCAATCCATCCATATTTCCATCCACCCATCTATCATCATTCCATCCTTTCATCCAATCTTTCTAACCATCTATACATCTTTCCATTCCTTCCTTCCATCCACCCATCCATTAATTATTTTCTTTCAAAATAAGAAATTGAACATGGGTAACACATTCTGGGAAATATTTATTAAATTCGATAAAATAAGCTATCCATCCATCCATCCATCCACATCCATCTTTACTGTTTTCTACATCAATTCAAATTTTATTTGAATTTTACATTGAATTAGAACTTCCAAGGTGTTCTCACTCCAACATTAAATGATGCACAACTTTAGTATACGAAGGTGTTCGGTGAGCTTATTCCTAAGAACCTTGTGCACCCGACACCATTACTTCACCACACATACTACAGGGAATCCATTTTGCCATTTACTGTAATGCTATAACATTCCCCTTGAAATATTTAAACTCTCCCAGCACAGGATGACACCATTCAGTCAAAGCAACAAGGAATCAAATTGCCCCATAAAATCACAAGGCAAGAATAGTGAGTGAAGTGGTATCAAACCTCTCTGCGAATAAGTTTGTCGAGATACAAAGCCTATGAAACACGGTTTATATATCCATGTCATACTGTAGATTAAGCAAGCAAGTATATAGCAAAGAAAAATCATAAAAGGCGCAGTGAAAGAACTGACGTACAGATGTTGAATGGCACTAGGGCATGGAAGCATGCAGGGAGCGGGTCTCTGATGATTGCAACGGGTTCTCAAGGGACTTCCTCTCCATTCTCTTTTGTGAAAAATGCAAGCTGCTTTTCACGGCAACAGTCATGACAACCCAACTGTTATTACGAACGTGTGTATTGGTCTATGTGTGTGGGTACGTGAGTGTATAGGAATGCGTTTGAGTGACTGCAAGGGAGAGAAAGAGCAGGATATAATTTCACACCCTGTGCCTCTATAACAGGCCATCAGGATACCCATTGATAGACACAGAGCATCTTTACTTCTGCCAGCGCTCACACCAGTCTGAGCCCGCGGCTGTCCTCTAAATTACAGATTATCTTCAAGATTCAACCCAAATGCCCACTTTGGCTCAGTCTTTTCTTGTTATAAAATAGGACTTTGTTAAAGATTCTTGTCAGATCCTTGAACATTGTAATGAATTCTCTCAGATTAATGCACATAACATTTTCAAAAGCATTATTTGTTCAAACCTAATGCTCACCAAATGCCACTGAAGAGTAAAACTGGCTCTGGCAGCTTCCAGTTGGCCAATACATATGGTATAAATCAAATTTAAATGTAAGGATGATAGTCCGACCCTCACTGACTATAGAAGAAATGATCATTTACTTCAGTGGAAAATTTACCTTTTTTCTCGAAGTGTCCATGCTTGCATCAGGAAAAATATCAGGAAACAAACTGTAAATCAATCAATCAATCAATCAATCAATCAATCAATCAATCAATCAATCAATCAATCAATCAATCAATCAATCAATCAATCAATCAATCAATCAATCAATCAATCAATCAATCAATCACTTGTCAGAGGGACAAAAAGGATTTAAATCTAAATATGTGAAACATACAGTATATGGCTGTCATGGAACACAATGTTGGCTCATTGGCCAGTGTTTTATTTAGGATTCGTCTGGACACTATTTGAAGTGAAGTGTGGCAGAACAGCTTTCTTTGGAATTTCTGCTGATCGTGATATTCATATTCTTTTAAATGATATTTCTTTTTCATTTAAAACAGCAGCATATAGTAGAGGGGAAAACTGATATTTCAATTAAGAACTATGAAAGGAACCCCCATTTTTGCAGTTTCGAGGAAATATCCTCATGCGCAAATCAAGCAACTTCTTAATGTTTTTCAGCCTTTGAAATTTTCTCATTTCCCCTCAGCTCTGAATCTTTCACACAGACAGAAAAAGTAATTTAATCCCTACTCATCATTTTTATTGTCGTGCTTTCGCTGTTCTATATAATCTCTGCTTGGGTAATATCTGAATATAATGGGTCAGATTAATCTTGTTTACACCTCAAGACAAATGTCTGTTTCTGTTGCGTATAAAACAATAGTGAGAAAAAAAATACAACAAAAAAAAACAAAAAAAAACAGAAAAGCAAAAAGCTCTATATCCTCAGGTGAGATGTTATTTCGGTAAGCTTGCATGATTGACAGTTTTGCTCACAATTAGAAAACAACATTACAGCTCATCAAAAAAGTTCTATAAAATACAAATACATGTAAAATGGCACTTGTTTCTGCTTCACAATGAGTAAAAAACTCAGTTTTGATCTTTAAAACATACACTCTAAAAAAAATGCTGGGTTAAAAACAAACCAACTTGGGTTATTTGGCAACCCAGCGCTGGGTAAATATTGGACAGAACACATGCTGGGTTATTTTGACCCAGTTGGTTGGGTTAAACATTTTTACCTACCATGCTGGGTTGTTTAATTTAAGTCATCTATTGTTTAAAAATCATTATATTGCTGGCTTAAAATGGGCTGGAAATTAAAAATCACACACAGAATTAAAATAGGCAACAGCAATAATCAAAAGATGAACATCTATTATTAAGTAAGAACACCCATGGACAAAATACAAGACAAATTTAATTTATTTGGGTGGATACAGCTTAGTTTACAATACATTTAAACTTGTTTAACAAGCATTTAAGTAATAAAAAAGGCATATTTAGAAGTAGCATTTTAATTGACTAATTCTCGTGCTGCTGTGTCGCCGAAATCTAAGCCGGTGAAGGGCTGCTGTTTGCGGGGGAACTGCGAACTTTAGACAGAGGCCTTGTGTTTGACTCGTAGCTGAGAGATGGCGTGACTGACTCCAAAACCTGCCCAAAAACAAACAGTACTGAAATTAGAGAACATATTTTAACATCAAATTAAATTACACTCAGTATTATAACGAATAAAATCCATTTATGTTATGCAAGGCAAAGGCGATGTTTCCAGCTCGAAACGACCGCTGCTGACGCAGCTGACACAGATGACTGACATCTCGTCCTTATGTTGCATTGCATAAAATAATGTAATTTACACCACATTAAAGACTTTATAAATGAAATAAAATGTATACAAATCTTTATTTCCCCGAAAGAGTGCACCAAATCGGCGGCGGGGGCGCTGAGAAGTGAGAACCGCTCTTGCCTGTGGACTTAAAAAGTCCATGCTCTCAGCAGCTGCGTTGTTGAGAGGTTTCACCGGAGACAGGGTCAACCAAGTGGTTAGGTAGAAAAAAAAAATAACTCAGTGTTAAAATGAGCAAGCACCTGGGTAAAAATATTTTAAAAAATAAATAAAAATAACCCAATAAAATGACCCAACAAGCTGAACCCAGCATTTGGGTTAAAAAAAAATAAAATAATAACCCAGCATTTTTTACAGTGCAGTTGCAACAAAGCCTTTATTTTAAGAAAGCTGTTAGTGATAATGCCCTTTCAGTTATAACCAATCGTTTTTTTTTTTTTTTTTTACTAAAGGGGCTTGCTGCGACTGGGCACCCAGTATTTCCTCTAAATATCAGGGCCAAAACAAGCAGATCAGTGAGTCAGAGAGAAATTGCAGTCATAAAGTCAGGGTCATTTGTGAAATAGGGTTCAGTCAGTCTGGGCTTATCAGTCTGAGGCACTGTTTGCTATGTGAGTATCAAAGCTTAATAACTGATTGTCTGCTTTCATGTGTTCTTCAAAGCACTTTATTTCCTTGTCATACAGGAATATTAAAATCAGCAGAAATTGCATTGAAAGTTGTTCTGCCTGATTTCACTACACAAACAGCTTCTAAATGAAACCCAAATTAAACACTGGCCAGTGGCTGGTCAATAGAATTAGTTAGCATTTTTATTTTTTGTTAGCATTCATGTGTTTTCCAAAACCTGGAAAACTTGCCAGCTGTAAAATATTACACTCTAAAAAATGATGGGTTAAATACAACCCAGAGCTGGGTAAATATGTTGGGTTGTTTTCAACCGACAGTTGTGTTAAATGTTTAAGCCAACCATTGGATCTAAACAACCCAATCGTTGGGTTCGTCTGTTACGGACTTGTGGTTATAGTAAACTGAAATAAAGGACTTGGAGAACAAAATAGCATAAACTCACTTTCCATTTAATAATGTTTAGTAGAGACAAAGACAAGGGGAAAACGTCTCAGGTTACGTATGTAACCCTAGTTCCTCGAGGGAACGAGACGCTGCGTCCGAAGACGCTAGGGGAACGCCTTCAGCGTAACCGGCTCTGAATACAAATGAAATCTGTCCAATGGATGGGCGGGACGTCACGGGCGAGGTGACGTAATGACCAGCTGGTATAAAAGCACGTGCGGTGCAAACCGGCGTCAGCCTCTGGAACGAAGCTAGCGCTGGCAGGGATGCCGGAAGTGTGGCATCGGGACGCAGCGTCTCGTTCCCTCGAGGAACTAGGGTTACATACGTAACCTGAGACGTTCCTCTTCAGGAACTCGAGCTGCGTCCGAAGACGCTAGGGGAACGAGATGCCCACGCCGCCAGGCTTCCAAGTCCCTGCCCAGTGTGTATCCCTGCGGAGCACATCAGGGCGAGAGGACGGAAGAGCCTGGAGTGGCCCGCATGTCCAGGCCATAAAACCTGACAAAGGTCAGGGGCGTAGACCAACCCGCCGCGTTACAGATGTCCTGAATTGGGACACCTGCCAGGAAGGCCTTGGAGGCCGCCACACTCCTAGTGGAATGAGCCCTGATTCCCATCGGCGAGGGGAGGTCAGAGGACACATAGGAAATGTTAATGGCATCCACTATCCACCGACTGAGGGTCTGCTTGGAAGCAGGGAGACCTCTTTTAGGGGGACCATAGCAAACAAGCAACTGGTCCGCCCTTCTCCACAGGGCAGCTCTGTGGACGTATGCGTCCAGTGCTCGCACTGGACACATACAATTAAGCTTTTGCTGGTCTGGCTCCCTGAAGGGAGGAGGACTGAAGGCCTGCAGTACGACAGGCTGTGGCGTGACAGAAGGAACTTTGGGGACGTACCCTGCACGAGGGTACAAAAAGGCTTTGGCCATACCAGGCGCAAAGTCCAAATGAGTAGGGGCCACTGAGAGGGCCTGCAGATCCCCAACTCTCTTTAGAGAAGAAATCGCCAGAAGAAATACAGTCTTCAGAGTGAGATGGCGATCAGATATCTCCTCTATAGGCTCAAAGGGAGGCCTACAGAGAGCATCCAACACCACAGCCAAGTCCCATGGAGGAACACGGGACCGTACTGGAGGCCTTAGCCTCAGCGCACCGCGGAGGAAACGTGTAACCAGGGGGTGTCTACCCACTGACTGTCCACCAAGAGAGGTGTGGTAGGCCGAAATCGCCGCCACATAAACCTTCAAGGTGGAGTGGGTTAACCCTGCAGAGAATCGAGCCTGCAAGAACTCCAGCACTGTACCAACCGGGCAGTTAACTGGGTCGAGCTGGCGATCTCTGCACCATGAAGTGAAGAGTCTCCACTTCAGGGCGTACAGTTTCCTCGTAGAGGGAGCTCTGGACTGGAGGATGGTCTGCACAACCTCGGTTGAGAGACCGGAAGCTATGAGCTGTGCCCCCTCAGGGGCCACACCCACAATTTCCATAACTCCGGGCGGGGGTGCACCAGGGTGCCTCCTGCCTGTGAGAGGAGATCCCTCCTGACGGGAATCTCCCATGGAGAGCCGTCGAGGAGAGAAATCAGGTCCGAGAACCATACTCGGCCCGGCCAGAACGGGGCTACTAGCAAGAGCCGAACCCTGTCCCGGCGCACTCTCTCCAGAACTCCGGGGAGTAGAGCAATCGGGGGAAAAGCGTACAGACGAAGCCTCGGCCACGTCTGTACCATGGCATCCAGCCCCAGTGGAGCTGGATGAACTAGAGAGTACCAGAGGGGACATTGCGCTGTCTCCTGAGAAGCGAAGAGGTCCACCTGAGCCTGGCCAAACACGCTCCAGATCTGCTTCACCACCTCGGTGTGAAGCATCCATTCCCCGGGCCACAGCCCCTGTCTCGACAGGATGTCTGCTCCCACATTGAGGTGCCCAGGGATGTAAACTGCTCTCAGTGAGAGGAGTTTGCCCTGGGACCACACAAGGATCTGGTGCGCCAGCCTGTACAGGGGGCGCGACCGCAGACCTCCTTGGTGATTGATATAAGAGACCACTGCTGTGTTGTCGGTGCGCACCAACACATGGTGACCTCTTAGGTCTAGGAGAAAGTGTTTCAAAGCCTGAAACACAGCCAGCATCTCCAGCCGGTTGATGTGCCAGGCGAGAAGATGCCTGCTCCACAGACCGTGGGCAGGGTGGCCATTCATGACCGCTCCCCAACCGGTGAGGGACGCATCCGTCGCTAGCGTTACGCGGCGACATGGAGCTCCCAGCACCGGGCCCTGAAACAAGAACCAAGGTTGTCTCCACATGACTAAGGCACGTAGGCACTGCCGCGTGACCTTGATCATGCGAAGCGGGTTTCCCCTCGGGGAAAACCCCTTGGTCTTGAGCCACCACTGTAGGGGTCTCATGTACAGCAGGCCAAGAGGTATCACGTTGGACGCAGCTGCCATCAGACCCAGCAGTCTCTGAAACTGCTTGACAGTGAGTGACTGGCCTTCTTTCACTCCCCTGACTTCCGTGAGGATCGACTCGATCCGAGCAGGGGACATATGTGCCTGCATCGTGGTCGAATCCCACACCACACCAAGATAAGTGGTTCTCTGTAATGGAGAAAGCACACTCTTCTTGGCGTTCAGTCTTAACCCCAACACTTTCATATGGGCGAGAACAACATCTCGATGTTGAGCCGCCCTTCGCTCTGAATGAGCGAGAATCAACCAATCGTCGATATAATTGAGTATGCGGATGCCTCGTAGCCGCAACGGAGCTAACGCGGCGTCCACACACTTGGTAAAAGTGCGGGGTGAGAGTGCTAGGCCGAAGGGAAGAACCCGATACTGGTAAGCTTTGCCCCCGAAAGCAAACCTCAGGAACCTCCTGTGAGTAGGAAGGATGGAGACATGGAAGTATGCATCCTTTAGATCGATCGTGACAAACCAGTCCTCGGACCTGATTTGTGACACGACATGTCTGAGTGTGAGCATCTTGAACTTCAGTCTGCCGACTGAGCGGTTCAATTGACGCAGATCTAAAATGGGACGCAATCCTCCATCCTTCTTGGGAACTATGAAGTACCGGCTGTAGAACCCGGACTCTCTTTCTTGAGGAGGGACCACCTCGATGGCCTCCTTCCTTAAGAGAGTATTTACCTCTTGTTCCATTACCAGAGCCTGCTCGGGATCCACCAAAGTGGAATTCACCCCGTTGAATCGAGGCGGAGGAGAACCGAACTGGATTCTGTAGCCTCTTTCTACAGTACGCAGGACCCAGTGAGACACATTTGGCAGTAGTTTCCACGCTGCGAAATAGTCTACTAAGGGAACCAGTCTCTCGAGACTGGCCTCTGGTGTAATCGGAGCTGCTAGTTCGGTGCCCTGGAACGGCACCCCGGCAGGGAACGACCGAACTAGCTGCTCCAGAGACCCCCGAAGGGGTGGCGAACATCTCAGCTCCGCTACGTCTCCGGGCGGAAAGAACTGAGACATATGCTCGCTGGAGACCGCTGCGCCCTGGAACACCGTACGTGGCAGGGTTGGCAGATCGATCTCCTGAGGGTACCGGGGCGAGGCGAGCACCGAGTACTGCGGTGATCGCCGTCCTTCCCCAGTGGGGGCTACCCTCATAAGCCCTGGGCCACTGACCTCAGGGCTTCTTGGCCGAAGACCTCTTCGCCTGCAGAACGGTCCGCAGATCCGGCTTAGGCTGCGAGGTCTTTGACCGAGAGCCCTTCTTACCGCCCTGGCCCCTATGTTTTCTTGGGGGAGCACGGGCGGCGACGCTCTCTTTCTGAGCCTCCATGTGCGAGGAGCCAGCACGCGGCCGGGGCTGCTCTCGCCCAGCAGCCCCTTGAGCTAGAGAGCGGCGAGGGAGAAACCGCTGGAACGCCGCCGCCTGCCTACTGGCCTCCTGGTGCCTGTCGACGACTGCGTCAACAGCGTCACCAAAGAGGCCAGATGGCGCCAGCGGGGCGTCCAGGAGGAAGACCCTGTCGCGATCTTTAATATCCGACAGGGTCAACCAGAGATGCCTCTCCGCCGCCACCAAAGCTGCCATAGACCGCCCGATGGCACGGGCGGTCTCCTTGGTGGCACGGAGAGACAAATCAGCGGTTTTGCGGAGTTCGGTGATATCCTCCGCACTAAATCCCTCGCCCTCATCCAGCTCTTTGAGCAGGTCAGCCTGGTATGCCTGCAACACCGCCATGGTGTGCAGACACGAACCAGCCTGACCTGCTGCCGCGTACCCCTTTCCCACCAGCGCTGACGATGTGCGCAGCGGCTTGGTGGGCAAAGTCGGAGCCTTCAGAGACGACGCAGCGTCGGGGGACAGATAGCTCGCGAGCGTCTGTTCCACCCGAGGCATCGCTCTGTAACCGCACTCACTCGTCCCCGCCACATTACCGTAGTAATCGGACGAGGGGACGAAGAGGCGGGCCGAGAACGGTTTTCCCCACGACTTCGACACCTCAGTGTGAAGGTCGGGGAAAAAAGGCAGGCTCCGGTGTGAAGATGGAGTCTTAAACCGCAGAAAGCGCTCGTCTAACTTGCCTTTCTGCGGTTCGACATGACACTCGGGCGGCCAGACAAGATTTAACTTGGCCACGGCCCGAGTGACCACCTCCACAAGCTCCTCATACTGGGGTGAAAGAGAGGGCGCAACGTCTTCGACGTTTCCCGCGTCAACCTCCTCGGAGGAAGACAGGAGAAGCGCCGATGCCGATGCCGCTGCCCGAGGGGAAGTATCCGCCTGGCGGGCTTCCAATCTCGGGGAGCGGTCATGGGATCTGACGGGCGAGGGCGGAGATAGAGACTCGCTCGTCTCCGATCCCTGCGCCAGATCCCACTGCGAACCCCACGAGCGCTGCCGCCGCTCCGCCTCGGCGAAAGCGGGGCCAGCGCCATGGGGAACGCTGACGAAAGATCCCTCTTTAGAGAAGAGGGCCTTTCGGGAGCGAAGTACACGCAGAGGAAGGCTCTCGCAGTGCGGGCACTCAGCCCCCTCGAGAGCCGCCTCAGCATGTCTCGCTCCCAAGCAAACCACACACAAGCTGTGTGTATCACCTGCGCACAAGTAACGTACGCAGGGAGGAACACACAGCTTGTACTGTGATTTGCTCTCATTGCCCTGATGTCTAGCCTTGAACTGGCTTTTAGACATTCTCATAAACAAGACAGACAACACCAAATAGGACTGACAACACACAGAGCGCTAGCTGAATGACAGAAAGCTGACGCCGGTTTGCACCGCACGTGCTTTTATACCAGCTGGTCATTACGTCACCTCGCCCGTGACGTCCCGCCCATCCATTGGACAGATTTCATTTGTATTCAGAGCCGGTTACGCTGAAGGCGTTCCCCTAGCGTCTTCGGACGCAGCTCGAGTTCCTGAAGAGGAACTGAGGACTTATAAAGGGATGAGAACAAAAGAGCAAACAACATAATCCAAATCAGGTGGGGACAATGAATGATAATTAACTAATAAGAACCGGAACTAAACCAAATAAGGAAAAAACGGAACTCAGAAGGGCAGACACGTGACATATCGCCCCGTAGAGAGTCTCGCACCGTAGAGTTCTACCGGGGAGAGGGGGCGGGCGCCCTGGAGTCCAGTGTAGGACCAGGACAAGGGAGGACTCCAGGGCGGGTCCAGGGACTCCGGCGGCCATGGCGGATCTGGGGAATCGGGAGGCCATGGCGGATCCGGGGACTCGAGAGGCCATGGCGGATCCAGGAGCTTGAGAGGCCATGGTGGAGCAGGGAGCTTGGGCGCCCAAAACAGAGCAGGATTCTCAGGGGTATAGCGGAGACACAGGAGGGCTGGACGGACCAGCGGAGACACAGGAGGGCTGGACGAGACCAGTGGAGACACAGGAGGGCTGGACGGGACCAGCGGAGACGAAGGAGGCCTCTTAAGAGGAGCAGGCACTGGTGGGCACTTGCGAGGAGCAGGCACTGGCGGACATTTGCGAGGAGCAGGCACTGGCAGACACTTGCGAGGAGCAGGCACTGGCAGACACTTGCGAGGAGCAGGCACTGGCAGACACTTGCGAGGAGCAGGCACTTGAGAACAAAAGAGCAAACAACATAATCCAAATCAGGTGGGGACAAATAAGGAAAAAAACGGAACTCAGAAGGGCAGACATGTGATATCGTCCATATTTTATCCAGCGCTGGGTTGTATTTAACCCAGCATTTTCATAAATTAAAATGTACAATTTGGAATTGTGTACATACTAAACCCCTAATTGAGACTTCAACAATAAAGTCAGTGTCACGCCCCTGGACTGTTTTGTTGTGTTTTTGCTCCTCATGTGTTCCCTGTGACCTAGTTTCCTCCCTATCTGATTGTATTAATTTGATTCCAGGTGTGTCTCCTTAGTTCCGTAATTGTCCTGTCCTTATAAACCCCAGTCCTTGCAGTCTATGTTTGTCGGTCTTTAAGTGTCCCTGAATGTCTTACCTGTGATCTGTGTTCCTGTCTGGAGAATAAACTCACATATTGCTAAATTCTCGTCTCCTCGTTCCTGGTTCCCATGCCTCCCGTACCCGTGACAGAAAGACCGACCCAAACAAGAGAAGTAGCGCCGTGTTTGTACCCTCCGTTTATTTTTTCCGTTT
Source organism: Acrossocheilus fasciatus (assembly GCA_036784905.1). Classification (NCBI taxonomy): domain Eukaryota; kingdom Metazoa; phylum Chordata; class Actinopteri; order Cypriniformes; family Cyprinidae; genus Acrossocheilus; species Acrossocheilus fasciatus. The sequence goes on along the minus strand of CM071956.1, from coordinate 18,913,303 downwards.
TTACCCAGTGTTTTTTTTTTCTGTTTTTGTTCTATGGACCCCCTTGTGCGACCCAAATTCCTCCTCCTCCTGCTGGAGCAGGGGGACAGATCTCTCGAGGACCACACCAGACTGTTCCTGATGATCGCTAATGCCACCAGCTACCCGGACGGCATGCTCTGCTCATTCTACGACGCAAGTTTGAACACCGCGTGCAGAGCGCTGTCGTCCGTGGATGGTCCTCGAGAGGATTTCGCCGCCTTTGTGGAGTGGATTCTGGTGAGAAACGGATCACCCCTCACCGTCTCACCCGAAGATGATCTCGCCAGATCCACTCCAGACCCAGAACCCAGCCCACCAACTCCCAGCGGTGCGGAGCATCAGCCCGAGCCCACCGATGACGGAGAGCCACTCCCTGCCGCGATCTGCGAGCCAGCACGAAGCCGAGCGACTGAGCGGAAGATCGCCCCGGAAGTTGAGCCCAACGCGTCAGATCAGGTGCGAGAGCCGGCGACAGTGCCCATCGCGAGGGAGCCAACCGTGGACGATGTGGGCGCGGAGAGGAGCTCCGCCCACTGCACCATGGCTGAGGGTGAGTTGATTGTTCATCTGGGGCTGCTAGACATGGAAGGGGATCTCATTGACTGGGAAACGGATCGGGAGGTCGACGTTCCCCCTCATCAGCTGCTGGTCCCGTCCAGCCCACCTTTGCCTCCGCTGGTCCCGTCCAGCCCACCTTTGCCTCCGCTGGTCCCGTCCAGCCCATCTTCGCCTCCGCTGGTCCCGTCCAGCTCAGAGCCTCCCGAGTGCAAACCAGAGCCCGCGCTACAAGAGCGCCCCTCAGAATCCGCGCTGCAAGAGCGCAAACCAGAGCCCGCGCTACAAGAGCGCCGCCAAGTGCCTGCGCCAAGAAGGCCCCTCCCTGTCTCCGCGTGGCAAGAGCGCCCCTCAGAATCCGCGCTGCAAGAGCGCCCCTCAGAATCCGCGCTGCAAGAGCGCCCTCTTGAATCCGCGCTGCAAGAGCGCACCCCAGTGCCTACGCCAAGAAGGCACCTCCCTGTCTACGCGCTGCAAGAGCACCTCCTAGAATCCGCGCTGCAAGAGCGCCCCTCAGAATCCGCGCTGCAAGAGTGCAAACCAGAGCCCGCGCTGCAAGAGCGCCTCCTAAAATCCGCGCTGCAAGAGCGCCCCTCAGAATCCGCGCTGCAAGAGCGCAAACCAGAGCCCGCGCTGCAAGAGCACTGACCAGTGCCTGCCCCTCACAAGTGCCCGCCAGTGCCGGCCCCTCGGAAGTGCCCTACAAGGGTTAGCCCTGAAAGCCCGGAGGCTCACAAATGCCCGCCCTCCCACCCGCTCCTGCCTCCTCCACCGCTGTCGTCTGGCAGCCCCTTTGCTCGCCCTCAGCCCACCATCAATGCGGTGCGAGCCCCACGGGACTGCCATCCTCCAGCGTTGCCGGGGCTGGAGTATCCCTCACCTCCGCCTCCAACCTCCTCAGCCTGGACTCCACCTCGGTCCGTTGACCCAGTGGCTCCACCTCGGCTCCTAGCTCCCTCGCCTCCACCATCACCCATCGATCCTCCAGCTCCACTGGGCTCCCTCGTCCCTCCGGCTCCGCCTTGGTCGGGCGTCGACCCGCCATCGCCTCAGGACTTCACTCCTCCGGCTGCACCTCGTCGCTCCGTCCCACCAGCTCAGTTGGGCTCCTTCCTCCCGCCAGCTCCACCTTGGTCCTCAGTCGCTCCGGCTTCGCCGCGGATCTCCGGAGCTCCGCCTCAGTCACCAGAGCACTCGGCTCCACCTTGGCCCCACGGATCCTCGGCATCCCCCTGGCTCGTCGGCTCTCCGTCTCCACCTCGGGCTCCTCCACCACCTGCTCCGCCGCCGTCGGTCGGCCCCCTGGAGTCGGCGGCCATCCCTCCTCCATGGCTCCTCCCTCCGTCGGCTCCACCGTGGGCCATCATCATGGCTGTGGCCTGGGTCCTGCCAGGCTCCTCCTGCTCCGGGTCCCTCCTGTCTCCTCCCTGGCTCCTCCCTCCTTCGTCACCTCCCTGGTCTCTGTCAGCCGGCCCTCTCCTGGTGGTCCGTCCTCCTCCTGAGCCTCCGCCTTTTGTTCCCACCCGTTTCCCTCCCCTCTGTTGTTCCACGGTGCGAGGACGCACCTTCCGGGAGGGGGGGGTAATGTCACGCCCCTGGACTGTTTTGTTGTGTTTTTGCTCCTCATGTGTTCCCTGTGACCTAGTTTCCTCCCTATCTGATTGTATTAATTTGATTCTAGGTGTGTCTCCTTAGTTCCGTAATTGTCCTGTCCTTATAAACCCCAGTCCTTGCAGTCTATGTTTGTCGGTCTTTAAGTGTCCCTGAATGTCTCACCTGTGATCTGTGTTCCTGTCTGGAGAATAAACTCACATATTGCTAAATTCTCGTCTCCTCGTTCCTGGTTCCCGTGCCTCCCGTACCCGTGACAGTCAGGCAAGTAAATGTTTTAATTAGAAGATTTCTATTTTATAACAAAGGAACAGAAAATGAACACTTATATTCAAAAGGGTAAAATAATTTTGTTATTATCTCCTGATGTAATCATAACTTTAAATTACACAATCATAGAATTCCAAATGTCTTATGCATCCTGACTTGTATAGCGTCATTAAGTAACAAGTGTCAACATGCCAGCACATAGCTGATGTGAAAAAAGTTAAGCAACAGCACAAAGCCCTATTGGCATCTTGTTGTATGATTTCTACAGTTACCGTGTAAACCTTTGATTATGTAAATGTTACGCACACAAAGATTTGTTTAAAAGTTGTAATGTTCATGAGTAAAAATAAAAGGAATCTAAAGAGTAATTGTGTGATTGATAATATCATTTCAAATGCAGATAAGATCTACACTGCTATTATTACTATACTATAAATGTTAACTGTGCCAGTGCATTTGAAACTTATGTATGTTTGGGTCAAGTAAAATGAATGAAATAAACTAATCCCTTTACTGTTCTCGAAACGAAAGTTGAACTCATGGTGTGTACACACAGCTACACAACGTATTTTTCCTTTACCAGTTATGTAAATGTACAAATGACTTATTTCTCCAAAACGTTTTCATTACATAGTTTTTTTCAAATTAAATATTTACCTTGTGAGACATGGGCTGCCATTGATCTTCATAAATATTGTGACATGTGTCCCGAGCCCTCATCAGCGTCGCCCTGGGAACAAAGGAGGAAGACCTGCGCCCCCTTGTCACCGGCAGACCGGCTACAGCTGAGGCTCATCAGACACTGCCTTTAAAAGCCGCTGTAGCACACTCAATGGGGATAGACATATCCAGAAGACTCAGTGACTAACGCTATTTCTATCTCCTTTCCCAGAGAGCAGTGTGTGACCGGTCTGCCCGAGCACGAGAGCACGACACCGACCCACAGCACCTAGGACGCACAATGAGTGTTTGCCAGCACAGCACGGAGCACCGCACTGAGCACCAACACTGTCTTTAAATAAAATCCACCCTCCGGGGTCTTTTGTTGAAGTCCTCTTGTCGTGTGATTCTTCACCCCGTCACACTGGTGGAGAATGCGGGCATGAGCGTGAATCACAGACAAGCAACCCCTCAAGAACGTGGATTAAATTTGTTTTGTTTTTTTTCTTTCTGTGTTCTGCATAGGCGGCCGCTCCTCCCCACCCCTGCCATGGAAGAGCTGCTGAAACATCTAACGGAGGTGAGCATATGCCAGCAACAGATAATGGAGCATATGGCCTCCCGACAAGGCGAAACAGAGCGGGAGCTCACCGCGCTCCGTGTTGCCGCTGCCCAATGAGTTCCGCTGCTGGACCCAAGCCACCCAGTTACTGCCCAAAATGACCATCCATGATGACATAAAGAATTACCTTCAGATGTTTGAGGCCATTGCAACCCGGGAGGATTGGCCTTGGGAAGAGTGGGCGCGGATCCTCACCCCTCTGTTAACCAGAGAGGCGCAACGCGCCTATTTCGCGTTGCCCCCGGAACAAAGCGAGTCATATGAGGAGCTACGAAAAGAGGTCCTGGCCCGAGTTGGCCTCTCGCCCATCTGTGCCTCCCAGCTGTTCCAGGACTGGGAATACAAGATGCGGTTGCCTGCCTGTGCCTAGGCCGCCGAACTCACGCGTTTGGCGCGTCATTGGCTACTCGCCGGGGGTCCCACCGCTAGTCAAGTCGCGGAGCGAGTAGTAATCAACAAACTACTTCGAGCTCTCCCTCGCGCCCTCAGACAGGCAGCTGGGATGCCGCCCAACACAGGGATGTTGGGGAGCGAGTGCCGCCTTTTCCCCGGAGGGTGGTCCAGGAGCGACGTGCGCCGTAGGGCACCTCACGGCCAGTAAGCAGGCCGGCGGTTCCCGGCCCACAGGATGATCCCACGCCTACGGAACCACCCCGCTCTCTCAATAGAGCTTGGCTGGCAGGCTGCACGGTCCACCATGAGCCGCCCAGAGCAGCCCCGCGGGCGGAAGAGAAGGTAAATGGACGGTCCTTTCAAGCCCTCCTCAGCTCTGGCAGCACCGTCAGCCTTGTACAACCGGCCGTCCTTCCCTCACGAGCCAAGTCAAAAGCCCTCCTGTCCATCACCTGCGTCCATGGGGACGCGCGACAGGTGCCAGCGTGGCAAATAAACGTCTCTGCACCTCAAGGAGCCTGGCCAGTTGAAGTTGGAATTGTGAAAGACCTGCCCATCCCCGTACTCCTCGGGAGAGACTGGCCAGGTTTTGACCACCTTCTCGCCGCCGCCACCCAGCCTGCTAGTCCTGCCAGGAACCGCCATCGACGGAAGCCGAGGCAAAACCTCCGCCGATGTCCCGTGTTGCTGGCATCAGACAGCGCGAGAGATGGTGTGTCCCCCTCCCAAAACTCTAACCTATACTATGATGTTTTCCAACAGGTGTCGGGAGGTCCAGCCAGCGCCCCACCCAGTCCCTCACTTCATTGTCCAGAATGGCCTGCTTTACTCTGTCACGCAGCGAAGGGGGGAGGAAAAAACTCTGTTGGTGGTACCGCGGACCAAGACCGAGATTGTGATGGAACTGGCACACACTCACCCGATGGCCATTTAGGAGTCCAAAACACCACCCAACGCGTCCGAGACCGTTTCCACTGGCCAGGCCTGGATGCCGATGTGAAATGTTTCTGTCAGGCCTGCCCGACCTGTCAACGGACCTCGCCCCAAACACCTCCCCCCAGCCCGCTGATTCCTCTGCCTATCATCGAGGTGCCCTTTGAGTGCATCGGGATGGATCTGATAGGGCCGCTGCCAAGGTCCGCCCGGGGCTACGAATATATCCTGGTGATAGTCGACTATGCCACCCAGTACCCGGAAGCAGTCCCTCTCCGTAAGGCCACCTCCAAGGCCATCGCCCAGGAGCTGTTCCTGCTATGTAGCCGAGTCGGCATCCCAGCGGAGATACTGACTGACCAGGGCATGCTGTTCATGTCCCGGCTAATGGCGGACCTCTGTCGCCTCCTAAAAGTAAAACAACTCAGAACTACCGTCTACCACCCCCAAACTGATGGATTAGACGAACGGTTTAACCAGAAGATAAACGCGATTGGGACCGGAAGCTGCCATACATGCTCTTTGGCATCAGAGTGGTACCCCAGGCCTCCACCGGTTTCACACCCTTCGAGCTCTTGTTCGGCCGCCAACCTAGGGGACTCCTGGATATAGATCCCACCGCAGATCCCGTGGTTGTCGACATCAACCCCCACCTCTCGGCTGCCCAGAAAAAGGAGCTGCAACCTCTCATCAGTCAGTTCTCCGATGTGTTCTCCCCCCTTCCCAGGCGGACCAACGTCCTCCAGCATGACATCCACGTACCATCAGGAACCATCGTTAGGCAGCAGCCCTACCATGTTCTGGAGGCTCGGCGACACGCCATCGAGGAAGAGGTGCAGGAGATGCTGAGGTTAGGGGTAATTGAACCATCTCGAAGCCTGTGGTCCAGCCCTATCATCATGATCCCGAAGCCAGACGGCACCCTCCGCTTCTGTAACGACTTCCATCGGGTAAATGAGGTCTCCGAGTTTGATGGTTATCCCAGGCTCTCCTGTGTTTGGGCAGCTTTCGCAGGTCTGTCAGGGTTCACCTCCCGCCCGCCCTCAGTTTCCCCATTGTGCAGAAGGACCAGGACAACGCTCGGGGGAGTGTGACCTTAGAGGTCACCAATACCTGGTAGACTGGGAAGGTTATGGTCCGGAGGAGAGATGCTGGATTCCGGCTCACGACATACTGGACCGCGCTCTCATTGGACCACGCCATCATTGATCAGTTTCATCAGTGTCATAGTGAGTCCTCCGGGGACACCAGGAGGCGTCCCTGAGGTGGGTGGTACTGTCACGGGTCAGGGTGCCTTCCCGGCTCCTCTTGCTGTCTGTGTTGTCCTGTCAGGTTCGGCAGCTCGTGGTCTGGGAAATCAGCGCTGATGGTGCAGCGAGAGTGCATGGATCGCGAGCTGACTCTCCCCCACCTGTCGCTTATTCCCCCACTCCCTTATATGTCCCTACTTTCCTGCTCCGCGTTGTGAGTAGATTGTTTTGTCCTGGCTAGTGTTCTGTGTACGATTTACACGGCTTTCTCTGACCTTCTGTTCCCTTGTGCTGCAGGACTAGTAGCACGGAGATCCAGCAGCTTGTATGGTCCACCGGAAATTCCGTGATGGGCTCACAGAAGTGATACCAATGCAAGTCAGTGACAGGCATCAGCCGTGGTCCACGCACGGATCCATTACACAGAATTCTGTGAGACCAGGTTGTAAATTATACATTGGCTAACAACATTGCCATTATTGCATATATGTTGGGGTGTGATTTTTTTTCAATGTAAACAGCCACAACAGTTTTATTTATATTACATTATACATTTATGAGCAGGTAACCCAACCCCTGCCCCTAAATCTACCATTTGTCAATAAAACAGAAGATATAACAGACAGACACAACTACCGTCATAATTTATTCAAAAAATATTAATGTCCCAAGTCTTCTGAGGCAAAACAATTGATTTGTGAGAGGAATAGATGCGATCGCCATCTCCGTCCACCGTAAAGCTCTTCCTGTGTGCTGCAGTCCCACATCTGTGCGTAAATTCAAAAAATGCCGCCATTTTAAATACTGGCTTTTTTTGGGGGGACAAACAGATTACAGTTCATTCTAAAGATCTGCACAAATCTATATAAAATACATACAAAATAAAGTTTCTGATGGCAATGATTCTAAACAAATCCTATATGCTGTATCTAAAAAGTAATTTTAGTTGCTGTAAGAGCGATGTGTCATATGTCCAACTGCTGTAGGAGAATAAGTACATGTTTAAAAAAATCAGGGATGCCAGTGGTTTGAGTGACTGCTACATGGCATCGGAGAGAAATAATTTTCTAACAAGACATTTGGCGGTCCAATATTTTGCTGAAATTCTAATGAAACTTGACACATTCCCGGCCAATAACTGTCAGTTTGTGGGCCAACAGCATGGCTGAAAGTTATGGAATAACTAAAGGCAAACTTACAAGTGAACTGCGCACAGGAAATTAGTGCCGTATTCCTCCAGAAGGACTGAGGAGATGAGGGGTGGATGAGGGAGAATGACTCAGCCTTGTTACTCATGCTGGTTATTTGCTGACACAAGATGCCAGTGGGAATTATACTCCTCACTACCTGGACCTTTCAAACGTCTGAAATATTTAACCAGACAAGACATTCATTGTCAGATGTTACTGGTGTTTTTTCTGTCACTGAGGGTGTAGAAACAGAAGACAACAGACAAAAGACTAGGGTAATAAGGTCTGGATCACATAAAATGCCCCCATCAAAGCCTCTTTTGTCTCTGAAGTAAAGCAAATTTGCATATGCCGAATACTGGAGTAAATCAGGCCTTGAAGCTATTGTTTTTACTCTGAAACAGTGTAATTATTAGCTCTAAAGGCTAATCTTGATGAGCCTGTCTGCAGTTTTTAAAAAGAAAAAAAAGCAAACATAAAAGTTGCTTTCTAGCACATAATACCAAAGCGCAACAGACCAAAATTAAAGTAAATGGAAAAAAAGAGCATATCCAATAAACACTGAATTTAAATGTGGGAGAGAGCATGGATAATTGCACTTCTTTTTGTTTTTTTTGCTCATTTATTCTTTATATATCGAGCCTAAAGCTGTAAAACTACATTTCTAACAAGCCCAAGGTAGAAAAACATATTTTTGCCAATCAATACCCAAAACATTCTCAAACACTTTATTTGCAACATGTAAACACACAGCAAGCAAGATAACGATGCGATATGGGAAATGTATTTTTAAATTAACTCTAAAATCTCCGATAAACACATTTTAAAGGGGTCCAATTATAATGTTTGCAAATTTTTCTGCACCAAATTAATTTAGCTTAATATTTAGTCATAATTAGTTCATTTTAATGGCCATTGTCCACCCTCTCTCTACCCTAGAACCAGTTTTTGCTTATTTTTTGCCCATCTTTCAACAACAGCCCCTTTACAAAACTTGCATTACACTGTGACAGGTTCACAAAACAATCTATACATTTGCCACATAAACTGTTAAAAGTCAGACTAAAACCCATAAATTACTGAGAATAAGGTATTTTTGCTCAAAAAAAAGAAAAAAAAAGGGGAAAAGAAAGATTATTTTAAAATTAATTTAGTTTAAATTGCAGCTGTGCAGACTAGGGTTAGCACACCATGCATGAAGTTATTACACTGAGCATTATGTACAATGTCTCTCACTATAGCCGCTTGGTATTTGATGGCAAGTGTAGTATTATTTTAGACACATTAGCAATTCATTTTGTAAAGACTACATTGTCTATAAGCAATATGCAAAACCTAATATTTGCAATCATTTTACAGTTAAAAAGCAGTTATGAACAATCATTGGTGTGTAATCACACGGATCTCTATAACTATAGTAAAGAAAAAGCACTTGTACCTTTCTGTGTGGAACTACAGAGCCACTGAACACAATGTAGAGTCACAAATGTACCAAACCTGTGTGAACAATTTATCTTGAACATACGTCATGGAGATTTTTTGATTATGTGACATTTCCCTTATTGCTGCAGCCATGTATATTTTTAAGGCAGGAAATAGGGCCGCCTCGTTTCATTTGTCACCTTTTTGATAGTGTGTAACGTTGTTTCCCTTGTGCTTGACTGGCCCCTGAACGATTCCCCCCCCCCCCCCCCCCCCCCCCAGCACCACGGGCCTTTATTAGAACTCTATCGGTGCTTTTAATGTGAAAATGCAATAAAGTCATTTCACGCCGTGTTGAGCAACCTCCACTTGTTATTGCGGGCCCTCTGTGTTATTGCAGGCCCTCTGTGACTTACTCTCAGGTTGGGGAGGGGGAATCACTTCCTCTTTTCTGTCTGATGAATCACCCATCAGTGAGGAAAAGCTAGGATATGTCTGCGCAATCAATACAAACCAAAAATCAGCTTAAACTTGACATTGCCCTTGATGATTGAATGTAGATTAATCAAATGTTCCTAATAAACTGAGTTTTGTAGCACTTGCATCACTTTGTTTTTGGTCCAAACCTGATTTCAACTCCACCCCATCACACAGGTCTCTTTTATTGCACTTTTGGGTTCATACTGCAGTACAATTGCACAATGAACAAGAGTACCACTTTGGGTACTAACAACAGCTGTTTACTACTCTATCTAGGTTATGATTTGAAGAGAAGTTACTGTATTTACCTTCATATTCACCACTAAATCTTTGCAATGTAGTGCATGTACTGGAAGAGATACAAAGACTGTGACCGGCTCGTAGGCAATTTATTTGGAGACAAGCAGATGTAAGAAATGCATTGTGCTATAAGTGTGACGGGGAGCATGCAAAGATATAAATTGTACATCGTCAACAGCTGTTCTGAAATTTGCTTTCATACCAATTGCTAACTGTACCAAAGTTCACATGAATCATAGACTAGACTCATTCCCTTAATCAAAACTTCCAGGGGTTTCAATGCGATTTCAGTTTCAGTTTTGCTTTGTTAAACCTGTAATACAAAAATGACTTTAAATGTCTAATTTGAAAACAGGAACAGGAAATGTAAAAATTAAAATCAAATAAAAAATAAAATCAAAATGTGTGTGTGTGTGTGTGTGTGTGTGCACACACATACGTTTATTTATGTTTATGAAAATGTTTATTTATTCCTCTGAGTACAAAGCTGAATTTTCAGCATCATTACTTGTGTTCTATGTCTTCAGTGTAATGTGCTGAGAAGACATTTCTTATTATTGTTAATTTTGAAAACAGTTGTCTTGCTTAATATTTTAAAAAGTTCAAAAGTATAGCTTTTGCTTGAAACATGCTTGAAGCATTATAAATGTATTTACTATCACTTCTGATAAATTTAATGCATCCCTGCTTATCAAAATAATAATTTAAAAATCTCATCCAAAATTTTGAATGGTGGTGTAATTTTAAAGTTACGAAAACAAGTAAGTGTAAGTTTTATCAAGTTGTGTGAATGACAATTATATTGGAACATACTGTGCATACATATATATAAAGACTCAAGACAGAGGCAGAGTTCTGCTTAACTCACACACTCTTCTAAAAATACAACACACTTTCCTATTTTCGACCAGTCAAGTATCTCAGCCAATCAAACCAACTGCAGTTATACAATAGCCAATTCAACATTTCTCAAACTGCTTCAGGTTCTTAATGAGTCATGTTTTACAACTATCAGCTGTTATAGTTAGAAAGAGAAAAACTGTAATAATTTAATGAAGTGCTAATAATATTCATTCATATTTTGATATTCATTTTTCAAAATTCATATGTTTATAACATTCCCAGTACAATACGTCAGAAGGATCATATTGCTGGCTTGGAGATGGAGTATGAATTTTTGAAGCCGTAGTAATGGGGCTATGGGGGCACTTAAGGCTGACGTCAAACAGACTCTGTCAGCACCAAATGCTCTTCTGTGAAAGTGCCTAAAAACTCAAGTTTCCAGTTGAGTTGCAAAGTTATTTTATGAATCATAACAAATGCTGAATGGATATCTTTTCTCATTATCTATTTTCAGTTAAAAGCACAGCACAGCCACAACAAACTGATTTCCTCCATGAGCACCCTTTATCTATTTCCTCAAGCTTTAAGAGTGTAGATAATTCTGTGCTTAACACTATCTGCATTCTGTACTTTCAACAGTCCAGGCAGTTTGCATAATTGGATGACCAGTAAGTACTGCTCTGCACTCTCTAGAACGGACATTAAGAAAGATGACAGGAAAAAATGAAGAGACTGCATAAAAATAAACTGAGGTGCATCTCGCAAAGCTTTCATCAATATTATTAACCACCCTAAAAAAGTCCAAAATAGGTCATCTTTCATAGTACTGCACAGTGAGGTTTTTTAAAAATTGTCTCGGGACAGGGTTATTCAATGTGACGTTTGAGAGCTGCCCACCTGCTTTAGTATTTGAGCAAGCATTCTCCCCAACATGGGATGTCAAAATCCTTTAGTCACTAACATTGACATGTGATAGCAAAAGCTACAGTCTCGGACCCAGAAAGCACTCGCCGCTTGAGCTGACTGCATGTCTTTTTGGCCACTGCATCAGACAAGACAAATAGGACTGAATTGACTTGGTTTGAGTGTTCGTGAAGGACTGAAGGAGGGCATGATATGCAAAATGCCACTAACAGAGTTTGAATGCACAGTACATTCCATTGAACACTTAGGAAGATCTAAAACTTTTATGGAAAGAAACAAAAAAACAACAATAAAAGACTTCACACAACAGCCATTTCTGAAAATGCTTTCATTTGTGGAAAAGTAATTTTGTTTAGATGCAATATAGCCTGTAAGGGGGAAAAATATGCATAAAGATTGATTGATCAAAAGAGAATTGACATTGGACACATCCATAATGTCATCAATTTGTCCTTGAGTACATCAATCAGTACTGTCTAAATATAAGTATAAATAAGAAGCTAGCAGCGCCAAGTCCAAAAGCTTTCCAGGCAACATTAGCGACACTATACTAAATATCATTACTGAAATGCACTTTTTATTGATTTTTACTCTCGGTCTGTGCTAGATCATAAACAGAGACCCGAAAAACAAGCATATTACTTCTAATTTGATGAAACTGCTCCTTCTGACCATTCAGCCGTATCTGTCAGAACTGATTTCCAAATTCTTAAATTGTATGCAGAACTTTTAATGGTTTATGAAATTCATACATCTTTTGTTGTCTTCAGACTATTCATAAGAGAATCAAGCTTATTGGAAATCGGTGGAGCCGAGCTGAATTTTTATGCATCAAAAACCTTGATAGCAAAGCGATTGTACAACCAAAAGTACATGCAATCATTTCATTTTTAATTGACTTGATATTGTCAATATACTGTGCTTCTAAATGTTCTCTCAGTGCTTTTGTATCTGCTTCTCAGAACTGTTTGCCTATTTTAAATTCCTTACAAATTCTTATTTTCTATGCTTGCGTTATTGCTGTTTTTATATCTAATAATTGTGATTAAAGCTACCCAAAATTAACATTTCACAACCATGAGTGCATTGACCAACCATAAATCATGGCAAGGAAAAGATGGCCATGATTAAATAAATTGAATAGACTTTAATCATCTCTCATTATTGAAAGGCCTTGAATCGGAATGATGGTGAGAGAGAAAGTGAATGACAGTGGGAGAGGTGAGGGGTTGGAAGCTTCTGGAGAGGGAGCAGAGGCTCACATCAGTATCGTATCATGGCAACAGAGACAGATGGAGAAGGGGTGGAAGACGTGGGTGTCAAAAAAAGGCTGTGCTTTTCACCGAGCCTGAGTTTAGTCAGCGCAGAGAGACTTTGACAGATAGACGCACATACACTCCGAAAAAAACACATGGGCGCTTATATGCATTCAACACGACACAAGCCACACGACCAACTCAGATAATGATCTCTGAGTCACTGTCTTCCTTGACCATCACCAATTCTCACAAACGTTCTTGAAAAAAATGAAAAAAGGTAAGAGCATGTTCACTGTTGAAAACACTTTGAATATTGCAAGGAAAACACAAACAGCGTCGGTATTTTAACTAATTGTTGCTAAATTTGATGCATTGATTCAACACTGGACACATGAAAAAGCAGACTAGATGTTTCCACTTGTGTTCTTAAGCAAAAGAGGAAAGTAAATGCAGATAACACAAACATGCATTTAGAAGGACTTATTTTTGTGAGAATAAGGGCACTAACAAGCTCTATTAATACATTATATTTTAATATATATTATAATAAATGAATGATCATTATATTGAATTATTTATTGTATATTGAAAATGCAAAGAATAATATATTGTGTTAATATATTACAATATATTGATTAATATATATGGATTTGTAACAGTATATTTACCTATATAACAATGTAATTATGCATGTGCAATTCATATTATATAGATGAGCATGTGATAAAATATGGCAGTGTGTGCATAAATATATCTGAACATGTGCACTATACTATATATGTTCACATTTATTTGAGAACATGTATGTAACGTATTCAATACACAGTATGTATACAACAATATGCAAACAATGAAATGAGATAAAGTTTATGACTATGTGTTTTCCACATATGGAAATATATTCTGTAATATATCACATTTTAATTTTGTAATTTATTTTGTATTTGTAAGCTGTATTTATTCAGCGCTGATATTTATTTATTTATTTATTTTCTTTAGCAGATGAGTTCAGAGTGCAGCTATTTATGTAGATGCAATTATTTATATACTACATAGAACACACAAGATTTGTGTAAGAGTGTTTGTACAAAGCTCTGTTCATGTGTTTGTTTCTCTTTTTTCCTTGTATGACTGTTTGCATATGTGTTTCTTCACAGCACTGTTTATGGAGACTCTTTGCTCTCTCCTATGTTCCCTGGATTATGCACCAGCTGTCCCCTTGAGGAAGCATGTCTGAGGAAGTATGAACTGCCAGCCTGATAGAGGGAAAAAAAATGAAAGAAAACTATAGGGCTGTCAAAGTTAACATGTTAGCGCATACAATTAATTACATTTGCTTGTCAGGTGGAATTTAACCATCATCGAAACTCAACGACAATGAAATATCACCTATAAGTCAAACACACCATCACAGCAGGTCAGCAGAAAGAAAAAAGAAAAATAAACCCACACACACACAAACACACACACACACACACACAACTTGACATGTACATACAAGTCCATTAACTCAGGAAAGTTATGTTATATAATTACTGCAGAATTTCTTATGGGTTTTTGTTCATTTTACTATAAGTGTCAGGTAACACTTTAGAATAGGGAACACTTATCAGCTATTAACTACGACTTTTCCCTCAATAAATTCCCAATTTGCTGCTTATTAATAATTAGTAAGATAGTTGTTAAGTTTAGTTACTGGGTAGGATTAGGGATGTAGAATATGGTCATGTAGAATAAGGCATTAATATGTGCTTAATTACTACTAATAAATGGTTAATATTCTATTAATATGCATGCTAATTAGCAACTAGTTAAGAGACCTTAAAATAAAGTGTTACCAAGTGTCATTACTGAAACAACACTGTACAATTAGGTTCAATTTGTTAAGATTACACAATGTAACAATAATGAAATGTTAATTAATACATGTACTATTGTTTCTTTGCCAAATGTGCAAAATGTAAATGTAAAATGTGTATATAAAAATATATATAAAAGCATACAAAATTGTTGTCAATGTATGTTTCATGTTAGCTAAATAACTAATTTACTAGTATACTACTGTTCAAATGTTTGGATTCTTTGATGAATCCATTTATTTGAAAGAGAAATCTTTTGTAATATAAATGTATTTACTGTCACTTTTGATCAATTTAGTGTATTGATTTATTTTAATAAATGTTAATGTGTGTGTGTGTGTGTGTGTGTGTGTGTGTGTGTGTGTGTGTGTGTGTGTGTGTGTGTGTGTGTGTGTGTGTGTGTGTGTGTGTGTGTGTGTGTGTGTGTGTGTGTGTGTGTGTGTGTGTGTGTGTGTGTGTGTGTGTGTGTGTGTGAAAAAGACACTACTCTGAACAATGATTTTAATAAAAATAATAATAATAATAATGCAGTAAATACATAAAAAATTACTGACCCCGTTGCATCTTTTGAAGGGTGGTGCATTAACATTAAAAAAAAGAGAAGTGTTTCCCTAAAAGTATTTGCACATATTGTTTTGTACATTTTGCACATATTATTTTGCACATTAACTGCAACAAATGAATCATAATTACTATTGTAATTGACTGACAGCATTAAAAAAACCACTATGCGTCTAATATCAAATTAGCACTGTTGCACAAAAATTCAGGCTTTTCCTCTTCCAGGTTTTAAAAGCTCATTACAGCTCTTGTAACTCCACCACTATGTCTTGTTTCTCGAAACACTACGCTGTTACGTTGTACACTACACAATACACTTATGTTGAGTCACATCTCACAAAATGTGACTGAAAATGGGAAATCATTTAGTTCATAATGAAAACCATTTCTGAGTCACATAATTAAGAGGGCTCTCCTTTAAAAGGGACACATGATTAATTTGTTTCGCAGAAAGCCTGCGAAGGTAATTAAAACAATGACACTTTTGCTCCCATGAACTGAAAAAATTTTTCCTTGTACATGGCTTGAGGGATGATGTGCGTTGTCTATGCTCCGTGCTGGCCGGTTCGATATCATTCTTCGCTTTAGTTATGACCTTATGCTCATTTAATTTAGCCAGAGAATATTTATGAAGCATGAGCGTTTCTGAGCATTTTTCGCTTGCCGTCAGCGCCAAAGTCATTTGTGGTCATAAGTTTTTGAGCGTTACCTTAAATTACATCACTTTTTCACTGCCCTGTAATATAGGAGATCACCCAAGACAATTACAGTTATAGGACATTTCCTATAGCATTTTAATTCATAATGCAAATACATATATCGGAAAATAAAATATGTTCAATGAAAATGCTCAAATTACATGTTAAAGGAGAAAAAAACAAACAATTTTTTCACCCTAGGGTTGTTTCAATCCCATCTGAGATTCTTTCTTCTGTTGAACATACATTTATTTATTTAGACCATACAATTAAAGTCAAGAGGGACCAATTTTTGAATCCTGTTATATATATATATATATTTTTTTTTTTTTAATTTATTTAATTTTTCACAAAATTTCACAAAGCCATTTGCATCACACCCTTTTGTTACTAAATACTTTATTTTTGTGCATCAATCTATTTAATTACTTAGACAATTAGAAAAAAAAAACACTTGTTGTGCTCGTGATAGCTAAAAAAAGAAGAGTATTTTTGTGAGTGTGGATCATGATTTCATCTACTTCAAAATTTCACATTTAATTAAATGTGTTACTGCCATTTCCTTGTAATTGTTCGTGAAATTTGTGGTTTCTACACCATTTTTTTTTCTCCCCCAGTGTACTTCCATTGTATGAATAAAAATATTCTCCAGAATATTTCTTTTATGTTCCACAGATCTGAAAATAAAACTCACACAGGTTGAGAAAGACACTAACAACGAACAATTACTTTATTTTCATTTTTGGCAAACTACACCTTGACACCTGTGTTATTCACATTTTTGGGATCAGTATAATTTGAAAAACTCTTATGATCACCAAGACTTGAATTTATTTTAAAATGTACTTTATTCCTGTGATGCAGAGGTGGATTTGGTCACATTTCACGTAATCCTTCAGAAATCGTTCTATAAAACTTTATATTAATTTTTGGCAAACTACACCTTGACACCTGTTTTTCCGCAAATTTTGCCAGTATTTGCTGCATGCAAGCAGCTCCTCGTCACAGGTGAACTATCAAATGTCTCAAGAGTGGAAATGAGAGGGGGTGGATATAGATTTGTGAGGGCCAGCAATTAAGATGAATTGAAGCAGGGGAGGGCTGAGATCCCAATAAGACCCTGCTGCTGTGTAATTACATGCTCTCTGCTTCTTATTGAGTGGATCCAAACATCTCAGGACTGGTGGATTTATGAGAGGCCAGTGTGGCAGTAGGGGGCACTTGGAGGTAAAGTGTCATCCCTGCTTAACAGCTGCAACCATATTTATCCACAGCTGGATTTATGAGAGCGAGCCCACGTCCCTAGGGCTGACCCCAGAGGAGGGAAACGCAGGTGAGCGGAGACAAACACGACAAGTCATGAGGAATCGACCCTGCGCGATGATGCACATTTGACGATTGTCGTCTCACAGCGGTATGTCGGAGACTCATCATCCCAGGGAACGGCTGAGAAATCAAGCTCGATGATGATGGCGGATATTCAAACATACTCACATGAGGAGAGGAGAGGAGGAAAACGGTTTGGGAAGTGTGAAATGAAGCCGTATCCTCATTTGAAAAGAGAGATTGCTATTCCAGGACCTTGCGTGGATGTTTGCGGGGTTTCATGAGATGCCACTTTTGAAAAAGCCATCCCTGAAGGGCTTTGATGCCTTGTGCTCCCAATAGACCGCGGCCGAGGAGAGGCGTAAGAGGGCCTGGACATCAGAGACATTGGGAGAGGAGGACTCGGGGACATTTGGCTGAGAAAATAGCTGAAGATAGACAAGGGAACGGAGAGAGAGGCGATGAGAGAATGGGATTTTGTGAAACATGAAAACTGCAAAGGGAACAGATATGGTGTAGGTAACGAGATTTGGAGGGAGAGAAATGGAGAGCCTCAGATGGAGGAGACAAAAAGGATAGAGGCAAGAAATGCGAATCTCTTCCATTATAATAACCCACCTCTGACTCTCGCTAGTGAGGCTCCTTGCTTATCTCATCTTCAACCCAGAATAAAACCCATTTTCAAGCCTTAGAAACAATATAAAGAAAGGTTACCATGCTCAACATCCGTGACACCCCTAGTTAGAGTGAGGCCGAAGAGGAGTATAAAAATGCATGACGTGCCACGGTCCCGCGTGTACCATCCCGATTGTCGGGCAGCACAGAAGAGCAGCAGATATCAAGCTGTGTCACAGTAATTTGGTGTAACAGACATGGCGAAGGATAATCATGTCCGTGCATCCATCACATTTTAGTACTTTATTTTATTATATAGGTCTTCCTTTCTGTTCATGTTCTCTTTTCGCTTTTTCTTTCCTGGATTACAGGCATTTTTGACATTAATGTCTCTTTAGGCTAAACAGATTAGGGGCTGTAATGACTCTCGACAGTGCCTGGGAGCACGTGAGTCACATATATTTGAGCAGGATGGCAAATTTGGTTCTTACAATGCCAGATACACTGCAACGTTAAATGCCTTGTCTATTCTCATCCAAGCTGCATATCAAGGCTGCAAACCCTCTCGCCCCGAGGGGAAGATGTTTAAGCAGTGAGATGGGGGGCTGTGGCTTTTAGACGCCTCTGCTCATCTATGCCCACAAGTTCTCCATCTTCTCTGCTTCTCAGAGAGAGTTAGAAAAGAAAGTGGTGTACGTGCCAAACAACTCTTAACTTCCAGGCACAGAGGCTGCCAGCACTGATAATTCTGCCCCTGAAGTGCAATTGCCATTCAACACCCTTTCTCTTCAAAAACAAGTCAGATGAGAAGAGTATCTCACCAGCCAGTAAAGCAACCAGATCTTTGGACTTTGTTGAAGACAAACAGTGCAGAACAGATTGATTATGCAATGACATGGCAATCGCATTGGATTAATGTATGGCTCTTGCAAATACTGTATGAATAGAGTTAGTGGTATTGATGAAAGAAAGGGACCTGTTCATAAAATGTATTGAGTTTTTAAGGTGATGCATGTAATTTCGACACTACTGGTGCCACACTGTTTATACTTTTTAGAAGAATCCTAGAACTATGAAAGGCTTCATTTTATTGATCCAGTTAAGTAAGCGCATGTTTTACTCATTGACTAATTGAGTCAATGAAACAAACTCCATGCCTTTTCTAAAAGTTCAGAAGTTTGGTGTCAATAAGATTTTTTTTTTTTTTTTTTTTCATTAAAGTGAACATAGAGTAAAATTAAAGACATTTATAATGTTACAAAAAATGTATTTAAAATATATTAAAATAGAAAATAGTTTTATATATATATATATATATATATATATATATATATATATATATATATATATATATATATATATATATATATATATATATATATTCACCTTAAACCTTTGAACAATACTATATATGGCTTATTATTTGACACAACTGTCACTACAGTCCAAATTTGCTCCAAAGAACATTGCAAACAAAGTTATTAACAGCAAACTGTTTGGAAAAAAAGAAACAATAAAACTAATATAAATGCACATTTATTTTCAATTTTATATTAATTTTACATTGTTACTTAATGCAGTGTTTCCCAACTGATGTGCCTGAAAAATTAAAAAATAAATAAATAAAAAATATAAATGTACTGTAACATTGCTACAAATAAGAATATGCAAATTTGTTGTTTTATTATAACCCAGTAAGAACTCCACGTGACCTCATCCAACACATTCTCACTCCCAAATCATTACATATTGACACTGGGTCAGGATCCTTTGGCATCACTTCTGGAGTCAAAGTCTGGGATTTAATCAGTTATATATTCAAAAAATGGGGCTCTGATAATTGCAACCCCTTATATGCATGTCCTGATAGCAAGATTGATATTCACCAGAGCAATATCATTAAATAATATTAAGCCAGAATAGGATAAAGTATTCTATAGTCAGAAAAAGAAAACACATTAAAAAACATACACACATCACCCTTAGATGGTTTCTTACAAACTCTAATTGAAATTAAGAATAACAAAATGTGAAAATACATGGATTGTTATTGACTTTTTGGTAGTGTAATTTCACTGCATCCCACTGGTTTAACAGAAACATCAATCCTTTTAAGATGTCTTTATAATGAAATAATCACTGAAAATTACAGCAGAGGTTTTATAACAGCTGGGAAGTAAAAGGCAATGAAGAAACTATCAATTTTTTGCTCTACAAATGAGAACAGGAAGACTGAAAAGGATGTTAGTTTATATAAGTTTTTCATCTCAAAGAAGAGACTGGTTTGATTATAGTTTCATTTAACTCCTCTTTACTATGTAAAACACATGAAAAATGCAAAGTTTTAATGTAAAAACAATTTACATAGCCTACATACATTACTTAAAAATGTCCCTCTGTATCCAGACACCTTCTACTTTTACTCAAAACAAGCAACAACAGCAAGACAGTACCAACTCCGTCTACTAGGCCTAAACACTTAGCATATTTTTAGTACATCATTACACATGAGTATACCATTATTGTGAATTTCTCTGGGAACATAACAGGAATATATCAGTAAAATGCCCAGGAGAAACACCTAACATCAACCACACAGTAACAAATCTCAAGATGCACCTAGAAGGCAAACACGGCACCACTGATGCCTAAGGATCCACATGCTAATGATCAGAGCCAGGTCTGTAAACCAGACAAACAAACAGCACCAGAGATGCTTATAATCCTCCAAGGCATTAACCCAAGAGAACCAAGCATACGTACAATATAGTTGGGTATGTGGCTCTACCCACCTCCATATTTGAGTCGCATGCTTTCCACAAAATAATTGACAGAATCCAGAAGGTACAGAGCATTTCGCTAACCACAAGATGCCTATTTATTCATACTGAAACAAAAGGTTTGAGGTCCCCCAATATATGTGAGCAGCTTTAGGGAAACCAGTGCAAAAAAAACAAACAAAAAAAAAACACATGAACTCATCTATGAGAGCAAAGCAAGTAAATGAAAATATCAGTTGCATGTGTAAAAATGTTGCCCTCTATGGCTTTTTTGGTGGGTCTGCAACTACTGAAAGCAGAATTTCTGTGACATTGGCCCTCACATCAAACCATTTTTTAACAGTACAGCAAAGAACAGATGAAGTGAAACTACTCATTAAAACATATATATGTGACTTGAGTGAAATACAGAGAACTTGCTAATTAATGGAAAAAGATGACCTTGAAGTATACATTCTCTGACCTCTTTGCTTTTGATGACTTAGAAGGATGAAAAATCAGGATCATTTAAAAAAGATTACATAAACCGTGCCGTCAAACTTCTTAAAGAAGTTTTTGACACACAGGATATCTGATATCTCTTGCCTCCTAGCCAATGCTACAAGAATAATCACTTCCAAACAACTCGTAAACATTCAACTAGAAAGCAGCCGTAAGGACTGTGCCATTCTCACCCCTTCAGTCCCTCCAGCCATACTTCTTTCTGGCCGGAGGCGCTTCAGGATCCAGACCATGGGCTTCTGTCTCAGCTAATCAATCCACATGGTAAGCAGTCTTTTCGGGCTTTAAAGACAAGCTCCACTCGTCCGTGGCTCGAAACCTCAGGAGGGAGATCAACAATCAGTGGGTCCTTAGTGTTAACTGTTAACAAGAAGAATAAATGAAAAAAAGTTCAACATTTGGCATCAAGAAAGAACTTGTGAATGAATTAATCTCATTTAAAGTGTGTGAGCTTGCTTAATACTGTACATCTTGCTCCCATAAGTAGGAAAACATAGACACTAAATATCAAAACATTTTGAGAAATCACAGTCTTGGCTTTTTCTTGGGGTTCTTACAGAAAAGAGGGAAGAGATGCTTTGATCCAGCGCTTTGCGCCCTTCCTCTGCATTTTCATATAATCCTGGTGGCTGAAGCCAGGAGCCCTTTTATCTGATACTGTCAGTGCAGGTGGGATCGATAACGCCTTGGCCTGCGACTGTGAGACAGTTCCTGGATCACAGCCCCCTTCCATCCTAACTCCTATTGATCTTCATTACTTCCACAGGACCACGCTGCCTTTCCCAATCCCTGACCAGCCACTGCAAACCAGCTCACTGTGTCCATTACATTCATAATACACTGATCCATTAGTAAAAAGTCTGAAAATGAATATGGTTACTGGTGTTGAGCGATATGCTCCAAAGTCATATCGTACCATATCGTCAGCCTGTGAGATCGATGCTATGCTAATTTATTTAATTATTTTTGCAGCCGGAGAGTGAACCAACCACCTCCAGGGTATGGCTAAGAACAGCCTAATGTTAGTGTGATCTTTTAACTACACATTATATCTTTTAGCCTAAGTCAAGTAGGCTATCATATGGATGTCATGTCATAAAATATGTTTTTAATATGACTGAATTTGTATTTAAACTTGACAATTTAATAAAAACATTTTAAGTTACTAATTATAATGCTTACATTTCCTGTTAATCTAGTAGCTACAGAAAAGGGGCAAAGAATATTTACATTAACAAAAATTATCATCACTGACTTCAGTCTAGCACGAGTTTATGCACTCAAACACTCCCGTTATAATCAGAGAAGCTATCTACACTGCATGATGAATAAATCGCACACATGTCGTACACACATCTGTACTTTCTTGTTTATGATGAGAAAATTCAGCAATGACTCATCTGAAAGTTTCTGATTGGCCATTGCACACGGAATCGTGTGTGATTGGTTATAACACACAACACTGTAAAAACGAGTAAAAAGAAATGAGGAACGAAGAAGCCCTAATATTAATTAGATAATAATACTAGCCAGTTAATACTACTACTACTACTAATAGTCTTGATATTGTCAAAGGCATCAGCCACATCTCTCATCGATACACGATACCATCATCTAACGGCACAACTCTAATGGTTACAGCCTGTATCTTTTGACTGCAATACCCAAAAATTCACAAAATGTAGCACACATGGAAATAAATGTAGCACTGTACTTTGTGATTGTAAAAAAAAAAGAAAAGAAAAGAAGATTGGCTTCTGTGTTCTTACCATTAAATACATACCTTTATTGTAAATTGTGCAAAAAGTTTAATTTTTAAACTCATTTTACCATACCACTTCTGGAGAGATGTAAATAGGGTGTCTCCGATGTAATACCGTGTCGACAAGGTGACTTTCAATGTGCAAAATTATTTATGCATTCAGACGGGGAGCCAAATATGAGATCGTCCTGCACATAAATCTTACTTAGTGAGCCATGACTGTCTGGATTATCACACTCATTCCTTCTTTCAACGTTCATTCAATACACCGGACCCCCATAAGTTTAAACCTGACCTTACAGATGTATCAAGACATGATGTATTTCCAAAGAACCAACACAACGTGATTTGGTCAGCAGCATTACCCATATGATAGCATGAAAGACACTTCGGTTCCATGTGGCACCTGGAGACCCTGATAAAATTATGATGACTTGCACCTAATAATTGATGATAAACTAGTCCACAGCATCTTTATATTAGTCCACGACTGTGGCTGCACTTTATTCCCTCCCTCTTTCTCTCATCCTGAGACTGCAGCTGCGAATGCACAAGGTGAAATAAAAAGACCGGTTAAAAGAGAGTGTGATAAACAGAAGGCACAGCAAGTAAATGAGAGCAGTTTATTGAATGGCAAAGCTCTAAGGTGCCACTCTTCCTCACCGAGTAAGGCTAATTCAATTCCCTCCCATGTCCCATCAAAGAGTGCTTAAGAGTGTGCCGCATTAAAGCCGTGCCGGAAAACACAGAATGATTGTAACTCAATTGTAGCCGGTCTGTCATTGATTGCACACTGGCATAAAGTCGAGTGCAGAGACAAAAGACTTTCCTGTCCTTCCCTGGACTTTGTAATCACCTTTCTGATGTTTCAAGACTCTGAATCATCCAGCTAATAAAGCCTGCTGGGAACTATGCACAGGTCAAAAATGCCTCTCAGATGCAAAAAGTAACCAGACATACTTAAAAAGCTCTCATGCAGTGGCTCATGAGAATGGATGTGGTGAAGTAAGGCAGCACTGCATTACATTACACTGAATGTACTGTGTGGATTTATAGTATGGAGTACTATAGCATCGTTTTCAGTTGTCAACCGATATATTGGCAAGGACAACATATCGACTGATATTTTCTTTTTTTTTTTTAATTATAAGCATTAGAAGGTAATTTTTCTGTCTGGTTGGTAAGTGCTGTTAATAAAAAAGTTTGACTTTTTATTATTAGAAAGGCACAGGGTAAAATACCTTCTCATATTGTAACGGAGCCTACGAGACGTGAGGCGTGCGGATCCAATTGCAAAGCTTTATTTCTGAACACAGACATGGTCATTAGGTCATAACAGGCAGGGTCAAACAACGGCAAACAGGTATATAGAGGGCAAGGCAAGAGAAGTATCCTGAACAGGCGTGTTCAATCGTGGGCTAAGATCCAGAGGGCTTAGACAAAAGAGGTAATCCATAAACAAAGCAATGGTCCAGGCTGGGGCAAACAGTATTCAAACGGCAAGGGTTAATCCAGGGAACACAGGCTAGAATAAGAACATGGGAAAAACAGGCAAGGCAAGACTATGACAATAAACTGGGCTCCATAGAGTAGCTATCGCTGGGCAAGTGATAAACTCTATACCAGGGTTCCTCAAATCTTACCCTGGAGGTCCAATCCACTGCAGAGTTTAGCTCCAACCCTGATCAAACTCACCTGTCTGTGATTTTCTAATGATCCTGAAGACATTTGATTAGCATGTTCAGGTGTGTTTGATTAGGGTTACAGCTAAACTCTGCAGGAAAGTGGATCTCGAGGTCCAGATTTGAGGAGCCCTGCTCTATACAATACTCGGAGGTGAGGGAGAGAAAGTCCACGCTCAAGTAAGGTGTGCAAATGGGAATCAGCTGTGTGTGATCAGTGCAATGAACTGTGTGCGTGTAGTTAGTGCAATGGATGATGGGAACTGTAGTCCGGAGGTGATGTGCAACAGTTAGTGTAGTGCAAGAGTAACTGTGGTGAGTGAGTGACCTCTGGTGGTGAGTGAATGGAAGTTCACAGACCGGATTCATGACACATATACTGACCACATTAAACAAATATACATTTATCATTTAACCCCTTAACTTTCACTTACAGTTTTGAACATAGACATTAAAGTGCACTATCCAAACTTATTTTTTTATAATTCATGAATGAAAACATTTTGTAACATGATTTTGATTTACCATTTCCATGGTAATACAAGGTCTGATTTTAAAATTCAAAGGATGAATTTTGAGATTTTAAGTTTTCAACTGATATATAATTTCTTGTGATTTCTAAAGCATGAAAAAAAAGACAACTAAGAATACTTTCTGTAACAAAGGTCAGAACTATTTAAATGTCTTTATTTAAATGTATAAGTGTTTATTTTCCATGAAGTTCGATTTATTTTCAAATAATTTATTTCTAATTTAGTAAGTAAAGTTAAAAATAATTAAATCTTAATTAAATAGTGTGATATATATGCTTTATATCAGTGACTCTCTAAGATATTGGCATTTGTCATAAAAAATAAATAAAAAATTGACAGCAATTGACCACTAAAAATTGTTGTGTTCTTCATATATTTTGATCTGCTCAAGAGGCCCAAGATTTTTTGAACATAAGACTAATTTTCTTTACTAGGCCCTCATGTTGCACTTGACTTAATACCAACTCACAAAATCCCAGTACGGCTTAGTGGTTCAGACTCTTAAATTTGCACTTCCCATTGATCTTGAGATTCCATTTAATAGGTTGAGTTTTTGTGAGTGTGTTTCTATGCATGTCCACAAACCTACACACGTGTTGTGTGTCCAAATGTGTCTCATCCAGGAATCAATGACACCAACTCCTTAATAAGGATCATTGTCTAGCTCATTGTCTGTAGTCTATTATCTGGCATGCTACGAGTAATATATGCATTCAAGGGCATGTAGAAAACAGGTCAGAGGCAACCAGATCTCTCTGGGGCCATAGTTCATTAATAGTCATAGTCCATGTGAGGGATTTTCTACAGGTTGCATCAGACAGTATGTTAGCAGCAGGTGGGGGGTAATCAGGTGCAGAGAACAGGCGCTTCTTTTAAATAAATTCCTCAAGCTACACTGTTCACTGATTCTTAAGACATTGAGCCCCATTAGTATTCTTTATAAATATAATAACATTTTCACTTTTATATATACACTAACATTTAAAAGTTTGAAGTTAGTAAGATTTTTAAACATATTTTTGAAAGATATGTCTTATGTCTGTCTGTCTATCTAAATTCAGTAAAAAAATTAAATAAATAAATAAATAAAACCAGAGAAATATAATTGCAATTGAAATTTTTTAATATATTTTAAAATATATTGGTGTTTTTACTGAAGTAATTTTGGTTACATTATAATTTCAACTCCACCACAAGACAAACACACACACACACACACACACACACACACACACACACACACAAACACAAATGGAATTTCATACATAATGCAAAATATGATTATTTTATCAACGCCACAAGTGTCAACCCAGCAGATTTTTTGGTCTGATAGCGGTGACATTTCAATAAATGGAGCTGGAAAGAACGCTAGATTTAACAATATTTATAATAACTGTTTGACATTAAACTTTTTTTTTTTTTTTTTTTTTTTGGATGATATGCTCCGTATTGACAGACAGACAATGAAAAACATAAATTTTGCAGGTTGGTTGTGTCAAACTGTAAATGAATGCCTACGATTGATTTAAAATAATTCCTTGGTAAACTTTTTTTTTTTTTCATTTCCAGCCTGTTTTGCTCCATGTCTCAAGAATCAGGGTGCTGACATGAAGAGAGAAAACCTATGAATTCATTCTTTCACAAACACACAGACACACACCCGTTTGTCACTCTCTATCTGTGTCCTCACTTTGACAGCTGAACCAAGAAGGCTGCAGTCATACTGAAGTTCTCTAATCAGCTGACTTGGCTGACCGTGACGCTCTGATTGCCACAGCAATTAGGAGTCTGGCCAAAGATTGCTGTCTGCTGGTTGAGACCAGACCAAAAAGAAGGATAGAAGAAAGATATAGATTATAGGGATTACACACCGAATCACACAGCAATAACAAACCACTTAAAATGAATCCCTGTGTTTTTCTTAAAAAAAAAAAAAAAAAAAAAAAAAAAAAAAAAACTTTATGAACTTTTGTATACACGCAGCAAAAGAGATGGTTTACTTCGGATGAATAAGAATGTGTAGCTTTGCTATATATTATTTTAAATTATTTGTCATTCTGTTTTATATGTATATATATTTTAATGCAAATACAAAATTGATTTGTGTGTGTGTGTGTGGGTGTGGGTGTGCGTGTGTGTGTGTGTGTAGTAGTGGCCAAAATGATTAGAACACTAGTATTTTCACCAGCTAAAAAAATGGTTTTAAGTCAGTTATTTCTATCTTTTGCTGTAGTGTGTCAGTAGGAAATATCAGTTTACATTTCCAAACATTCATTTTGCCATTAATTGCAAAAATCCAGTGAGATTTTTGTTTGTACAAGGAGTCTGACAACAGAGATCTGATCTCATCATCACCCAGTCTGTGTGGAATGATATGAAGAAACAGAACAAACTGAGACAGACTAAATCCAGAAGAACTGTGGCAACATCTCCAAGATGCTTCAAGAGTCCTACTGACACACTACAACAAAAGATACTGACTGACTTAAAACCATTTTTGGCTGGTGAAAATACTAGTGTTCTAATAATTTTGGCCAGCACTGTTTATCTATAAACAATCGTTTTTGTTGTTTTGTTAATCTCATTTTTTTTTTAAACATTCAAATTTTTTGACATCGAATTGCAATTGTTATCAAAATGACTCAATTTAGACTTCATATAATTATGAGTTGGTATGTCATTCTTTTTTTCCCCATAATTATGAAAAAATCAATTATGAAATAAAAAGTCAAAATAAGGACATACTACTGTAGGTCATAATTATGAGATAAAAATGTGAAATTATGAGATTTAAGTGAACTGATTATAATTAAAATTCTAAAATTAAATTAAAATGATAAGATTAAGACTTATCTCATGTTTTTTATCTTGTAATTATGACTTGGTATGTCATTTCCAAATTTTCTTCTCATAATTACGGCTGTAAAGTATCTCATTATTTTTGACTTTTTACAGTATCAATATGACTTACCAAAGCATGATTTTTGGGTAACACTTTATTTTAAGGTCTCTTAACTAGTTGCTAATTAGCATGCATATTAATAGAATATTAGCCATTTATTAGTAGTAATTAAGCACATATTAATGCTTTATTCTACATGACCATATTCTACATCCCTAATCCTACCCAATACCTAAACTTAACAACTACCGCACTAACTATTAATAAGCAGCAAATTAGGAATTTATTGAGGGAAAAGTCATAGTTAATAGTTAATAAGTGATACCTATTCTAAAGTGTTACCGATTTTTTATTTTTTTTCTTATCTGGCAAAAATGGTCATCCATACAAATAGCAGTAAAACAGAGCTAAAGTTTCTGCAAAGTTTAGATTTCAATTCTAAATTTAACGCTGCATCTAAGTAAAAAAAAAAAAAAAAACTATGTCAGTGTGAGATTATCAAACTCGAACCAAATAACAAATGTAACAAACTGGAATTAATTCAAGAAGAGTTTCAAAACAAACCATAACCAGAATGTCTGAGGAATATCACCAAAGGGACGCCTTGCAAGCACTGTTAAAAAGATGTTCACATTTTAACGTTCACATTATTATTGAAAACCACAGAATGAAAAGATGGAGCTTCAACTTCAACCATCAAAACTCTCAAAAACTCCAGTAACTGGAGTCGAGTCCAAGCAGTGTTCAGTCTAGGTGATGTCCTGAAGGCTAGAGCAAAACATACTCTCACACTCCATGCCTCCTGCAAAAGTGAGCCACAGATCTGTCACAACACAGACCTGCAGAGACATTACCCCTTTGTCATAGCGGTTCAAGAACAGCTCTGTGTTCCAGCTGGCATTTGAGTTGCCAGGTATGACAAGCGGAAGCTCTGCTTCAGCAGGACACATCTACATTCACCCGGGGTCTGGCTGAGACGCTTCGTGACAGCTCTCCTTTCCTCGCCCCCTCGACACAACCCCATCCTTCCTCTGGTTCAGAAGAGCACAAGTCTTGACTGCTAAGTCACTGTCTCTCTCTCACAGCCTGGTTGCCAGGTTTCCCTTTCAAATCCTTCTCCCTTATAGCAAATTCATGTCCATTTTGGTCTCAAGGTCTTAACTCTTTCTCCCACCGCTACATTTTGTCTCGGTGACCTCTGGTAAACCTCCTGGGTGATGCAGACAGTGACGGAACCAGACTAACAGGCTTTTTTGAAATAGTGACCATGGTCTGCAATGTGCTGCTTCTCCAGAGATCTTGCCCTAGGACTACATTTATGTTCCTTGAAGCTGCTTTCTTTACCTAAGCTTCATATACGAAAGTACAACATGGTCTATTGTGGACAATTCAGCAGGACGCGAAGGCTGTAAGCCACAAACGAAATACTACAAAGAAAAATCTAACAGGTAGAAAAAGGTTAGGTTTAGTTCAGAAGACGCAGTTTGGTTTATTAATATTTACATCTAGTTGACAGTTTAATTAAAAAGTGAGTCACAAATATAGAATTACTCTGCAGCTGTGTTGCTTCTTTTCTCAGCATGAGGCTGAGTTGTAAAGCTCTTTTCCAAAGCTTCAGCGATAACCTTCTGAGAAAATGTTGATGAGGATAGTGGAGCTTCAGCCCTCTCTAGTGGTGCCTTTGTGAAATAATCGAAGACATTGTTCTACTGCGGTCTCCAGTGATGAAGATAGACTTCATAGTGGCATGCTCTTCTCGACCATAATTCTGCTGCTAATAAAATATCACAAAACTGGTCAAGTATATTTTCAGATCTTATTTTACCAAAAGAATCACAACAAACAAAGAATTAAAGAAACAAATAAATAAAATAAAGGCAATTGAGGTATTTCTCTTCAAAGAAAAAATTTCTATTCAAAGAAAGAAAAATGTAACTTCAATGTATTCTACAAAAAAAGCCTATTAGAATGATTTCTGAAGGATCATGTTGCCATCTATCTACAAAAAACAGTTATTTAAAATTTACTACCATTTTAAAACATCGTTTTTCATATGTATGTGTGTGTGTGTGTGTGTGTGTGTGTGTGTGTGTGTGTGTGTGTGTGTGTGTATTTATTTGTTTATTTATTTTAATCAAATAAATGTAGCTTTAGTGAGCATAGGGGCCCTTTTTCAAAAACAAACATCTCCATACTTTTGCATGGTAATGCATGTAATAATCTTTTTAACAACTTTCTATATTAGAATAATGAAAAACTCTAAAGACAATTCACTCTAAAAAAAAAAAAATGTTGGGTTAAAAACAAATGTAAAAATCAGACACATAATTACTAGAGGTATCAACAATAATCAAAAGGTAAACATTCATTAATAAGCAATTTTAAAAAAAAGTATATTATTTAATTATTATTTATTCAACTCAATCTATATTAATTTTTTAAAAAATATTAATTTTGGGTAAAAAAATATAGTAATTTTTAAGCAATAGCTGAATTAAATAAAACTAACCAGAAGGCTGGGTTAAACATTTAACCAAACTGATGGGTTAAAACAGCCCAATCACTGAGTTTGTCCATATTTCACCCAGCACTGGGTTATTTTTAACCTAGAATTGTGTTTTTATTTTTTTAGAGTGAACTACCACTGAAAATAATGTAAATTAGAACATAACAGTAATTAGCAATACATTCATTGATTTAATCAAATGCCTGAAAACATTACCGTAATGAGAACTTGTGGTTAGGGAATGTGCTTAATTATCATTTTTTGTTTTAAAAGTATGGATGCAAAATGCAACCTGGTAAGATTTCTGCAAAGCATTGAAAATGAGTGTCAGGTTTACAGTCAGTGAGGGCATAGGATACAGGGTCATACAGCTTTTATAATTCCATGTTTTATGTATCACAGTGAGAAACATGCATTAGGGGCACTTGCTAACAATGTTTATACCTGTGTCATAAAAAGACATAAATCCTGGTCTGTATTCAAAATGTCAGACGTTTAATCTAAAATATTTCACATTATAGGCCTTGGGACTATTCTATGGCCTGGCAAAGAACCTCTACAAGGATATCAATTTAGATCCAACTGTGGGCAAATTTGGACAAGAGAGAGGTGGGAGGAGATCTGGCCAAGCTAGTTTGGAAAAACATTGAAACTTCCGGATACATGTTCTGCATAAGCTGTTATATGTTATAGGTAAACACAAACTCGCAGTGCTGTATATCTGCATGCAAACTCTCACAGATGGGTACGGCGCAGACAAGCTGACAGCCCGAGGCATTATATTTGAAAACAAACTCCTTTTGACAGCACGGAGGTGAGAGTTGTATCCAATTACTCTCGGAGAGCCTCGCAGAAGCAACATGACAAATATCCGTGCATATTCACCCACATACACACCAGGCTGTAACCATGGCACCACCAGCCTGCAGGAGGAAATAGCGCTTCAGCCCACTGCACCCTCAGCTATTTTGTCCTCATGTCCATTGTGAGTCTTTGAAGTAGATGCAAAAGTCTTCTTCTATGTGCATATCTGCACTTACTCATTTCCAGCTGCATGATACTGAATCTACTCATGAAAACATGTGACATAAAGTGATCCACCCTTTGGAGGAATGCTGTTTTTAGCTTTTGGCCTGGTTTATAAATAACACACTAGCTCATAAACACTTTCGGTTTGACTGTTTATTTTATTCACTCTGATTCTGCTGTGTTTTTTACACCATAGCTATTTTTATATGTGACAGTATAAAGAAAGAATAACCGACTTTATTCCAGATATACCATATAAATGTGGCATGTCAAATATCCAATACAAATATTGAAAATGTAGTCTAACTTTATGAGAATTCAGTTAACACCGCAATATAAGATGATGACTCTACATTTCTATACTAGAACAATGTTGGTTCATGCAAAGCACTTCACATATTGTACTGAGCAAAGACATACACACACACCCACACCCACATAACACACCCACAGATACACACGCACACACCTATATATAAACAAAAAATTTGCAATCCTATGAACTTCTTGGAGGTTTGTTAAACCAGTCCGAGTAACTTTATTATTATTGTGCCAGTGTTACTCAAAATTAATTAAAATAGCAAATGCCCTACAGCAGAGCTGAAGGATAAATAATGAGGTTTCATTTCTGTTTAATACTTGCATTTGGTTTCATTTGACGTAGGTGAGTCTAGTCATAGATGTGACCTGGCACAGCCTTCCAGCAAAATCAAGTCTGTCTAGATTGTCTAACGAAGGCAGAGCTTTTCCTTGTGATTCCAGTGAAGTACAAACAGCTCATATTGTATCTCTCCGAAACCTAAAAAAGGTAAGGACACATATGATTTATATCTGCTCAAACTAGGATGTTTTTAAATAATCTCTCAAGACTCATATCATTTAGTACAGTAAAGACATGTGATTTATCGTTTTAAAAAACTGATGTTGATTTGTTTTGATCTGTGCACTTTAACTTAAACTGTACATTTTATGCATTACATGCACATGTGACCCTGGACCACAAAACCAGTCTTAAGTGTCAATTTTTTTAAATTGAGGTTTATACATCATCTGAAAGCTGAATAAATAAGCTTTCCATTGATGTATGGTTTGTCGATGTATGGTTTGTCAATGTATGGTTGACAATATTTGGCCGAGATACAGCTATTTGAAAATCTGGAATCTGAGGTTGCAAAAAAATCTAAATATTGAGAAAATCGCCTTTAAAGTTGTCCAAATGAAGTTCTTAGCAATGCATATTACTAATCAAAAATGAAGTTTTGATATATTTACGGTAAGAAATTTACAAAATATCCCCATGGAGCATGATCTTTACTTAATATCCTAATGATTGTTGGCATAATTTTTTTTTTTTTATATAATTTTGGCCCACACAATGTATTTTTGGCTACTGCTACAAATATACCCCAGCGACTTAAGAATGGTTTTGTGGTCCAGGGTCACATATATGCTAAATGTACATTGTGAGATTCCTGGCTATGGAATTTTCTGTAAAAATATCATCCGTCAAGAGAACAAGAAGAAATTCAAACTATAAGAACTATAAAATTATGTCTAATCACCTTGATAGTGTTTTGAACACAATGTTGTTTGCAAACTAACAAGGACACAATCAATGGTAAATCTATTCATTCATGTGAATACTGCATGCAGACCTATAATGAAAAATAATGACATTTAAAGTACACTTTAACACATCGGCTCAATATCAATCAATATATCAATATATCCTCAGACTGGATGGATTCATTGACTGAAGCTAAAAATCAACGTCTGTGAGCATAACACACTATGTGATTTTCTGTCAACACAAATCTGCAGACTGGCTCTGACTTTCGGCAACTGTAAATCGGGGGGAAAATCACGTAGCTTATTCCAGCCTTAAATTGCAAATTTCTTGCTTTTTTGAAGAAAAAAACCCCCAAAC
Source organism: Acrossocheilus fasciatus (assembly GCA_036784905.1). NCBI lineage: Eukaryota > Metazoa > Chordata > Actinopteri > Cypriniformes > Cyprinidae > Acrossocheilus > Acrossocheilus fasciatus. Next base: position 18,879,889 of record CM071956.1, on the reverse strand, counting down.
ATACAAAAAAAAAAAACACTGATTGATGGGACACTGTAAAAGAATCTGAACAGACAATGAAAGCCCCCTAAAATAGATAAGCACTTACTGCTACACTTACAATTTATTTAGCAATTCCTTGACAGATTCCTAACAAAAGAGGTCAATAGAACAAGAAACCAAAAGTATGGTATATGTATATACATATATATATATTCCCCTGCCATGTACTTTTGGTATATATATATATATACATATATATATTCCCCTGCCATATATATATTCTGAGCTCTAACTCAGAAAGTTAAAAATAAAGTATTAGATCAAATTTGCTTTAAATCAGTCAAACCTGGTTTGAGATTAAGGATGCACCAATATTAAAATATAAAGTATTAATAGTAAAACACTAAAAACTACAATCACATTATAATGTACATTATGAAAATGGATATTCATTTTGATATTTGCTTGATATTACTTTAAACAGAATTATTAAATTATTATTGTTTATAGAGATTACTTTTGAGTGAGTGTTAGATGATGGCAAAGCTAATCTAAATTTAAAGAGAAAATGAGCATGTATAATTCAGAATAAACATATCTAAAACTGTTAACCAATATGACTATTGAACATTCCTGTCTTAGACACTGCCACTGAACTACTGTTTTGTTTTTGTTTTGTTTGTAGGATTAACATCCTGGTATGAGTAAGACGTCTGTTTGTGGTGAAAGACATGAACTGGTTGTCCCTACAGGTCCTGCTTGGCGGGGTAAGCCAATACTCCACAGTCTTTGGACGTGTCTGGCTATCTATGGTGTTTGTCTTCCGTATCCTGGTGTTTGTGGTGGCTGTTCAGCAGGTGTGGAGTGATGAACAGAAAGACTTCATCTGCAACACCGCCCAGCCGGGATGTGCTAACGTTTGCTATGACAATTTTTTCCCCATTTCCCATATCCGTCTATGGGCTCTCCAGATCATTTTTATCACTTGCCCGTCTCTCATGGTGGTTGCTCACGTCAAGTATCGTGAAATGAAGGATCAAAAGTACACCAATGTCCACAAGGGTGAACACCTATACGCCAACCCAGGAAAGAAGCGTGGAGGGCTGTGGTACACCTACATACTCAGCCTGGTGTTCAAAGCCGGCTTTGATGCAGCCTTCCTCTATATTTTGTACAAACTTTATAAATTCGACATGCCAAATATCACAAAATGTTCTGTGGAACCTTGTCCAAATACAGTTGACTGCTACATCTCCCGTCCTACAGAAAAAAAAATCTTCACCCTCTTTATGGTGGTCACCTCTTCGGTGTGCATCTTCATGTGTATCTGTGAAATTTTCTATCTGCTTACCAAAAAAGTTCGCAAGTACATGCTCAAACACCAGGGAGGGAATACCGTCACAAATTACATAAGGGTGGATCCTACAGCCTCATCAAACCATAATCTCAGCAACTCTGAAAAGGCAAAGGTCCCCGCCGGGGAGAAGGATTCAGAACCGGTATAAATATGGTCTGAACTGACTGTGACACAATCAAGCACAATAAACACCAATAAGACACACTGGATCTTGGTTATAATATAGATAATCCAGTTATGCCTTTTTTTTTTCTTTTCTTGTATAGATAATCATTTAAACAGAAAATGAGAAGGTCATTAGGGTGGTACTCTTGAGTCTCATTCACTAAAGAGCACACTGCCCCCTAGTGTACAGAAAACAAAACCCTTTCAGAGAACAACATGGTGGGGAGGAGACTGTAGTTACCATCCTACCCCTGGCCTAATATAATAAATGAATAAGTGTCCACAGTTATTAAAGTTTGAACTCATCCACAAAACACTGGTTAACAGTACACTAAGAGACCCTTGAAACCTGGACTGCACTAAACTTGGTTAGTCTTTGCAAATCAATACTTTTATGATTTGCTCAAAAACTTCATGTACATGCACTGTGTAGTAATATTATTTAAATCATGTTTTCAAATATCCCACCGCAAGTGTGCCCTATATTTTCCTGTATATTGTATTTGTCCTTGTTTATTTTGCATTTCAAAGTAAAGCACTACTATGTAATACTAAATAAAGCATAAATAAGTACTCCATATCTGAACATAAACATATATTTCTATTTCTAAATGATCACTATTACAATTCATGGGAATATGGCAAAGCGTAAATTTATTAAACATATATATGTATGTAAATTGGCCAATTTTGCCGAGTCAGTTAGAAATACCAAGGGTTCACACAAAACAAGGGGAGTCCGCTTTTAGCTATTATGCTTCCCGCAGTTGGAACCAGCTTCCAGAAGAGATCAGATGTGCTAAAACATTAGCCACATTTAAATCCAGACTCAAAACTCATCTGTTTAGCTGTGCATTTGTTAAATGAGCACTGTGCTACATCCGAACTGATTGCACTATGTATAGTCAATTTCTATTCTTAAATGTTTTAAATTATTTTTAAATCAGTTTTATATCATTTTTTTTGTTTGTTTTTTATTCCTTGTTTTTATTGTTGTGATTATTATTATTATTATTATTATTAATGACCATTTCATGTCATTTTATGTAAAGCACTTTGAATTACCACTGTGTATGAAATGTGCTATATAAATAAACTTGCCTTGCCTAGGAGTTGTAGATGTGTATACCCTGATTAAATTCAAATGTTTGGCCTATTCAAACTACGTAGTACGTATGTCCTCCATAACAAAGGTTTACTGTTCTGACCTTTTATGGTATTAAGTGTACAAATTCCTGACAAATTGTCGCGTAACTCCTGGATGATGACCTCCTTGAGTCTTTAATGTTGCTCAACTTGTCTTTTTCCAAAAATCCCCCGCACATATGCTTGAGAGTGTCAAGTGAAATACTTGTCCAGTGCAGGATTTTCACTTTGAGAGAATGTATTGTTATTGTCATGAAGGAAAAAAAATAAGAAAGTCCAACAATGCAAGGAATGAGGAAAGGATACATCTGTTGTTTCAAAATATACATGTGTGAATTCATAACACCATACATACTCCCTCACACCTACAGCATTAATGCATTCATATTTAAGAATTTTACTGCAGGGCTAGGCACTTCTCACTGTACTGTCTCCCCTTTGTGATACTATTTTGAATGCTGTTAGATCCAAAATGATTAACTTGGTCTCATGAGATCAGGGGTGTGTTCCAGAAAGCATGGTTAACTTACCTTCAGATAAACCCTGAACTTTGGGTTGATTAACCCCAAACCTTGCTTACTCGAGGTATGTGGTTCCAAAAACGTGTCCGGCAGTAAGTTCATTCAACTCAGAGTATGTTCCTGGTTAAGACTCAAGACATTCTCAAAAGAGCTAAGAATAAGACGCTAAGAATAAGCACGCCATACTGCTCCTTTCTTCTTCTTTTGTTCAAAGGTCACGTAGGCCTTATGCTTAGTACACATCACCACCTAATTTTTTTTTTTTCCTTTCTTAGTGACCATGTAAAAAAAGAATAACTAAGTTTATTCCAGATGCACCATAAATGTGGCATGTCAAATTTCCAATACAAAATATTGAAAATGTCCAATTTTATGAGAATTTAGTTGTTGCGGTAATATACAATGATATCTCAAATAGAAGAACAATTCTTTTTCGGGGAAAGAAGCACTCCTCATAGTCAGGAGAGAACATATCACAATGACCTAAATAAACAAAGAATTTCCATCCTACATACAGTACATAGATATTATCTGCACAGCCTTCCAGTCTAGATAATCAAACAAAGGTATAACTTATTCCAGTCAAGTAAAGCCTCATACCTCTTAGAAATCATGCAAGGTAAGGATATGCATGATTTATATCTGCTAAAAGTAGAGAGACTGTTTTAAATAATTATCACTTTGATATTGTCACGTTTTGGCTCCTGTTTGTTCTTATTTGGTTTAGTTCCTGTTCTCCTTAGTTTATCATTGTTCATTCTGATCACCTGAGTTAATTAATCATCTTGATTGCTCCTTTGTTCCCTGTCTTTATAAGCCTTCAGTTTCTGCCTAGTCTTTGTCTTGGATTAGTGTTATTTCAGTGCAATTTGTGTGTTGATTGATTATTAAAAACGCCTTTACGTTTACGCCCTCATTATGCACCTTTTCTACAACCACGTCCCGTAACAGATATGGATCAAGACTCAAATCAGCAAATAGAAAATAACTAAGAAAAAACTAAAAAAAAAAAAAACTATGTTGACTTGTTTATTTGTGTTAGTTAGAGCTTACTTAAACTTTGAGTTAAGATAGGAATATCTGCTACATTTAAATGGTTGCTGAGATTTTTTTATTTATTTATTTTTGTAATGTAGTTATTCATCGAGAACAAGGTATACATGTTATGTAAACTTTCAATGCCTAAATTAATTTGATTAGTCAATAGTGACTTGTGGTACAAACACAATGCTGCTGTAAAGTAAAAAAAAAAACACGTTATAATGATACAAGGTACAAGTGGGAAAGCTAAATGCAGATTTATCACAAACAAATAACTTGATAGTGTTTTTTTTTTTTTTTTTTTTGTGGATAAGGTTTACTCATTTTCACACTTTTTAATTTATTACATAAGAATCTTAGTTTCCTGATTAATATTGACATGCTTTTCTGGAAATTAATCAACCAAACTTTTTTTCAAGGAAAACTAACACGTCTTTTGTATAAGCTTTCACTTTCAGTTTGTCTCCTTTTAGTTTTGAACTTTTTGTTTTGATTTTGATCCCTCTTTCCAATTCTGCTTTTCTTTTTCTTTTTTTACATTTTAGTGCAACAGATGACAAATTTCACGGTTCAGATCATATTCCAGATTCACAGATCGGATCATTTTTCAGATGAGCAAAAAATGGTTCTTTATTATTTAAAGAACACTTCTTCGATACCACAGCAAAAACTTGTAACATAACTAATAAAAGTCAAACATTTTTTAAAGACAAGTGAACTGTCAGTAATAGAATGTGGATATTCATCAAGTACAATAAATACAAGCTTTGTAAACAATGTCAATGCTTGATTGCATTTGGTTCAATAGTGGCTTGACAGTGTTATAAACTAAAAAGACACTTTAAAATGGTAAATGTACAAGTGTGAAAGCTAAATGCAGACTTATAACAAACAATTAACTTGGATTTTTGTTTTTTTTAATTCATTTATGTATATGTGTATATATATATGTGTGTGTATATATATATATGTGTGTGTGTGTATATATATATATGTGTGTGTGTGTGTATATATATATATATATATATATATATATATATATATATATATATATATATATATAATGTATGTAAGTAGGTAGGTAGGCAGGTAAGTAGATAGGTAAAATTGTTATTGATATTGGGCACTGCAGAAAAAATCAGAGCAGAAAATAAAAGCCTCCAAATATGGCTTAGGATCTTAAAGCTGCTTTTATATAATAACTGTATTCATGTGATGCCATTAAAAGAAAAAGAAAAAAAGCATAACAGCTTTAACCATTGTTATATTTAGGAGCCTTATAAAGAAAAGCTTAACAACAGCGTTGCCTAAAAGCCATTCTGCTTCTGATTCATTCATTCAAAGAAAAGAAAAAGAAAAAAAAAACATCATAGTGAAACTGTGAAGAAACCAAAAGCGGATTTTCAGCAGGGCAAGTCTTTAGATTTAGATAATCTTATTATACATAATCGAAATGAATGCATTAAATGCATTTAGTAAATGATGTTTAAACAATATGCAAAAAAACATCACACTGCAGTAACATTGCTTTCACTAATTGTTTTATGAATACTTCGGTGTGTATGAATGCATGACAAGTCATCCTGGGGTGTGGGCTATTCCAGAATGCAGGTTATGTGACCGGGTGGACATACCCAAGTATGTTTGAGGATAAGAAAGCGGATAACCTCAGTTTTCGGTTCCAAAATCGTAGGTTACTTTCAGGGTATGTAAGTAACTATAGTAATTTGCTCTCTGAAGATAACCTGCTCCAGAGCAGGTTATGTTCCAGGGTTAGTGGACTTCAGCGCCATCAGTGCACGCGTGATCTACTGATGAGCCTTCAGTGGGCGTGACAGATAGCGTACAACATTATAATATTAGATTACGTAAGTGGGTGGGGGAACTATGATGTCACTTTGTAGGCGAAAACCCGGAAGTGAGTTAGCATTTTAGCACTTCCGGTTCCAACGTCCCAGAGTCAATGGGTTTTTTGAATGGGATTTTGGTTAAATCCCTAAAATAAGGTCCGTGGTTCACACGGGCTCAAGATACTTTCACGTTTTATTCTACAACATAAAACACACCAGTTACACCCCACTCGTGATTTTTTTAAGCTGTTACTTTGCTTAAAAAAGACAGTTGCTAACAAGTTGCTAAATGGGACAACAGGCGCTGTCGGAGACAATCAACGTCATCACGCCGAACAGTTTATCAATTTACAGTATTTTCCAGTTGTAGTATAATTTATAATTCAATTCATTGTAGAATAACCAATGAATAGTTTCCCGCATTTTATTTTGTTGTTCAACACATGTCTTGAGAGAGAAGAAGCGAGTTTATCGCTTACTGACATAGAGACTCTGGGTTCATACCATAAGGTAAACTCATACGATTAATCCATGTAAACACCACATTTTCCGTCTTTGGGCTCTCCAGATCATTTTTGTCACTTGCCCATCTTTGGTGGTGGAGGCTCACACCAAGTATCGTAAAATGAAGGATAGGAAGTACACTGCCCTGAAGGGTACACACCTGTACGCCAAACCAGGGAAAAAGCATGAAGCCCTGTGGTACACCTACATACCCAGCCTGGAGTTCAAAGCCGGCTTTGATGCTTTCTCTATATTTTGTACTTAATTTATCATTTCGACATGCCAAGAGTTGTCAAATGCACTGAGGAACCTTGTCCAAATACAGTTAACTGTTACAGAAAATTACAGAAAAAAAAAAATCTTCACCTTGTTTATGGTGGTCACCTCTACTGTGTGTATTTTTTTGTGCATCTGTGAGATACTCTACCTCATTACCAAGAAAGTTTTAAAGTGCCTGTGCAAACAGCAAGACCACTATAGAAGGGTTGGTCCAGGGGTCTCACCCAGCCGAACCCACAGCAACATGCACAATTTGCATGTGTAGGGGAGACCGGCGCCCAACACTTTTTGGCTTTCTTGTAAATCCACATGGGATTCAGAGTTTATAGTTTGTCTACAAATATGTGGCTTTGTTTCATAATTATAGTGTATACGTTTTTCTTTATTTACCCCAAAAGAATGGAAGTGAAATGTGACAACAGGCGGGGTACATTGTAACATCTGAGGGGTACATAGGAACATGACCATACAACAGCTTAAAATGTTATCTAATCTAATAATAAAAAAAGAAAAATAATTATACATAAGACATATATATACTAATAACTAAACTATTTTGTCAGTAAAATAAAATGATTAACTTTTGAAATAAAATCATAGTGTTTTTAAGAATTTAAAATAAACTAATTTTGGAGTTTAACAATGAAGACATTGCAACCAGGGTTCCATGCTTGGGACGACCCTGATCACAACACACAGTTCAAAACAATGTGGGCAAATAGATGAGGAAACACATTCAGAAAAACACAGAGATGAAGACAACACTCCCCTCCCTCCACACACAGCTCTCACAGAATACGAGACAAATAAATGAGCCAAAATGCAAATTAATAATTTCTGAACATTGACTCTCAGTCTTTATTCACCTGTTTCTCATAGTTTCTCATTAAAATTTATGAAAGTAATTAGTGTAAATTACATCGCTAATGTCATAGAATAGCACAGTTGTAATAATAGTGGGGCACATTGTAATTCAGTGTTACAACATTACCCATCTGCACAACTGGAATTTAAAACCAGTTATTATCTTCTGCTAGTAAGCGAAGCATTAAAGACCTATCTAAACTGCTAAATAACCGATTGGGGATTAAATAGCAGATTTGTTCCATTTTAAATAAACACTAATAACTTCGATGAAAAAATGTTCTTTAGACAGAAATTTGCTTTTGCTGTGGTTAAATGTTCAGCGATATCTTCAAAAGGTGTTTTTTTTTTTTTTTTGGCACTTTTTTCTCCATATAGTGTTGATATGGCAACTAGCAAAGTGTATAAGTGCTACTTTATTCATTGCAGCATTACAGCTAACATTCAAACTTGGGCTTTACAGAAGAGCCAAAGATTATTGGGTCTATATTTTTAAATGTCAGGTCTGAGCAAATCTTCACATTTCATTGGAGTACATTTTAACATTTTAAATGGAGACAAATAGATTAGCCTATTAATTGCAATGTGTGTTGGCAAATAATGGTTTCATGTTTTGTATCATGCCTTTTTAGTATTGCTGCTACATAAATTGTTTTGTGTTTATTAGCGATGTGCCCGAAGCCGAAAACCTTATTCGGAAAGGCACGGATAATGGCTTCAAAACGAATAACGGATTTAATAACAGAAAAATTTTTCGACAGACACAATCACATGTTTAGAGATACATTAGTGAGGTCTGCGGTTGTTAAGATTTGTGCAATAATAATGGCTAGTACTGCTTTGATAGCGTTTGACACAGTTTCGTACAGATAATATCACGGTGATCATGGTGTTTGTGTAACAAAAGTGTCTCCTCAGCAATAAACTATCCGCACGCTCCTTTTTTGATTGCTGCCGGTCAGTGCCGGCGAAGCAGTGTTGCCAGATATTGCTACAAAAAAAACAAACACAACCGATCTCCTGAAAAATGCACCAAAATAAGTTTAATTCATATATTTTGCAAATAGGATACAGAATCTCTAACCTCAACCTTCATCTTCCCACTTTATTTATGCCCTAATTACTTTATTAACACTGTTACATTAAGCATTAAAACAAGTCCAGTGACGTTTATAATACCTAGATCTGGCAACATGGCGGAGCGGAGGCTGCACTTCACTCCTGCGTTTCGCAGCTGCTGCGAGTCAGCCAAATGAATTTAATTAGCGACATGATTTCAAATAATTTTTCATACGTTTTTTTTATTTTATTTTTTAACATGAAACATTTACAGAGGTCTGGACCTCATCGCTGGCTATGGGCCTGGATGTGAAAAGTGAATGAGTGTAAACTATAGCCTATATGAATGAAATGAGCGCAAGCTTTGGGGTCAGTGCGCGTCTCTCAGAAATCAGAGCTTTGTCTGGAGTTATATCAACTCGACAAAAATATCCTAAAAACGGCCCTAACTTCAAACCTTTTCGAAATCCAACTGTAAAAACGCATTACATTAGCCATTTTCATGAATGGCATTACATTTAATTATACAAGACTAAGAAAAGCTATGTCTGATCAAGGCTTTTGGAGGGTCCAAATAATTTGTTCCGCTCTGTTGATAAAAAAATTAAAAATAAATAAAAAAAAACTTGTAAATGATCACAGACTCCCGCAACACATGAAAGTTACTTAAATTTCAAGTCAGCTTTATTGTCATTCTGCTATGAGTAGGCTACTGAACACTTTCTTTCCCTTTCTGTTTTTTTTCTTTTCTTTTTGTCTACTACTGCTCTTATTTAAGATTGCGGATGCTTGTCTCTTGTCAAATTTGTACACAAAGTTTTACTGGAAAATAAGAAGAATAAAGTTATTTTTCTTTTTTTTTTTTATAAAGTTTTAAATAAAAAAATATTTACAAGGTTATAATTTTAATAAAAAAAGAACAATTTCTTTAGTTATACAAGGCATATTTGTTAAATAAAATCTACGAATCGAAGAGATTTGCATTTAAAATGGTATTTTCATGTAATTTGACAAAGTTCCGGTTTAAGCCCCGCCCACTTCCGGATCTATCCGAATACAGATACAGATACAAATAATTTTGAGATTGTCACAGATACAGATATAGATACAAATAATGGCTCCGGTGCACACCCCTAGTGTTTATAGTCATTTTATGGTTTAAAATAATGGAGGAAAAGCAGCAATAGGTTAATTCCACTAATGATGACAATAATAACCATTGTTATACTTTCACAAAAGGTCAGTGTTTTTCTCTCTCTTTCCAGTAACGATGGAAATGTTCAGTTTTTGTTGTCTTTTCAGTATGTGTCTGTTCAGAAACTGGCAAAAAAAAAAAAAAAAAAAAAAAGTGACAACTAGCCCCGGTCTCAAATTTATACGAGGAGAGACAAAATTTGATCAAAGCCAAGAGATGTCATGTACATCCTCAACTACTCATTTAACAATGTCATAAAAATCGTTCTTAACAACTCCATCCTCCTCCAGATATGGTTTCTAAAACAAATCTTTCCACATCAACAGAGTGACTCACAGTTTCTGCTATGAGCAATTTTCCATGTTTTAACCAATCAGATGAAAACTACGAGGCTGCCTTTTGACAAACGTGAAAACGCACCAATCAGCTCCAGGAGGCGGGCCTTAATAAATACAGCCAAATCGCTCCATTTGCTAAAGATCCTCCGCGGAATGAGTTATCAATACGGGCAGGTAAAGTCTGTCTTCCGGGTTTAGATGTTTTACATTTAAATGTTTATTGCATGTCTATATGATTCTTGCATATTTGTATTGCGGTCTAAACTTTTAGTGTTGGTTTACAGGGAAATTGGGCATAATTAAAGATTCCGATCGCGTAAACTTTGTAGAAAGCCTTTTAGGCTAGTCGGTTAGCTCTGTAGCTAATATGAAACATTTAATGGTATTTGGGTGTATGATGAGAGAGTGCTGTTCAGTCACGTATCATAATGTATAAAATGACCATATGTTTTACATCTTTATCTTACGTAATGTCATACAACAATGGTACAAAATAGAGACGTGTCACTTAGATGTACCCTACCCTTAACCATACACCCTTGTTTCAACCGCTTTCGTCTGGTGTAAAATTACAATAATAATAATACAAGTATGAGTTTATAAGTACGTATCATGTTATTGTACAAACTTCCGTGAAACAAAAGAATGAAAAAAAAATAAAATAAAAATGCCGTGAAAGTCAATGTTGATTAATTCTGTCATTCTGCCTAAAATATCTCCTGTATTGATATTACAAATATTATATGAAAATCAGTATAATAATACTAAATAAATGTTAGTATTCCACGGAAGAATAAAAAATAAATAAAAATAACGTGATGATGAGTAAATGATGACAGAATTCACATTTTTACCTAATCACTTTAATTTAGTTTTGGTGACATATTTGCCTTTGCTTATGCCATTTAGCCACATCTGCTTCTCTGTTGGTGTTTCATTGCAGTTCAGCATTTCAAGTTACTCGTGTTTATTGCAATCCAACCTTTTCATTATTTGTTTTTAAAGGGTTATCCGGGACCAGGTGGTAACGCTCCCCAACACCACCCGGCTCCAGGGGCACCGTATGGAGGTGGTCCCGCTGGTGGACGGTATGGTTCAGCTTATGGCGGTGCCCCTCCAGGGCAACAGTATGGTGGAGGGACTCCATATGGGTCTTATGGTCAACCTGGTCCAAGAGCACCGTACAGTGGGGGCCAAGCTCCAGGAGGTCCTTACGGAGGCTATGGACAACCCCAGGGAGGACCATATAGTCAGCAGGCACCTGCAGGTTAGAGACGTGTAACTGTTTTGTTTTAATTTGGCTGAGTATCATATTGAGATATATATATATATATATATATATATATATATATATATATATATATATATATATATATATATATATATATATATATATATATATATATATATATATATATATATATATATGAGGCCCTTTCGCACCGCAGGAACCTTTTCATAGTACCCAAACTAATTGTGGAACCACCTGCTTTCTGGCATGTTCGCACGGCGGGAACTAGGAACTGTTTTAGTTCCCGGAACTCCATTTGGAAGAACTAAATTAGCTCCAACTTCAGAGTAGGGTCTAAAACAGTTCCATAGGAACTGTCGTGACGTAAGTGTACGCTGATTGGTTAAACACGTACGAAAATGCCCTCACCCACCATGATTTAAAACGCTGTGTAAACATTGTATCAACTTATATTTCGGAAGAATGGAGGACAGCGATAGATGGACGGACACTGAAGTGCAGGCACTTTTGAACATTTATGCAACGGAGGAAATCCAGTTGGAATTCGAAGGAACAAAACGCAGCATTAAGGTATTTGCGTCTATTGCTTCTCAGCTAGAGCGGCGCCGACAGAAAATCGAGCAAGTGGTACCAGCTACTGTCAACCGGCTTACGTCACTTCCTAGTACCTACTGTCAGTGCGAATGCAACCCTTTAAATGGTACTGAAATAGTTTGTGCAAAATCATCCCAGTACTTTAGTGCTGTATTTTCAGTTCTGGAACTAAAGCGGTGCGAAAAGGGGCTTATGTATATGTGTGTGTGTGTGTGTGTGTTTACAGTGGTACCAAAAGTATTTTTAGACACATATTCTATGGATGTCATTACATTTAATCACTAAATGGCATTTGTTTTAAAGAAAGTTAGAATAAGCTTCATCACATCAGGTGTTTAAAAACATTCAACAAAATTCATATACTTTTCTAGGTTTGATTTTAAATGTCAAATTTTAAATGTACTTTTTAGGGCCACTATGTACACTATTGTTAAAATGTTTGGGGTCAGTAAGATTTTATTTATTTCTTTTTCTTTTTTTTTTATTAAATACTTTTAGTCATCAAGGACACAGTAAATTGAATAAAAGTGACAGATTATACTTTTACATTGAAACTTTTTCTATTTCAAATAAATTTTGTTATTTGTAACTTTTTATTCATGAAATAATTCTGAAAAATGTACCACGATTTCCACAAAAATATAAGCAGTGCATCTGTTTTCAGCATTGATAATAATAAGAAATGTTTCTTGAGCAGCATATCAGCATATTAGAATGATTTCTGAAGGATCATGTGACACTGAAAACTGGAGTAATGATGCTGAAAATTCAGCTTTGTCATCACAGGAATAAATTACATTTTAAAATATCAAACACTTATTTTAAATTGTAATAATATTCACAATATTACTGTTCTTGGTGAAATTCTTTAAAAACAGAAAAAAAAATCTTACCGACCCCAAACAATAGTTCATAATGTCATATTAGTTCCTTACTTTTTGGTTAATAGACTGCACACTTCAATGGTTTCAATAATGACAGAATTATATGTAATAATTTAAGCAAATAAATGTCATCTCATGGGAATGTGATACTGGATTTGGAATGTAGGGGAATAGGAATGTGGTTTGAGATATATATATATATATATAATATAACTTTTTTATATATATATATATAAAACTTTTTTTTATCAGAATGTTCTCCACAGCCTCATACATCTGCAAATGCACTGTAATAGATGTTGGTCCAGCAGGTGAATTTTTCCACATGGTCCCAGGTTTGCTAGTCAGCAGCTTCAGGCTGGTTTGACTGATGATGTCTGAGCGTCAGGGTTGGCAGCTAAGACAGCGCGAGCCGCTGCCGTTCCATCAGGCGTGCAGTGGCCGAGGGCTGTGAATAAAATACGACAGATAGAAATGTATGAAGGTGCTGCAGACAAGGTCCTTGATCCTCCTGCACTGCAGCTGTGTCATATGCCCCTCACTGAATGACTGATGCTGATACACTGCAGGATGGCAGAAGCAGCTTGTACTGATCTGGTACAGAATGTGCCCACGGGAGATTTAGAGTGATGAGTGTGGTAATTCTGAGCGAAGGGGTTCGTGCATATGTGTCCTTCCGCATTTATGTCGGTAAGTATTCTGTAATGTCCTGTGGGAAAGGCTGTCAGATTCAAAGACTGTCCCCTGAACAGTGCTTATCCCTCCCGAGGGATACAGTGACCGTCTGCGCTTCACCAAATTGCACAACTTATTCTTGTCCCTCTTGGGATTGAGACGACACATAGCTGACAACCCATGCTTGTTCACATTGAACCCATTTCCAATATGTTCTTCAAATCTGACCTGTGGGAGTGTTTGTCCTCATCATCGTCTCACTGTCATTTTGCAAGTAATGAATTATTTTTTGCACATTTATGCATATTACGCTGCATCTGAAATAGCTCCATTCAGTACATAAAGGAAGCCGCATGTGATTTATAAATTTGCTAATTCAGTCCCAGCTGTATACACCAGGGATATTATCGTTAACCAGATATTTTAAATAAACATTAATTGAAATATAAAAAGTAAAAATGCTTTTATTGATTAGGATTTTTTTTAGCTTGTTGCAAACACAGCATTTCTCATTTTCTTTTAGTTTAAGTTGAAGAACTAAAATAGCTAAAACTAAGAGTTAAAACTTAATAAATACTATATAGACATAAAAAAAGTAATAAAAATGACAGACACAGCAACATTTAATTTAAAATATTAATAAAAGCTGTAATATTAAATCAGTGAACAGTGTTAGGTGTAATACTATTTTTTTAGTAAAGTAATTTAATTACTTTTCCCTTGAAAATGTAAAGTAAGGGATTACTCCTAATTTTTCTATAATTTAATGACAGTTACTTCTGACGTAATTGCATTAAATACTCTGAATAGACTGTAGAACAATTCTTTATAAAACAATAGTGAATTCAACTTTAAAATGTAACATCTGATGTTAAAATTCATGTTTTAATTAGGGGTGTCAACGTTAATGCGTTAACGCATTCGATTAATCTAAAAATTTTAACCCTTTAATTTTTTTTTGTCCCCAACTTCTTCCCGTCATCGCAGCGTGGAAGGTTATCCATCATTGTGTGATGAGGGTACAGAGAACCAGTGTTGCCAGGGTAACAGCACAAGTGGGCTATTTTGAAAATAAAGTTGCGGGAAAAATTACAGAGCCGTGGGTTGCGTTTTTTTTTTTTTTGGGCTACTTTTATAATGTACCGCAGCTGCCCAAGGTGAATATAGACGAATAAAAATGAAAATAGATCCTTTTACTAATGTGTATTATACTTGGAATGTATAGCTGGCAACTTAAGAACAGAGAGGCGGTTTAGCATCACAAACAACGTGAGTTTCAGCCAGAACAGCAGAAATAAACATGACAACAGCCACTATAGATTATATAAGATAATAAACACACGATTATGATAGTATATTTGTATGTGATTTTCTCGAGTGGAATGTGTACATCTGAAATGCTAATTTCTACAGCGATATAAAAGGCTATAAATAGCATATTTTAACAACAGTTAACGACCAAATTCCTCGTGTGATCGTAAAAGGAAGTTATTGCAAACACTCGATGGTGGTTTGAAGTGAGTTCTGAGTAAAAGTGTACTATTAATCTCATAAATTGTCTTATGAAGCATGATGCTAAGATTAGCTCTAATGCAGCTGCAGAACAGGTCCAATTCTTCTTCTTAATGCATTTTGTTATAATACTTCACGTAAGGTTGCAAGAAATATTTTTTTGTATTTATTTAGAAACTTTTGATAATAGTTGGGTAAATGTATACTGGGATTGAAGCGATGTGGCTTGGTAAACGTTTCATTGCCAGTATAAAGGCTGATAATGGCTGAATAAAAAAAAAAATAATGATAAAAGAAATGTCTCATACCTGGCGGAAGTGTGAAAGCTTCTGTTTCCTTAAACTAGTTTGTCATGCATTTCTTTTTCAACACATTTACAGGTAAATCCTAGTATTTTAAATTTGTGATTAATCATGATTAAAGTCCATGACTGATTAACACGATTACATTTTTTAATCGATTGACAGCACTAGTTTTAATGTAACCATCTCCCTTTAAAAACTTTGGTCTGTTCAAGAATAATTTAGTTTAGTTAGTTTGGTTTTATATTATTTCTTGGAAAGAATTATAAGTCTATTATATGTCTATCCTTGTATTGTTGATGTTGATATGGGATTTAAAAAGTAAATAGTAATCTTTTTTTGATGTGGTTTCTACTATTTTAAGCCTGTGGATAACTATGGTTAAATGATTTGTTTTGAGAAGTACATTTGATTTAAATCTAACTCACTAATGTAGTGTGTTTTCATGTTGTAGGTAACATTCCTCCTGGTGTGAACCCTGAGGCCTACCAGTGGTTTTCGTCTGTGGATTCAGATCGTAGTGGCTACATTAACGCAAAAGAACTGAAGCAAGCACTCATGAATTCCAACAACTCCTCTTTCAATGACGAAACCTGCATGATGATGCTCAGTGAGTGTTGCCATTGTTTATATAATCCTCCTGACAACGGCTACATTTTTTGAATGGATGCTTATATCACCATATAACTAATAACATAATGCTGCAGTGTCACATAAACAATACAAAAATAGAAGTCATCTGATGATATCTCCAGTGCCAGAGGAAACTGAAGCAAGAATCGGTGCTTTGTCTTCATTTCCAGATATGTTTGACAAGACCAAATCGGGACGTGTAGATGTATTTGGTTTCTCTGCACTGTGGACGTTTCTGCAGCAGTGGAGGGCAGTATTCCAACAGTTCGACCGTGACCGATCCGGATCAATTAACAGCAGTGAGATGCACCAGGGTGAGTAAATGAGAGGTCAAGAGAGAGACCCAAGATAACATGTTTGCAGTAAAGTCAACATGTTCACACTGTTATGACAACAGTAGCAGTCACTAAGGCCAGATTCTAGCATTCCAGTGGTGGTTCCATTCCATGTGTTTAGGCCATCAATATTTCTTACCAGTCTACAAACAGTATTTATATATACACGTTGCATATTTCTGACAAACAAATAAGTACAACATAAGACAGTCTCCATCTCAGTTGTCTTTCACAAAAATATGAACTATGTCACAGAAATATGTCACATATGTACACTATACAATTATTATTTGTCTGAATGGTAGTGTAGATTTTTGACGCTTGCTCATCAAAGCTGCGTTTATCAAAAATACAGTAAAGAACAGTAGTATTGTGAATTATTAGTTATGTTATAATTTAATGTTTTAAAATTTAACATGTAATTTTTTCCTGTTGTGGCAAAGCTGAATTTTCAGCAGTCATTACTCCAGTTGTCAGTGTCGCATGATCCTTCAGAAATCATTCTATATGCTGATTTTGTGCTCATGAAATATTTATGTTAAATCAAATTCAAAACCCCCAACTTTTGAACAGTAGTGTATCTCCACATAAATTTTGTATGATTATAAAAATAAAAACTGTGAATCTGCTCTTATAACATACACCAGTTAGGGTCAGATTGTCATTTTTATAATTGACGACACATATTTTGTTGTAGTTCCTAAAAAAAAAAAAAAAAGCCAGCCAGTAGTTTTATTTGCCTGTGAAAGTTCATTGTTATTCACATTTGTCACTACTAGTTACTTTTGGGCTCTTGCCGTGCTATAGCAAAGCTTGGCCAACTTAATCACAACCAAAATCTAACCACAGGAAGTTTTCATCAGCTAACATGCTTATATGTGTATTTCCTCAAATCATGTTTAAGTGATTCACATAGCATACCACATATCTTTGTAATCTGCAAAGAGATATGTTTACTGCTCATTGTTCCAGGAATTTGCACGTAGATGAAACATAATTACAGACTACATGAATTAGTCCGATTTTCAGGGAAAAAAACAACAACAGTTGTTTAAATATAGAAGGGTTCGGTGACACTCTCACACAAGATGTAGCTGTCGCAGAAGCAAGGAAAAGACAGTTGCTGAGCTTGTGCGCCCTCTTTCCCATCTAATCCTGTGCAATTGAATACACCATTATTTGCAGGGCTGATTTCATTGTTAAGACGTCATGAAAAATTGCTCTTAAAATAACCTCAAAAATTGTAGCTGTTATCTTGCAGTGTCTTTTTTATTCTCATTGATTTTGTATGAAAATGTCTCTTCATGACTGCCAGAGCAATATTTCATCTGCAGTGATAGTTGAAGCCATTATAAAGATGTGAATAGGCCTGAAAGTGAATGGCTGATTACTGGTGAGCGACAGAGAGTGGAAAACATAGTGGATACAAAAACAACAGTAGAACGGTTTAACAGGGCCTGTGGAGAGAAAAAGCGGGATTTAGGGACCCTTAGAGGCTTGGTTTCATTTCCAGAACTCCCCCACTTTTTGCTGCTGACTTATTTAAGAAACATAAACCTTTATGTAAAACCAGAGGTTAGCAGTGTAAGCATTCCCTGATTTGTATTTATTTATTTGAAGAAAGTAAGTACTTTTATTCAGCAAGGATTCATTGATCAAAAGTGACAGTAAAGACATTTATAATGTTACAAAAGATTTATGTTTCAAATAAATGCTGTTCTTTTGAACTTTCTATTCATCGAGGAATCCTGAATGAAAATGGATTATGGTTTCATTGAAACTAATAAGAAATGTTACTTGAGCAAATTAGCATATTAGAATGATTTCTGAAGGATCGTATGACACTGAAGATTGGAATAATGGTCGCTGAAAATTCAGCTTTTACACCACAGGAGTAAATTACATTTTAACATACAAAAATGGGAAAAAAATAATTAAATTATTAAATCATTATTATATTAAAATGTGAATAATATTTCACAGTATTACTGATTTTGCTGTATTTTTTCAGATAAGATGAGAGACTTTTTTTCAAAAAAAAAAAAAAAAAAAAAAAAAAAACTGTATAGGGTAAAATGTAATGTTTTTAATTTAATTTCTTTCTTATTTCCCAGCATTATCTCAGATGGGCTACAATCTGAGTCCTCAGTTCATTCAGGAGCTGGTGAATCGTTACTCTGCACGCGGTGTCAACGGGGTTCTCCAGCTGGACCGCTTCATTCAGGTGTGCACGCAGCTTCAAAGCATGACTCAAGCATTCCGCGAGAAAGACACCGCCATGACTGGCAATGTGAGGTTGAGTTACGAAGACTTCCTATCTAGTGCCGTTTCCAGACTGATGTAAAGGACTGCATCAGCAATTCAGAAGATGATCTGACTCTGAATGTGTTCACCCTGTCAACAGTGCCTTTCACTGCAGCATACCCTGATTTCACCACATTTATCTGAAAACTGTGTTCATTAAGCATTGCCAGCTAGCCAATTAAAGCACTCACCGCAAAAGACTACCATTGTGATATGGATGTCTGTAATGCAGCCATTTATTCAAGACTAAACTAATGCCAAAAATATTAGTGGTACATGTGAATAAAATGACATTAGCTATGCAACTAGCACTATTTACTAATTAATGGGAGTATGTTATAAAAGTATAATTACATTTGATTTTCTTTGCCAGAATCAACATTTCTGTACTTTTTGAATGTTTGCAAAAATTCCTGATTATGAATACTTGAAATGAAAATAAGTTTAGGTTTCCCCTCCCAAGGAAATTGTTTTATGCTTTTTTTATATGATAATATTTATGCTCTCCTAACACCCTTTTATAACCTTTCCTTATATATTGATATTTTTTTCTGCAGTTTATTATTTTTTTTTGCTTTGCAGTTAAACGATGTAATTCAAGTAATTCAGTTTTGTTGCATTTGTTTAATTGTATTTTCTCATTTATTTGTCTTTTTTCCTTTTTTTAATTTTAAAATAAATGTTTTCATTTTAAAACACATTGTGTCTGAATTGAGTACACCATATATGTACTATAATAACTATATATGAAATTGAACCGTATTGTATTATTATTATTATTATTAGTCAAAAATGAGCTTTAAGTTCAGGACATTGGTCACTAGGGGTCAGGATTGCTTCCACAGGATATCCTGTATAGAACTCCCCCCCCCCCCCCCCCCCGAACGAATGAGACTTGATAACGTCATTCTGACGTACAAAAACAGCCAATCAGATTGCTGCTTACAGTGACGCAAGAAGGCAGGAAGTTGAATGTCCTGGAGATAGAGGTACGTACAGTCATGAGATTTTATTAACGCACGCGCGAATGATTTAATGAATTTATGAAATGTTACGCTCTAAGTTGTCAGCGGATCTCTTATTATGCTTTCAGGAACAATTATAAACAAACATGTGTTTTTATTCAAGTATTTTTATTGCGCCATTCAACACCTCAAGCATTGACACCGGTACCCTTGTAACAGTCACATTCTTCTTTAATGCTCAAGTTATGCTTCATAAACACGTTAACATAATGGCACTCTCATTTCTTCTGCCCTATAAAAATAATATTTTATCACATATTGTATCGTTGGCTTCTTGAAAGCATGTGTCTATATGTCATCCTTGAATTTGTGGCTAGTAATAATGAAAGTAAGGCTACATTGTCAGCTTGCCAAAGGTAAATAACCTTCTAGAACTTGGACTGGCTTTTTCAGGTTTATGCAGCCATGTGGCCAGTGATCTGGACTGCCATGCGCGCTTATGCGCCCTATGTGACCTTCCCAGTGGCCTTTGTGGTGGGAGCTGTTGGATACCACCTTGAGTGGTTTATCCGGGGAACTCCTAATGCCCCGGGAGAAGAGAGGGGCATTGCAGAGCTACGGGAGGATAGAAAATTAGAGGAACTGACCGGTCAGGACAGCACACAGGTCCTCAGCCTCAAGGACAAACTGGAATTCACACCAAGAGCAGTGCTGGAAAGAAACCGACCAGAGAAGAGCTAAGTTTTCTTAAATGGCATGAAGTCCTGCAAGATTACCATATAATGATGTGCACTCAACAGCCCCAGGGACGGAAACTTGATCGGAAAACTTTTTTTTTGTGGGATTTCATGTCCATTCCTATGTCACTTCGTTCTGCCACACTAATTACATGGAGTCTGATGGAACTTGGCTGCTGAGAGAACTTTCATTCTTTGAGTCTTCTTAATATTCATCCTCTGCCCTTAGGCATGCAGACACATGACTATATCGCACAAGTCCTAACTTGGAAAGCTTTAATAAGTTTTCCATTCGTGCTCCCTGTCATATGCTCATGAGACTGAAGCTCAAAGAAAGACCACCTTTGTTAAGTTTTGTGACTACATGAATAAAAGTGCATCTATGCAAGGCAACACTTGAGAGGGACTAGAAAATGTTTGAACTTTGAGAGGCTGAAGTGATTCAGAACACTTAGAAATTCATACAAGCTCACTGTGTCACTGTGGTCCTTTGCTAATTAGTAATAATGATCACAGTGAATAGTGAGGAACGAAAGCCAAGTTTTGCCTCGGTGTCCTTTTCGGTTCATGTACGAACTCTGCACACACTTTGAATACCTGGAGCGGAAGGTTTAGCTTGTATTTCAAACCAATTATCTGTGGTTTTGAGTCCTGTTACATGTACAGTACAGTGAACTCGTAGTGTTGCAGAGATCATTACCCATGTAGTGCTTTCCTAAGCATTGTTATGGCTAACTTTTGTGCTGAAGTGTGTAGGAGGCTGCCTTGTGTTCCTATAATAAATGTAAAGACACACTTTAATTTTGGCACTGTGTTCGTCAGATGTTCTTTCCAACTTGTGTGAATTTTGCACATTGTACAAAAATCATGAAGAAAACATAAATAGGGCTGGGTGTCAATAGATTTAACTAACTTTTAGAATTAATTTTTTCATCAATTGGGCCACACTGGTCATGCTGTTCAGTCTATATATACACTACCAGTCAGAACTTTTTTTTTTTGGATCCAAAATACAGCAATATTGTGAAATATTTTTACTATTTAAATAACTACTTTATATTTGAATAGATTTTAAAATGTTATATGTTCCTGTGATTTCAAAGCTGAATTTTTTTGCATCATTACTCCAGTCACATGATCCTTCAGAAATCATTCTAATATTCTGATTTGCTACTCAAAAACATTTATTGTTATTATGTTGAAAACAGCGGAGTATCATTTTTTTCAGGTTTCTTTGATTTCTTTGATTCTTTGAATAGAAAGTTCAGATCAACAGCATTCATCTGAAATAGAATTCCAGTGTATTTATCGTAACTTTTGATCAATTTAATGCATTCTTGCTAAATAAATGTATTAATTTATTATTATACTGACTACAAGCTTTTGAATGGTATAGTGCATATAATGTTACAAAAGCTTTTTTATTTCAGATAAATGCTGATCTTTGGATCTTTCTGTTCATCAGAGAATCCTGAAAAAAATGTACTCCACTATTTTAAATAATAATAATAATAATGTTTCTTGAACAGCAAATCAGCATATTAGAATGATTTCGGAAGGATCATGTGACACTGAAGACTGGAGTAATGGTGCTGAAAATGTTGCTTTAATCACAGGACTAAATTACATTTTTTAAATGTATTCAAATAGAGAGCAATTATTTTAAATAGTAAAAATGAACGGTAAATATTACTTTACAATATTACTGTTTTTATTTTGGGAAAAAAAAAACTAATGCAGGCTTGGTGAGCAGCAGATAATTCTTTAAAAAAACATTAAAAGTCTTAATGTTCAAAAACTTTTGACTGATAGTGTATATATTTAGTGTGTGTGTGTGTGTATATATATATATATTACAACACTTTTACATTGAATTTCATAATTAACTTTCATGAGCTGGATATATGTAACTAAACTTTTATGAGCTGGTTATACAGTGGTGGCCAAAATGATTAGAACAGTAGTATTTTCACCAGCTGAAAAATGATGATGAGATCGGATCTCTGTTGTCAGACTCCTTGTACAAACAAAAATATCACTGGATTGTTACATTTAATGGCAAAATGAATGTTTGGAAGGGCAAACTGATATTTCCTACTGACACACTATACAGCAAAAGATAGGAATAACTGACTTAAAACCATTTTTATCTGGTGAAAATACTAGTGTTCTAATCATTTTGGCCACAGCTGTATAACCAACTCATAAAAGGTATTTATTTATGAATTAAAGTAAACTATTCATGCAGCATGTTTTTGAATACTTGTAACCAAATAGGCCATAACCCTTAAAAAAAAAAAAAAAAATCAGTTAACACTTTGAAAGAATTGTTTAATTTTTCCTTCTTTTTTTAAGTTTAGCTGAATACAGTTTAATTTTAGAGTTTTTAGTAAAAATATATATTTAAAATCTGATGTATTTACGTTTCTCTAACCATGGAAATAGCCATAGAAACTGGCATAGTCAATAAGTTAATTGTGTAATTGCTGCATTATAGATTTATAGATTGTTTTCTCCCTGTTATTTAAAAAAATAAATAAATAAAAATAAGGAATGCCCTTACATTGACTTCTATGATTTCGAAGGACAGATGTATGGTCTGTTTTCTATGCTATGCATTCTTTTTCTTTCAGCACACAGCTTGATTAATGGAAAACAGAAGAGTAAGACCACAAATCCCCAGAGTGTACTTAATAGAAGTAACCCTAACATTTTCCAACATAAGTTGCGCTTCATTGCTGCCAACAAGCTAGTGAAAGTTTATGAGTGCTGATCTAGATTTATATCAGCAAAGTGCATAAATGCTGATACCAGGCACTGGCGGCTTGTCTGCCTAAAACAGTTTTCTATAAAAGGTTATATTTGAAGTAGGGGTGTATATATATATATAGTTGTTTTAACGGTGTGCAATTTAATATTATCGAGTATTTTGCTAAAATTTTGTGTTCTTTCACTGCATGATTCAGTCTAATAAAATGCATTAAGAATGATCACAAAATTCAGGATATGGGGGCAGAAAATATGTGTGTGTGTAAGTATATATATATATATATATATATATATATATATAATTTCATATGGTTAGAATAGAATCACATGAAGAGTGCCGTTTTTTCTTCAAAAATAAGCATGATTACAAATTTGATGTGTTCAATAGACAATAAGTTAACATTAAGAAACTTGCGTTTTAGACACCATATTGCCTGTTTTTGCTCCATTTCGCTAACAAACAAACAAACAAAAAAATTCAAACAGCTACAGCACTGTTTTGCGTTTCTGAGCAACATGACGATGTTGTTTCGTTCCTGAATGAATCAACCATTTAAATGATTCGGTTCAGTCGCAATGACTCACTTGTTAACAGACTTGCTGCCACCTACTGGTAATTCTAATTTCACATTCAAAGTATCTTTTCATTTTAAAGGTGCCATAGAATGCATTGATACAGTATTTTAAATTGTTCTCTGATATCTACATAGAAGGTCTGTGGCTTAGGTAAGGGCAAAAAATCTCCAGAAACGATTTTACATGTCCATTTACAACCCTAGGATTTCTCCCTAGAATGAAACAGTCTGTTATTGGCTTATTTGGCAGGGTCATGAATAATAATGAGCTCTGCTCTGATTGGCTGGTTCAAAGTGCGGCTCATCTCAATAACTCACAGCAAGAAGGAAACACAGGGAGGAAAACATATATTTAAATACTTTCTCTCGCAGTTATATCATCGGGTAATTATACTGTATATAAAATTCGGGCAATACGCGAGGCATTGAAACTGCTTTTGAACGATCGGTCGATCGCGTTATAGTTTCACTTTCAAGATACGCCATTGCACGGACTCTGTTTATACTATGGAGCGGCAGTACTAACCACACATTTCACAAGATCAGATGCTTGTCAGTGGTGCTCAGGATCTGTAAATCATTCGCCATCATCCTCATCTCCCCTTACTCTGTTTATGTGGTAAGTGAAATCGTATGTACTGTAATGTAACAGGCTACTGCTAGAAAGGAGCTAACCATGTCCCTTTAGTGGCTCATTATTTTATTAGAACGCATTATTTGGTTTCCGTGCCTTTCTGAATAAAGACACCAACCCATCCCCATCCCCATTCCCTGCATAGCCTGGAACATAACATTTATTTCCATGGTCTGCCATTTTCGTTGTTGACCGTGCTTGTTTATTTACAATACCTGCAGAACTTCTGATGGTTCAGCTGGCGGCTGGCGGGCTTATGCAAATGTTGGGGGCGTAACTATTAGTGATCATTCGGTGTTATGTTCTGATTCGCCTGTTTTTCAGTGGTCTTTTTTATTCACAAGAATTACATAAGAAGGAGGAAACTATGGTGTTTGAGGCTCACGGTATGTAATTTCCATGTATAGAGCTGTTATTATTTAACTATGCCAAGGTAAAGACAGTTTTTCATTCTATGGCACCTTTAAAATAATTTCAAATACCAGTTTTCAATGTTTTATGTTTAAAATATAAAAACATCATGCATTTAAATTAAGGTTAAAGCAATGTCCCTGTGAGTTGCACTAAACAGTGTAAATACATCTAAATGCCATATCTATCTATCTATCTATCTATCTATCTATCTATCTATCTATCTATCTATCTATCTCTCTCTCTCTCTCTCTCTCTCTCTCTCTATCTATCTATCTATCTATCTCTATCTCTCTATCTATCTATCTATCTATTTATCCAAGTGCATGTACCAGTTGTGACCACACCACACTTCATTATGCCATTTGACATAATACTACAACTACTTTACACACGACATTCAAAAATATTTATTATATTCAAAAATGCCCACAGAGTTATACGATTTTATTATTCCAGTTCTAGTAATCACACTTTAAAATTAGGCTACATCATACAGGTTTTTACAGTTTAAGAAGTTCGTTGTTTCGTCTTATTTTAGACATATTGAGGCCCCATTGGAAGTTTTCAGAGGCCCCTTAGTGGGTCATTCTGTTAAAAAATAATGATTAGTTTTTCTTTTCTCAATGAAAGCAATCATTGTGATCGCTCAGACTGTGTTTGAAACATCCTGTCTGAAGTTATTTATTTATTTTTTTATCCAGCCTTACGAGAATGTCATGCATGTAGGTCATATAACTGGCTGTATTTTGTATGGGTACTCCTATTCCCGTATGTCCAGTAGTTGTGTGAGAGAGGATGTGTTGTCTGGATTGTTTGTGCTTAACCAGGTAGGAGACTGTGGGTTTGGTACTGGAAAGGTGCTAGTATGTCCCAGAGGACAAACAGCCCTATTGTTCCTGAGTGATAGGAAGAAGGAACGACGCCTGCCGGCCTCTCTCAGCCCTTCACTCAGGATGTGTACAGCCTCTCTGTACAATTACAGCATAATTATTCACTGTAGATTCCCATCAGCAACAGAAACAATGGAGGAGCGCTCAAAATCCTCCCCTTTCCCATGGGCTCAGCTGTTCAGTTCCCACAACCAGTTACTTCTGTCCCCCTTGAACCTTTTTAGATAGTCAGAAACTGACTTCCATTTCCTTCGATATGGCCCCCTAGGGTCTTATCAATACCCCATTGTCCCATTCCAGGTAATTTTTCCAGATAATTATACTGTGAGAAGTGAAAATGGTGTCCTACCACATTATTTTTGAGCATTAGGCATTGTTTTCATTAGTTTTAGTATTATTGTTTTTATAATAAAAAATCTCATCCAGGAGACATTATGATTCCTGTTTATTATTAGCAAGAAATAATCATGAAGTTCAAATATTGATAGTTAATACTGGTATTTACATTTATGGTGGAATTTGTCACAATATTGCCAATTATGGAAAGGAAAAAAGTAATATTAAAGGTCTTCCACAAATCCGTGATATTTTTGAGCATTAGGCATTATTTTTCATCAGTTTCATTATTACTTAAGCTCGGAACCTGTGTTATGGTTCATAGTCAGGGTGTTATTTTAACAATGACTCAATTCTGTCTTGTATGACTGTGCACTATCTGATCAGCTCCTTATCTAGATTAAAAAGCAATGTGCTCTGACTCATCTGTTTTCTGTGAGATGAATTGTTCATATGATGATGTAGTGGGTAAAAAATGAAAATCTCATAGACTTGCACTGAATGACCCAAGCCATACTGTACAGAATATCGTAGAGACTAGTGGTGGGCTGCTTAAAATAGCCTAGCCATATAGCAATGCACTAAAACCCATTAAAAAAAAACTCTGGCAACATGCTGTATCGGCAGTTATGTAGGTAAGCACCATTCCTATTGTATAGAAAAATATTTCATTGTAAAATACTTTCATTTAGTATTGTACTTGCACATAATTCACAGTTTGAAGAGCTGATGACGTCCTGGAACTACTGCAGGTGGTATTTTATCACAAACAATGTAACAATGCCCAACTCTGTTCCATTGTAAGGCTGAACAAGCCTGAACAGCCAATGCCTGGAGAGACCAATGGAAAAATCAGGAAGCAGATACAAGCCTATTTCCTCCAGGTTGTGAGTTCTTAACTGTGAGTTGTTCTGACACACTTCAGTTTTAATGGTTGTGACTTAATATAAATGCTGTAACACAAAGATAATATCTTCCACAAAGAAACAATGTCATACAGGTTTGAAATGACATAAAGATGAAGAAATACTGACAGAATTTCCCTTTAACTAATGTTGAATCTAACCATGTTAACCATGTCTAATCTTACCATTATTTTAAAGACTCTACCATTCAAAAGTTTGGGATTAGTACGATTTCTAGAACTTTTATTTTATCCATTAAATTGATCAAAAGAGACAGTAAAGACATTTAAAATTTTATTAATATGTAAAACAGTTTTAAATCAGGTTAGACTTAATATTACTGTATTTGTTATCGGATAAACATGTCTTCATTAGTGACTTCTTGGAAAAACATAAAAAAAAAATGACTGACGTCAAACTTTTGAACGGTAGTGTAATTTCTTAACACTCCACAGAAGTGCAAGCACTCTGATTTTCAGTGACATTCTTGTGTGTGTGTTTTTTTAGGTCTCTGTTTTCTCATTGTGGATTTTTGGACTTCTTGTTATGGCTATCACTTAGAAGACATGGTTTTTAATCAGTTCAGCTGGCAGGAAGTACATGTGACCGTTTTGCACTGCATACATTGGCATATTTGCCTGATACTGCGGCCTTCAGACCCCCTACAGAAAGAAGTTTGGCACTCAGGCTTAAGTCCCCATGGGAAGCAGGTTGACTGGCCACTCGAAACCACCTCTCATCCAGAAAACACCCACACACCTCCGAGCCCAACACAGACTGCTGCTTCTAAGGTACGTACCGTTCATAAAGTCCTTTAAAACCTGTTTGTTTTTCCTGTCTGAGGCTGGTACTCAGGGAAAGGGAAATGCATCGGCGTTTGGAACAACAATATCAGGATGCAGAAAGCGACCCGCAAGAGTGGCAGCTCATTTTCATTGGTGCTACTCTGTGAAAATCACCTAAGGGCATGCGGGCAGGCAGTGTCCCTGCTGGGTTTCACAAATAGAATGACCTTCGTGACTGTATTCAGCAAAGTAACCTCATAATAGCTTGAAGAGAGCAGACATCCATGACTTTTGTTTTTTTTCGTATCTAAAATGACAGGCATATGGTTTGCCTGGTTAAATCAACTTTGCTGGTCTATTTGATGCATGTGTGGGCATATTAAAGCACAGCTGGCACGATTCAGCTTTTGTAGGTGGTAGGCTGAAGAAAAACAAAAGGAAACTGCAGAACAAGGGCTTTTTTCCAACCTAAACGCCTCTATCAGATGGAGAGTCTACCAATCAGTCTCTCGTTTACTGTCTTTCTCTTTGTTTGGCAGCTGAGGGGAACTAAAGAGGTCAGTCCTCACCAGCTGTTTGCTGACCCACACATCTTGTGTAGCACCTCTAAAGCCTTGTATTGGCAAGAGATGACAGGCTAACCGTTTGTGCAGGCCAGCTGTGATAGAGAGAGCTATGCAGTGGGCAAAGACTACAGGTTATGGTTGGCAACCCCACAAGCACAAGACTCATTAATCTTTCATAGACTGGAGCCCAAAAGCACAGATAACACCCTCTAATAAAACAAAATTTCCATTAGCCAGCAAAAGATAGCACTGTTTTTTTTTTCTGTTTTTTTTTTTTCTTTCTTATTCTCATTGTATTGTTTTGATTTGACCCTTTCCGTAAGGAACTGTCCCACCTTGTAAATTACCCATCACTCCATTTTTACTGCTACAGATAAGTGCTTATCATTGTTGGGACGGCTCAAAATTGCTGAAAATGACTGCTGTGGAATGTGCTGTACTCATTGCCAGACAGGAAAGTAAAGGCCTTGATGATATCGGAAGGCTATCTACTCTGAAAAATGTTTTAAAACAACCAACAAATAACACCAGTGTGAGGCAATGAATTTTTGTTCCTATTTGTTCATATAAGTATTAAAGGAACACTCCACTTTTTTTTGGAAATAGCCTCATTCTCCAACTCCCCCAGAGTTAATAAGTTGAGTTTTACCGTTTTTGAATCCAATCAGCCGATCTCCGGGTCTGGCGATAGCACTTTTAGCATAGCTTAGCATAGATCATTGAATCCTATTAGACCAGTAGCATCGCGTTCAAAAATGATCAAAGAGTTTCGATAGTTTTCCTATTTAAAACTTGACTCTTCTGTAGTTATATCGTGTACTAAGACCGGCGGAAAATGAAAAGTTGCGATTTTCTAGTCCGATTTGGCTAGGAACTATACTCTCATTCCGGCGTAATAATCAAGGAACTTTGCTGCCGTAAAATGGCCGCAGCAGGCGCAGTGATATAATGCAGCGCCTGAAAGTAGTCCCCAGCTAGGTAACTAGTTATAATATAGCTGGGGACTACTTTCAGGCGCTACGTAATATCACTGCGCCTGCTGCGGCCATGTTACGGCAGCAAAGTTCCTTGATTATTACACCAGACTGGGAGTATAGTTCCTAATCATATATGCCTAGAAAATCGCAACTTTTCATTTTCCGCTGGTCTTAGAACACGATATAACTACAGAAGAGTCAAGTTTTAAATAGGAAAACTATCGAAACTCTTTGATCATTTTTGAACGCGATGCTACTGGTCTAAGCGGATTCAATTATTTATGCTAAGCTATGCTAAAAGTGCTATCGCCAGACCCGGAGATCGGCTGAATGGATTCAAAAACGGTAAAACTCAAATTATTAACTCTGGGGGAGTTGGAGAATGAGCCTATTTCCAAAAAAAGTGGAGTGTTCCTTTAAAGTCCGTGTACAGAGAATTCTGAGAATAGTTTCTAAACACATTACAAATGTTAGAAATGTATTGCTGAAACACATTACAGAGACTCTGAACTATGTAGCACTGAATTGTGGAGTTTTTCACCAATTCTGGGTTCTGGATTTATTGGGCGGGGCTAAAACGGTGGCTTGATTATGCAATGGCCCCTAGCACTATAATAACTATGTTGAGAGGTCAAGTTCTTAGTTTGTCTTTTTGAATGTCTGTGATGTTAGATATACAGATTCTAGGCAGGGACGGTTCTAGGGTGAATGGTCTTAGCCCAGAGACATCAATATGTGGCAGAATAGCCTACATACAATTTAAAAACATGGAGCGTTCAAAACGCGAGCTGTATCGCTTTTTCTTCTTTCAAAGCGCACTGGAGCTTGCGCTCTTGTTGTGTTTGCCGTTGCCAAGCAACCATGAGCCGCGCTCGCTTTGACCACGAGAAGGTTTCAACCAAAGTCTCTTATTCTATAGTCTTTGGTTTCAACCATGTTTTCAACTCACTGCAGCGCTGACGCGCGTTGAGCGTCCTTGCCGCGTGTCTACAATTAAACAACGAACTTGCTCGCTCAAACATGTATGGCTGTATAAAATTAAGCTACTAGAGGTAGCATCAGTAGCATCCATTCAGGTTGCAGCGGTTGAGAGAGACAGCCGCTTTCCCGTGAGTGGGCGTGGTTTCAGCGCTGGCAGCGGACACGCCCCCAGCGTTTGAGAGCAGAGAGTCCTGCTTATCAAAGATTATTTTATTCTTATTTCAAAGATTTTGATAACTCATTTTAGTTACTTGGCGTTTTTTTTTATATATATAATTCAAATTTGGCTGGGTGGTTAATAACCTATTTTTCTGTTGTGTGAATAACTCAGAACACATATTTTAATATCACTTTACACGGACATTTTAGTATGTTTCAAGTGTATTTATGAAGTGTTTACTAGGGAACAACTGCTGACTTTGTATATCGCTTTAATAGTTGCACAGTTTGTGATCATGCTATAGCAGTTTTATATAACTCAGGCTCACTGGGAAAACCTAAACATGCCTGTGTCAATTTCTGCGAAATAATATTTCGAATGTGATATGTCCAGTGAGAGTTGCTAAAAACACATTTAGCTAACAGATGAACGTGAATCTGGCAACATTTTATTTGTAGGTTACGTTGGTTGTTGCATGTACAGACATAGTTACGTATTTGGAGCTTTGCGAAAAAGTAGATGCATGTTTTTCCAATAAATGTGCCCACAGGTTCATTCACGGCATGTTCGAATTGCAACTTACATTGTTCACGTCCTTATAGTACTTGTAATTACAACTTGTAAAGATGCAATTTTCTAAGAGTGCCGACTTGTGCCACCTGAACGTCATACAAACGCTCAAAATGGCAGCTGCTTCAGCTGTAAAATGCAGTTATTTTGTGTAGCTTCTGTTTACAAATTACTATAATTGACTGATAATCTTAAAAATGAAGGATAATGTGAAAATAAACAAAAGACAAACAAAGTTTAAGGCATTTGAATTACTTGTATTGCGGTTTTGTCTATCCACCTTATTTTTAATGTAACTGTTTTTAATTTGAATGGTAATAACGACATGGCATGAATGCAGAATACATTGACCTATCTAACAAAGACCTAATCATTTTCAGAAGTCAAAAAATGGTAGAAAATCTTTTAATGAAAATAAATATTAAATCAAATATAAAATAATTCATAAATACATTTTAAATATTGTATATACTGTCGGTTGGTATGGTTTAACTTTGATTTTAGACTCAAATACTGTACATTATGCACTACCTTATCTGTACCAATATCAATCATTCAGTTCAGCACTAGACTTAATCCCACTCTTCACTTTGGCATTTTTAGACATTGTGCTTGTTTCTCTTAGGCTCAGTGGTTTGAGTTTTTCCTGACCTTGAGCCTCTCAAAACTAATCACTACTTGAGAGGCTCCCGTATCTGGTCACAGATCACAGAAAGCAGTTCATCCCAAGGCACAGCCCATTTCCCTGCCTATCTAAACAAAGGAAATGGCTCTCGAATGTACAGTAAACCACTAACAGTCATTTACACATGTAGTTCCCCAAAATGGTTCACATTTAGTGGTCCTCACACATAATGTCTCTGTTTGTCTTCAGTCTTGTGGTGTTTTTTATGAATATTGTTTTTGGTTATGGCAGGTTTCACATTGCTAATGCAGTTTGAGTAGCTAGGAAGCATGTCCTCTGCTAAAGGAGGATCTCTTTTATCCCAGTCCAACCCTGATGCAGGGTAGCCATCATGTGCTACAGGAAGAAAGAGATGGTTTCTTTCATCAAATGATGATATTTGAGCTTTAGCTGGTGTTGTTCTAGAAGAAGTCGCCCTAATAAGTTTATTAACCTCTTCCTCGCGTTGATATCTCTTCTCTAGGCGATGTGTTATCGCTAGCTTAAGCAGATGGAGAAGCTCCACAATGTTGAGGAGAACAGAGACGGCAGCAATGACCTGCGTGTATATGGTGAAGATCGTTTTTTCTGTGGGTCGTGAGACAAAACAGTCCACCGTGTGAGGACAGGGAAACCTCTCGCACTCGTACTTTGCCTCGATTACAAACCCATAAAGCATCCATAGACCCACAATGAAGCCAATCTCAATGAAAACCTTTATCACTATGCTAGTCGCATAAGCACACATCAGTTTCCCTTTGAGCTTTGGAGGTCCTGGAGCTTTGTGGGTCTTCTCTGTTTCTTTCTCCTCGCTCTCTTCATCTTCCTCCTTTATTACTTCCAACTTCAACTCGTTGGTTTTTCTCTGTTTCTGTCTTCTGCCCTCCTCCTCCGACTTCTCCTCCAGACTCTTTTCATTTCTAGCCCTCAGGGCCACATAGCCAAAGTAGAAAATGGTCGGTGTTGAGACGAAGATGACTTGCAGAACGAAGAAACGGAAGTGTGAGATGGGAAAGGCCTTATCATAGCAGACGGACTCACAGCCAGGCTGTTTGGTGTTGCAGACGAAGTCAGACTGTTCGTCGTCCCATGCAGATTCCACCGCCGTGCCAAGCACAAGCATGCGGAAGAGGAAGAGCACAGTTAGCCACACGCGGCCCACGCCAGTCGAGTACTCCTGACCTTCCTCTAGCAGGTGCTCCAGAAAACCCCAGTCAGCTCTGGACATCCTCTGCACAGGCAGAAATACAGGCTTGAGATAGTGAACCATATATAGAAACACTGATTTTTCTCTAAATTATCCAGTTAGACAGCATGAGTCACTCTTAAGACCACCTCAAAGAATAATGCTCTGATCATTCGGGTTGTCTGGATTTAATAGGGAACAGACTGATTCTGTTTTTCATTTCTCCTGCAATTACTGAAGCAGGTTGCATCTGGCAACATACTTTTTCTGTTGACTCATTTTATCATTTTGCATGGGCAATTTGTACATTTGTTGAGGTGAGACTATTTTATGAACAACCGTAAAATGTACTGAAGTGATTCCAAAAGCTGTGGAGTAGTGTGGCTTATATTAAAATTTGCTCATTAGTTATTTAGTATAACCTAGGTGCAATCTAAGTCGAGCTGTAATCAGTCATTAGATACATAGGTCAAATTATTTTATATTTTGAAAAAAGTCCCTTTTCAAAATGCAGTTTATTCCTGTGATGACAAAAAGCTGGATATTCACACGATCCTTCAGAAATCATTCTAATGTGCTGATTTGCTGCTCAAGAAACATTTCTTATTATTACCAGTGTTGAAAACCGTTGTGTTGCTTAATAGTTTTGTGAAAACTGTATTTTGTTTGTTTGTTCACAAAATAATTGTATTAGAAATACAATTTATTGTATTTATTAGAAATACAATATTTTGTAACATTATAAATGTCTTACTGTCAGGTATGATTAAATTAATGAGTTCTAATTAGATTAAAAATGAAATGAAATGAAATGATACTATATTGGGATGCACAATATATAATTTAGTTATCATCCAATATTAGTGTTTTCATTTCTTTTTATATATCAGTATCAGTCAAACATTGGATAATTATTTGTGCAGGCTTGTTTACTCTATTTTGATTACATTTGCCATCATCAAAAACTTAGTTATTTTTTAGAAACACTAATAAAAATTGAATAGCTTTTAAATGTAATCATTAGTAAATGTCAAAATTAATATCTATTGTTCATTATAATGTTGTGATGCCTACTGACTTGTAGTGCACATATCTGATTTTAGTATTTTATTTGTTACGTATAAATAAAAAGCACAGTAAATAATGTAATAATAATAATAATAATTAGATAATTAAATTATTAGATATCTGTATTTACATTCAAATACATATCAGTATTTATAATACCAGTTATCAAGCTAAATGACCCCTTTAACAGTGCTAGAGAGAAAAGAGCATGGATGACCGACCCTGGCCTCTGCGCAATGAGAGTTAGTCATGATGGACAGAGAGTTTAATAATGCGTAATCAAGCGTGCACTTCTAATGAGAAAGCCCATTTCTTTTCACAGAAAGTCCATGAGATGCACGACCGCAGCACTCCCTCTTAAAACGATTCACATTTGTGTAAACATCCCATCAATGCTGCTAGATAACTTTTCTTATTTGTTTGCTTATTTATTTTCTAATTTCTTTTGGCTGAAGGCTTGGTTTGTTTGTGTTGCTTACATGAACACCAGGCAGATCTGTTCTAAACTTCTAAAATTGGTCTGAGAAATACTTTTGTGTCATGGCTAAAGGGGTTATCTCAAATAGATTTAGCCAGAGGAACTGTCTGAAGCAGTTATGTATTGTATAACCTAATAAAGAAATATGAATTCTCAGGAACTTTAGTTCACAGACATTTAGTATTCATCTTTGTCATGCAGCACTAAACAGTTTTTTTTTTTTTTTTTTAATTTCAAGTTTGTTTCTTTTCTCTTTTTAAATTCTTTCTTGAATATTGTGAACACACACACACACACACACACACACACATATATATATATATATAGTCTACAGTAAGAATACACACACACACACACACACACGTTTTTTTGTTTTTGTGAAAAGTGGGGACATCTCATAGGCGTAATGGTTTTTATACTGTACAAACTGTATGTGCTATTGCCCTACACCTAACTCTACCCCTTACTGGACACTTTGTGCTATTTCAGATTTTCAGTACACTACACACACACACACACAAACACACTTTTACAATCAGAACTAAAACCATAACAAAAAGTAGTAGTGTTTTCAATGATATTCAATAAAAAGTCAATAACAAGTATTATATACAGCAGTTCAGAAGTTCACGTATATTCATAAAGAGCATTTCGAACTTCACATTTTTTGATATATGTCAAACATTAAATAACCTAATTTGGTTGTTGGGAAAATTGATTTTATCATGGCATACCAATTAAATATTACGTAGCTTCACTCTCATCAGTAGACTGAACTCTAAAACACAGTTTATCATATATGAACGCTCTTACCTGTCAACCCTGTTTTATGTTTATCTTCTATTATCTGTGTGAGGAGATTCTGCTGCTGAGAGTTTTATAAGCCCTTGTGGTCGAAGCCCAGTTGTTTAATCAGAAAAAGAAACAAGTGAGGGAAAGGCAACTTTCCCATGCCTTATAGTGGCCCTCCCACAGGAACTCAGTGCAGGAAAGGGAATGGATGGATTCAAAAATAGATTTTCTGTGCTGAGCCTTTCAAAGGCCAATTTCGTCATGGAGAATTACTGTGTTTGAACATGCATATTCCAGTCTGACCTATTTTGAACTTCAGTATTTCAGAGTTTACCCTTATGAAAAGACATACTGTAAGATTATTTTTGTTATCTGCACCTAAATAATTTTTTTTTTGGCAAAACCCTAATTATGGTTTAAAATAATTATATATGCATTATGTAATTGATGTGTAATTCTATATACTTCATTAACCTTAAGTAAAATTTTAGGAGGTTGACAAAAAAAAAAAAAGTGTATGAGAAACAGATGTGTGTATTCTCTTTCTTCACCACAGGGAGGCCCTATATACTAGCAATGTAGAGGCAGATGGATGCATAGAGGAATGCACATGCTAAAATGACTAATTATTGTAATTTCGTTGTTAATTTCAGCATGAATTGATCTTTTTTTCTTCCCTGCGCAGGTTAAAGACATGAAATGCTGCCTAAAAAAGGCACACTAAACTGATGGCCAAGATATTTCAGATGGTTCATGACATGTTGTTGATATGAGGCAGTAAGCTGGATCCATGTTTCACCCTTCCTAATACCTCAGTGCATTTGGGTATAAGAGAATTTTATCTTTTGATTGCGGTAACTATCATGCCCCCATGGATTTTAGTTTTTTTCTTTTTTTGTCTCCACTAAACCTTAAGTTTATAGCTCTGGGGAAAAAACAATCTGTTTAAAGCGATTACTTAATTTAAAGCGAAGAGCTTGTTGTGAGCTCACTTATGAAATTTTTGGAGGAATAATATTAATAATTCATGAACATATGAAATATTCATTCTTATAATGCTTTTCATCCTCTTCCTTTGTTTACTGCATTTTGAAAACATTTCAGTATGCTACAGTTAACACAGGCCGTAGCAGAGAAATCTGCTCCTAAAGCCTGATGAACTAATTCCTAGATTACCTTCTGAAATATTAGCGCTTTATTTCTTGAGTCCTTCCATTTTTTTATATCAACTAACAACCTCAGTGTTTATTCCCTGTGGTCGTCTTTTCCTTGTACTCAGCATCACAGAAAGCAGAAACAGTTTTCCAGTGAACCATTCCAATCAGTGCTGCACCATAAAAACTGTCAATATGCTGATAGGTTACTGACATAAAGACTTCTGTTTAATCTGCCGGCAGGTTACAGGCAAGAAAGCATTTCTAAAAGCTGGTTAAATTGACAGTAAATCACCCTGACAAGCAGAGCTCTCGGTGTAGGATTGTTAATATGCTCATAAATGTTTGCTTTGAGCAGTAAAAGGTGCCAGCATTTATGATACCCAACAATTATCCTGGGACACATTATTTATTACATGATTTAGTAATATTAGGTATTAACATTGTCATAAAGAATACTCTGCTTATGCTTAATACATTTTATTGCTAACATAAATATGATTTTATTATATAAACTAATTGTTAACAGAGCATTATGTAATTATTCACTGCCTCTTATGTTGTTCCAAACTCATATGACTTTATTTACATTTTTGAAGAGTATCCTGGCCTTATTACAGTGTGATGAAAGTGAATCAGAGCTGGGGCTGTCAAGCTCCAAAATGATGAAAAACATCATAAACATGGTCCATATTATGCACTATATTTGAAGTCTTCTGATGTCTGAAATGTACTTTATTCACAGAAAAAGTACTTCACTGAAAAACTGAAAAACCTTTTTTTTTATTCTTTTGTTTGTTTGTTGTTGTTTTGTTTGCTGTTTTTTATTCATTTATTTTTTTTTGTGTCTTTTGTTTTGCTTTGTTTTGTTTGAGTTAGAACTTCTTTCAATGATTTATTGTGGATTAAACGAGTCCTCATTTGTCCTCCATTTGACTTAAGATGACTCAGTATATGAACAATTCATGAGTTTTGAAGCTTGGAAGCTCTAGTCCCCCAGTTCTCTATTTATGATAATTATTTGGAAAAGAATGGCCAGTACATTATTCAAATTTTCTCACAGGTTTGGAACAACATGAGGGTGAGTAAATGGTGACTTGGGTGAACTAATACATTAACTACTAATATGAGTTCACCGATCTTCTTGGAGAATCATTCAGGCCCAGGCGAGAGAGGCAGAGAACAGCTGTGTGGGGGCACATTTCTGGGATTCAGTCACTATCACATTTTTCATGTCCTCTGATTCAGTCTACACATGGGAGGTGGAGGCTGTGACCGCACACTAAATTCAGAAGTGACCTTTAGCTGTGATTTGACACAAGCCTCAGTGGAAATTTGATTTCGGTTTTGTTCTGTCCTGCAATTGCCAGGACACACTGTGTGATGGAGACGTGTTGTGATGTGCCTTGTGTATCACAAGACCATGTGATAGCTTGAGTAAATATCAATGCCCCTGCTGCCTGTCCCAGAGTGTGCAATTTATGAATGCATGAAACAAACATGTGAGCATGATATGAAAATATAACCAAGTTTATGAATCATGAAATAGCTTTGAGCTTACCGGTGCCATACGAGCCTGACTGTGATTTAGAAACAATCTGTGAGATGTTCACGCTCTAAATTGTGCTGATTGATGAAACATGCATTATGAAAGTGTGGAGCTGTGATATAAGGTTGAAGGCTCTTTATGTTATTACCGCATCAGACACTAAGCAGTCATTACTCAACCATGTAATAGTAAATGTGGCTTCTCCTGTAATTATAGGCCTGCTCTATCCCCTCTCTATCATATTTAACTAAGAACCCGTGTCTAAAGGAGAAATTAAAGTCAATATCGCACAATACGTTTCTAAACGATCATTTACTTCAATGTACTAAAATTACCCTCCACCAGATGTGTTTCACCCATCACAAATCACCACTTTCATCCATAGCTTATATCACTGTCATCTACAATTATAGTGCATAGTGGCAGGGGACTGTCTCTCAGGTGCTTAATTGAATCTGTACAGAAAGAATGATGCAAAAATCTTACCATAATATTGAGGCTGCACTGCTTCCAGCACTGTTGCTGAAACTTACATCAGAGATTCATAAGGGAAGTGTGCTTAATGAAGTTTTTACAATGGGATATAATATATTTTTTGCAAGATTTTTGTAAATGCATACACAATTATTTATCAGAGTAGATTTTAGAGATAGAGTAGATCTTTGAGATGTACAAAGTACAATGCTAAGGTCTCATTTAGTGTGTGTGTGTGTGTGTGTGTGTGTGTGTGTGTGTATAGGGTATTTGGTTTTGGTTTTAGGACAACTTTGATGAAAGGTTTTGATCCACTTCAGATGTTGAATAGTGTATATGTATGTATATATATATATATATATATGTGTGTATATGGGTACTTGAATAATATAATATAATATAATAATCATTTTATATCATTTTTATCATGATGTACTGTAATATCAATATTCATATGCTATAAAATCATGGTCTATATTAAATAGATGAAATGTGACAGTAAATACTTTTACTTTTTACTCATTTATTAAAAACCGTTCTATTCATTTAAGTATCCCTTTAAAAATTCTCATGTTTCCACACAACACACACACAAATAAATAAATGCATAAGCAGCTGTTTTCAATATTGATGATAATAAAAAAAGATTCCAGAGCAGCAAATCAGCATATTAGAATGATTGTTGAAGGACCATGAGACACGGAAGTAATGGCTGCTGAAAATTCAGCTTTGCCATTACAGGAAAAAATTACACAATAAAATATAAAACAGTTATTTTTAATTGTAGTATTGTTTCACATTATTAATGTTTTACTGTATCAATTAAATAAGGCTTATGGGGTTTCAAAACCATGCCACCGACCAATCACTATTCTCTATGCAAATATTACAATGACATCACTGTTGGCTGTTAGATTTGCAGTGAGTGTTTTATCAGTGTACGTCAATGGGTCTTGCTCTTTAATTAGAGCTCTTCAGCTGATCTGAGATGTGCTGCAACACAGTTGCTTTGTAATCTTTCTTGCAGTCGCTGGCCAAGGTGCTGAACATAATTAAATCATCCCATGCAGCAGAAACAGGACTTCACACCTATAGTATCCTCCTTGGAGCCTTTGTGTAATTGTTCCCATGGAAATGTAGCAGTTTAGACTTTGATTTGGAGAGCCATGCATGTTTTATGCAGTTTTTGAAGAAGTCATATTCCCGCAGGCCGGCTTACTAATGTGTGTGCAAAGTCTGCAAAGTTACGCTGCATTCATTTGCACAGAGTCTGAGTTGACACCAGAGGCTGTGAAAATAACACTCATGCCTGCCAAAACGGTGCCTGAGCCAGATAAAAAAGAAACCCCAAAAGCGTGATATTCATTTTTTTTGGAATATTAAATGGATGGTGACAATGTGTTAGTGACACTATGGAACCGCAAGGCTGAAAGCATAAAATTAAGTCCAGTGATTAGTTTTCTGTGTTTTAATGAATGACTAAAGTGTGAAAAAATAAATAAATAAACAGAAATAAACCATTCATTTTGCATGCTTTTAAGAAAGTGTTAACCTTAAAGGAACAGTTCACCCCAAAAAAAATGAAAATTTAAATTGACTAAAAATGTATTTATCCTTAGGCCATCCAAGATGTAGATAAGTTTGTTTCTTCATCTGAACAGATCTGGAGATATTTAGCATTACATTATTTGCTCACCAATGGATCCTCAAATTTCTCCAAATCTGTTCCGACTAAAAAACAAACTCATCTACATCTTGGATGGCCTGGGGATAAGTACATTTTCAGAAAAAGTCTCATTTTTGAGTTAACTCCATAGTTTTAGCACAAATAAGACCAACCCCCAACATGCATTATGTTCCCAACATGCACTTCGGCATGAATACATGTTCCTTTTTTATTTGCTGTAGCTTTTGTTAGGCCTATCACTTTTGACGTGTTGACGTGTATCTGCCTTGTTAACAACCAGAAATAACAGCGGCTCACCATAATAGCGCTACAATTATCTATTTATTTATTTATTAGTAATTTGTTTTGACAGAAAAAAATACCTAAACTTATTGATTCCACAGAAAATTACCTATAATGGTGCATTGTATTGTATGAAACGGCTATTAAATCTTGCAATAACTGCTGATGCGTCACCACATGTGAATATCATAGAACAACTAGAACAAAATAGCAGCAGTGCTCCTTTGTTTCCAAACACTGGAGATCCGTTGCTCCATGGATCCCGCATCAGTCCTGACATCGTGTCGCACGCGTTGATTTTATTCCATCACTTTTATCCCTTCCTAAACCACAGGAACAACAGCATATTCATTCATTAAGAAGCAGATTCGTTCTTCGGATGTATTTGCATGTAGTCTCGTGTGCGAGCGCATCTCTCTGCCCCTCCTCCCAGTGAGGTGCTGCGGGGAGATCCGCGGACCAATGGAAACGCGAGGCTGGGACAGAGGGAATCCTGAGCGCTGCTGTCAGGATCTCAAACAGCGGCGAGTAACGGACAGTCCGCACGCGCCACGAACCCTCGGCCCGGAGGAATATTGAATAGCTGTTATCAGTACGGGAATGCGAGTCTGACCTGCTAACTTAAACGCAAGGTAAGCAGAACGCGGATGCGCCTTTAATGCATTGCATGAATTGCGTGGTTTTCTTGAGTCCTGTAAGTTAAAAGCTGGATATAATATTCAAATATCAGTTGGAAGCTGTCACAGCGCACATGGACTTACCTTTCAAGATGCTCTACTCACATAATAAACATGTTTTTGATATTAGGGGTATGGGTTATGCCTTACAGGATATGTTGGAAGCACATCCTGGTCCTGCATGACAAGATATCCTGCCCCTGTTATAATTTTTTGAGATGACTAGTGGGTCATCTTGAGCACCTGTACTAAATCAACCCACCTGCCTTGCTTCATCTCACGAGACCTTTGCAGCTGTGACAACTTGACAGCACTTGGAAGTTTTGTCACGGAGCTCTGGAGCCGTTACGAATCTAAGCACTTTGGGGGATGATCAGGGACCTCTGAACCTTGGAGCAACTTAAGTTAATGAATAATTGACTGTTTGTCGCAGAGCACGTCCTGGACAGGGATGCGCTAAACGGCATCACCGGTTATAGTCTGAGGTAGATGTTAAAGGTCCGCAGATTGAACTAGACTGTCATAGCACATCATGTGAAGGCTTTTGAACTGTAGGCTAGGGGTTTTGTCATAAAAATGCCATATGCATATGTGGATCAAATCGTGTAATTCTGTGAGAAGGTATTGATTCAAATTAGTCTCCTCGCCCAGTTTGTTGCATGAAAGCCGTGGGCCTTGTAAGTGGAGAGTTAATGAACTCATTTGATATAAGACTTAGGATGATAAGGGTGTGTTTTTCAGGGTCTTCAAGGCAAATGCTCACTAAGCATTTAATATTGATTCTTCTCAATGTGACTCACTCTGTTTTCCATATCACGGGTACATATAGTTTAAATACAAGAGAAGTGGGTCACAAAATGATAAACGTGTCACGAGATCATTTGCATTGATCTGTTGTTTGATGACTTGATGTTACTGGCTTGCAAGTGTGCTGTGTAGTTTCTGCAGCTCGAGCAGAGGCGAATTGAATAAGTAGGTTAACTAACTGCTCATTGACTCAATTATATTTCGCCCTTATTTAGAAAAATGACACGTGAACTGCTGTGTTTGATTCATTTC
This sequence comes from Acrossocheilus fasciatus, assembly GCA_036784905.1. Classification (NCBI taxonomy): domain Eukaryota; kingdom Metazoa; phylum Chordata; class Actinopteri; order Cypriniformes; family Cyprinidae; genus Acrossocheilus; species Acrossocheilus fasciatus. The sequence continues at coordinate 18,837,763 of CM071956.1, read as the reverse complement.
GCTCCGCTGGCATAGAGGCTTTTGCTTGGGGGGAAAGAGAAGATATACCTAATTGTTGGGAAGGAAAAAAGGGATCAGAGCTAATTATGCCAAGATAAACGCTTTGGTTATTTATATCCTCCAAATCCGTTTAATTCTTTTCATTGTCAAAAAAAGCCTGAGATAATGGAACGTATTTATGAGTACACGATTATGTGTTTTATCTAATGTTAAAGTCTGGCGGGTGGGATTTTTTTTCGGCATCACTGAGGTTATGTTGGAATCCTTCCATTTTTCAAGTTACTTGCTAATTAAAGTTCATTCTATTAAAGGCAAATGAGAGCAAAAGGGTTTCATTTAGGTTTGAGACTGGTGCGGAGCAAGCAATGTCTTTGCTGTTGACTTTTCCTCCCTCAGCAATAGACCATTGCCTTAACACTACTGCCCTGCCTATTTATAAAGGAAGCCTTTGGGGACTTACACTGCAGGCTGTCTGCCTGTCCATTTTTATTTTGACCACCACTGTGAAGTTTGTAGTAGCTAAACAGACAGTCCCTCATGCTCTCAAGGCACAGAACAGTTCCTTCAGCATTTTCACACATATTCATGTAAGACCTCATCATTACTCGGATTCAGAGAGTAGTTATCCCTTCTGAGATTCCTCCTCTAGCTCCTGATTCCTCTTGATTTAACTTGAGCACAACGCCGTAGCCATATCCAGACACACTGATTATGAAGATTCTCTGCAATGAGGCTCTGGATTTAAACATTGGGCCTCATTTACAAGCAGAATGAACTTTTGAAAAAAAAAAGAAAAAAAAAACTAGAATAGCAACTTCATTCAACTATTCTTCTTCTTCTCCACCCTAGGGCCATTTTGGAGAATACCACGACGTATGCGCATGCTTTGATCTACACGTAAACAGTGCATGCATCGTGATACTGAAAATGGTGCTAAGGGTGATGCGGAGGAGAAGAATTGTTGAATAAAGTCATCATTTTAATATTTTGCACACAAAAAGTATTCTTGTAGCTTCAAAATTATGGTTGAACCACTGATGTCACATGGACTATTTTGTTGATGTTCTTGGTACGTTTCTGGGCCTTGACCGTTTTAGTACCCTTGCTGTCTATAGAGGGTCAGAAAGCTCTCAGATTTCATCAAAAATATCTTAATTTGTGTTCCAAAGATAAACAAAGGTCTTAGGGGTTTGGAACAACATGAGGGTGAGTAATTAATGACAGAATTTTCATTTTTGGATGAACTATCCCTTTAATTTTTTTATTTGCGAAAGTGACCATATTGTGAGTAATAATGTTAGTTGAAATGAAAAAAAGCACACCTGCTGTTAACCATGTGTAAATGGTAATTAAAACATCTGGGGAGAGTGCAAGGTCCATTTTATGTGCCAATTACTCAAATTTGTTTAAAAATTTATGTTCGATGGAGTGATCCGCACTCGTGTCATATAACACCACTTTCAGTCTGACACACAATGAAACATATTGAGCATCCCATAATAAAAAGGCCGTTTTGTATTTTGTTTATCAATAAAGGAGTTTACTGGTATCTGAGTGCTTTATGAGCCAGCCCTGAATATAGAAATGATCTTATATGTTCAGAGCATTTTCTTTGGCTTAAATAATTAGGTTCAGTAAAGAATGCTCTACTTCTCAGGAAATATTTTTAGCTGTATGGGTTTTTTTAGTCACTATATGGTTCTTTGGAGATAAAGTTGTAGGTTCTTTAGATCAGCATGTTAGTTTCTGGGTTATTTAAAGCATCAGATGGTTCTATAGAGAAGGGGTTTTCAAACTTTCCCCTGCTAAGTATTTTGAAGAGACCCACTGATTGAGATATAAATTTAAATTGCCACGTATACAGACTTATTAATAAAGTATGTGGAATGTAGATATGTGGATATTATATTATGTTATATTATATATAAAATGGGTAGTTCCAGTCCTAGGTTCTGATTGGTCAGCAGCTGTGTTTTATTCACAATAAAGCTTTGACTGCTTCACCCAACGGTTCTGGGTATCACTGTGCAACACCCTTAGCAACATAAACAATCAACAATATAGGGTGAAAACTGTTCCATGTATTATGTATTTCAGCTAAATTAACTCTTTTTTTAATTTATTTAATGAAGTCTGAGTGACCCCCTCTGGGGTTGTGTTCCATCATTCATCTTTGATTTTGAGACCACACCCTTCCCCCTTCAAAGAAACTCTTCTCCTGCAGGAGAAACATTGATGTGTGCACGTGTCTGTGTGAAAGCCCACAGTTTCCGAAGCGAGGAGGCAATATTACTGTATTTATTAGTTTTCTGTTTCAGGTATGATTCTGTATTTCCATATATCCATAAATATACACTGTAATGACACTTAGAAACTTGCCCTGTGCTGTGAATTAGTCTGTTTTAAACTAAAAGATGGAAAACAGATGTTTTCTCATGCTGAGAGATAAGAGAATAGGGTTCATATTCTCTGTTTTTATTTGAGCTCCCTAAGATGAGGCATGTTACAGAACATTCTCTTGCCATTTACTGTTTAAATGATTAAATTTACGGTTTAAATTTATTAAATTTATTTTAATTTAATAGCTTTTATATGGCTTTACATTGAATCCAAAACCAATTATTGAATAATATCTGGAAAGTATTTGATTAGTTTGACATTTTCAAATGGTTTAATGTTAAGGAAGAGACCTACTGTAGGTAGGTAGATAGATAGATAGATAGATAGATAGATAGATAGATAGATAGATAGATAGATAGATAGATAGATAGATAGATAGTGTGTGTGAAAAAAGCATATTATATTATATTATATTATATTATATTATATTATATTATGCCGTGGTCTGTCTGAATAATCGATTCTGATTGGCTGGCAGGTGTTGATTAAATTCCTTGAACTGCACAGGTAGTTCCAGGTCAGTTTGATCACGTTCTATATTAATGCGCTTACATACAGTTACAGTTGAATAGTAATACAGACGAAAATAACCGTCATTTTTTTATCGTTCTGGTCAAATATTGCAGCACAAATATTATTAACATCTTTAATATGTGAATGCTGGCAAATGACCACGGCATAAACGGGATAATCAACAGCTAGCTGTGCATTAACCGATTTGAATGCAGGGCGTGGAGGCGAAGAACCACCCGACGTGCAGCGGAGGGTGGTTGCCTCCGCGAAATGCATTCAAATCGATTATCCTGTTTATGTCATGGTCTTGCATTCAAATTGTTTAATGCACAGCTAGCCGTTGATTATCCCTTAATTATACTATGGGGCCGTTGAATGCTTAAACCTGATTGGCTGACGGACGTTCTGAGGTGTGCAATTATTTTCAGGGAAACGCACGGCGAACGTAGTTCCAGGCAGCTCTTGACCGCATTACATGACCATATCACTTCGTCAAATGATTTCTGTTGTTTCAAAGGTCTTACAACAGCAAAATAACCAAAACCCACAACGACACTGGCCAAACAAATAAATATAGAAAACAAAAGGATTAAAATGATAGATCATGTCCATGTTTTTGCCACAAAATTACGCTTTATTATGTACGGAAAGCACATACTCTCTCTCTCTCAAACATTTACAGTTTGCACACACACTAATATACATCGCACTAATGTTGTTAGCGCTACTCTGATGATTTTATCAGTAAACAACTTAAAAACTACATGACTTCTCACAAGCGAGGTAACAACAACGGCGCTGTTAGTGAACAAAAGGAACTAAGTTTCACATCACTGCCGAACACTATCGGGTAATTCTCTCTCTCTCTCTTTCATAACTTACTTATTTACTGTATTAACTGCATTAGTCTGCTATCAACGGCTCAAGCCTCCGTTAGTAGTTTTAAAAAAACATTTTGGAATTAGCAACGGAGGCGTTGGATGAGATGCAGAAGAAATAATCCTTCTCACAATAGCGATTTAAGTAGAAATACCGGACGAATGCCTTGAAATATATCATCTGATCGATGTCTTGAGGTGTGGCAACCGTAATATAAGCAGAATAATTGACTTCGGTCGATTGAATTATTAGAAAAATGCCTCGGGTGTGCATTATTTTTCTAATAATCCAACGGCCAATGTATAGTAGTATAGAATAGTATATTATATATACATCTTCCAGCTGTTATTTATTTATTTATTTATTTATTTATTCCCAACTTTTTTCTTTTCTTCTTTTAAGTATATTATATTCATTAAGTTTGAAAATGGAGCATGAAAAGTTCTTTATAGAACTGTGATGTCAGGCTGTAGAACAGTTTTGGATCTGTCATTGACTTTATTTTTAAGTGTGTATGTGAGAGTGTTAACATTTGCAGGAAAGGTGCTGCCATTTTGCCTGATGATGTGGTTGCTTTTCCATATGATTAAGACTTGCTATTCTGGGTGGTGGGAATGGCTCTGATCAGCTTTGCCAATGACTAAGTGCCATTCAAAGACACATGAGGAGTTGGCAGGCATTGTTTGAGTGGTAAGTAATTATTATAATCATGCTGGTGGTCTGTTGTAAGGGTCTGTCAAGAAAAGACAGAAGAAAATAGTTTTGATTCCTATATGGAAATTCATAAAAATAAATTACCAAGACTGTAAACGGAGATCCCTGGTAAGTTAAAAGAAAGGAGACGATTAGTTGAAGTTATAATCCATAATGGAGATGATCACGTACAACAGTCGGAATATTATCTAAATTTTTGATGGTCTTCAAAACCTATTTGTCTATTCCAAAAAAAAGGAAAAGCGAAACACACATGAGCCGCTAGAGGAAAAAAATGATGTAATATGTGGAAAGATCTGATTTAAAGTAAGCATCAAACGAGTCCAATGCATCAGGGCACATCAATACATGGCTGGAAGCTTAAAGATGCAGTGGATAATTGGCACAAATGTATCTGCATGGAGAAAACAAATTACATTTTTGTCCATTCGTTTTGATATTCTCTGTGATCTGGTTCTGCATCGGCCCTTTTCGTCCCACCGACCTGTCCCAGCTAAGAAGCGGACGCTTGTGAGCAAACCTAGCAGGCTATAGCTGGGCTAACTGAGCACTGCAGTGCTCCTGAAGCACAGCGCAGAGAAATGGGCACATCAGAGGAAAACTGAAGAGCAAAGTGAATGGAGAACGAGTGCAGAGAGCGTAGAAGGGTGGGGAATATAGAACAAGAGTGAAACATGGCTGTGCGTGATTGTTGTTGTTGTTGCACAAGCTTTGCATACTCTAAACATATTAAGATATTTGCATTCACTGAATTATGGAGATTGAGAGTGATTATGTGCGTTTGTATGCATGCATGTGTGGGGTTTTATACACCTTCTCTCTGTTCACTCTGCAAATGGTCGGATTTTATTAATGGTTTTAATCATAGATCAGTAGACTTATGAGAGGATATATGCTCATCGCTCTAATTGTGTTGTTATTATGAGATCTGCCCTGCACGCATGGTCTGAACCCTTTTTCACCTGCATCTCAGACTGCAGCTTAGAAATATGATTATAACTGTCCCAAAGGGCTCTCTGGCGTCTGTTTAATACACAGTTGGGTTCAGACGTCTGAAACCATAGTGAAGATGCTTGTGTTTTTGATTAATTTCTAATTTAATACATTACCAAATGATTTACATGAATGTCCTAACCAGACGCAACGTAGTAAAGCAATAAATTAAAAGCTATATTTTATGTTTTTACATGACAAGTGACAGGATATTCTGTTGATTTCCAGTTTTATATTTGTGAAGGACTATGCTGGCACTCATTATTTATATGTAGGTATTGGCATACAACATTTGCAGGAACAACAATTTACAATTTACACAATTTACATTAGTACAATTTACATTAGTAGATGCTGAAATGCACAATATGGATGTACTGATAGCATCTAAACATGATTGGTTGATTGGCTTGATTTTCTTTATGGTCTGCAGGTTAACGTGTTAATGGTTTGTTTATTTAAAAAAATGCATAATTTTTTGCATAATTTACCTTTATTCTACACCGCTCTGTCCCTTCTCCTATAAACACGCTGACGATTTCCTGTTTTTTGAAGCCCCTCCCTCAGAAATACATGATGGGCTCAGATTGGTTATCTGGCCCAGTGTGTTGGTTGTGATTCACTAAACCGCCTAGTGCACGTGCAGAAACATCATGCCCTTCAGCTCAGCAGCATGTGCTCCATTTGTATTGTAAACAATTGCGTTGTCAATATTGCTTATAAACAGAGTTGGGTATAGGCTAACGTAAACGTAAAATTACGTTACTTAAGTTACAAATGCAGTGTTAAAAAAATATGAAATAAAAATCATGTTTTGCGCGTTAGTATGTCCTTTAATAAAACAGTGGAGAATGCGAGCTAAAATGCAGATGAGTCCTACAACATTTAGATACAATGAAAGGTTGCCTGCCTATCGTATTTCAGAATGTTGCACTCAACATTTTAGTCTGGCATTATAGTTTGGGAAAAGTTCAACAAGTGAATGTTTACAAGTTTGTCACAGTAACACTAATAAAAAATAAGTGACTCATCAGAATGAGATCATCTGCTGGATTAAACCACGTTGGCATCACAGTTCAAGGCTTATTCCTCACAACGCGTCTTCATCCAAAAACGAAAAGTAGCTGAGATGAACTTGAATCTTTCTACAGAGGTGACGTGAGCGTTTACATATTTGCGCGTCTCAAGCTTGGTTTCGCATGGATGATTGTCTTATTGCGTGTGATGTGCGTGGGCATGATCACATTATGGGTGAGCTCAGGAAAGACTGTACCTCGCGTTGGTTTCTTACAGATTATTTTATCAGAGAATATTTGTTTTCGACATGACTTCATTTAATAATAGACACTTCAAGCTTTCTTTAGATATACTGTATTTCTGTCATTTTCGTTCATTTTATTGACTAGGTAACTTGAAAGTAAAGTAATTAGTAATCTGATTACTTTTTAAATGCAGTAATCAGTTATGTAATCAAATTATAATTTTAAAGAAGTAATTAGTAATTTGTAGTGGATTACTTTTTTTGAGTAACTTACCCAACACTGCTTATCAATTTGAGCCCGAATGAGACAAAGATTATTAGTGAAGCGGATCGTGCAGAACCTGTGCAAGCACGGCTCTTAATGGTATGTTTTTTGTTTGTTGTTGTCTCATACTTTTAGATACACTGTTATCTGCAAATGCTACTGCTTATGTTAGCTTTTAATATATGGTTTTATCCTGATTAAAGCTTTAATATAGCATGGCAACCGCATGCTATATTAATGCTTAACGCTTTTCAGCTATGGGAAAAATAGCTCTGTAATTGTTAGAAGACAGGGGAGATCACGTGACCCTTCGACAGCAGCGCACGCACGGTCCTTCGCTCTGCTCACTCTGTCAAATATTCTACAATCCTGATAGTAAATTCCGAACCACTCTCTATCTATTCCATCATGAATACTTCAACGGTCAAGGACAATTGGAAAAGAGTGATTGAGCAATCGCCAATAAAGAAAAAATTCAAAGATTCCACCATCACCAAAGAGGATCTCGACGGCACCATTGCTAATGGTATGAAGCTAGCACTTAAAGAGCTGCAAAGTACTTTGGATTTAGACTCTGTATTGACCCCGGCATTGCGTGACCCACATATGGACATACAAGCGACAAACAATTCTGTAAAAGAGCTAAAAGCAGAAGTTGAAAAGCTAGACATCGCGGCGAAACAGACATGGGACTGGGTCGATTCCGTTCAAGCAGCTGCACGTGAGGATAGAAGAGAC